>CAUJNA010000114.1:972500-997500 GCA_963377175.1 Effrenium voratum
TGTTCTTTCTGTCCTCGGGCTTGCTGTTGCTGTTGCCATCGTCGCTGTTGTAGTCTTGGCGCTGTCGTTGTTGCTGCGCTGGTGGTGCTGCACTGCTGCTGCGGTTGCTACTGCTGAAGCTGTTGCTGCTGTTGCAGTTGTTGCTGTTGTTGCTGTTTTTGCTGTTGCTGTTGTTGTCGCTGGAGCTGTTTCTGTTGGTGTTGTTGGTGGTAGCGGTGTTGTTGGTGGTCGCTGCAGCGAGGTTGCGCGGAGTCGGGGCTGTTGGTCTGGCTTTTGTTTGCGCGTCTTGCTGCGCCGTCGCGCCTGGTGTTGCTGCTGTCGCTCTTGCTGCAGCAGTCGCTGCTGATGCCGCTGCCACAGCTGCTGCTGCAGAAGTAGTAGGAGCAATAGCAGTAGTACAAGTAGTTCTAGTAGTAGTAGCAGTAGTTAGCAGTCGTAGAAGTCGTAGAAGCAGTAGTAGTAGTAGTAGTAGTAGTAGTAGTAGTAGTAGTAGTAGTAGTGGAAGTAGCAGTAGTACAAGTAGTAGTAGTAGTAGTAGTAGTAGTAGTAGTAGTAGTAGTGGAAGTAGCAGTAGTACAAGTAGTAGTAGTAGTAGTAGCAGTAGTAGTAGTAGTAGTAGTGGAAGGAGCAGTGGAAGTAGCGGTAGTACTAGCAGTTCGTGTAGTAGTGGCAGGTGTAGTAGGAGTAGTAGTAGCAGTAGCAGTAGCAGTAGCGTAGCGGTAGCTGTGGTGGTAGTGTCAGTTGTTGTAGAAGCTGTAGTAGTAGCAACAGGTAGTGGCAGCTCTAGTAGTCGTGGTAGTACTAGAACTAGTACTAGCTGTAGAAGTAGTTGTAGTAGCAGCAGCAGTCGTCCTTTAGGAGGATGGTTTGGTTGCAAGTTGCAAGGAGGCGGTGTTGCGACGTGCTCTGGCTCTTCGTGCTTCACGGTTTCGGTTGCTAGTGGATGTGTTTGTTGGTGTGGCGAACTGGCTGTTGGTTGTCCTGTGATTCAAGTAGTTTGCAAAGCAAGGGTATAACAAACATGTCGCTATCGTGCAGCAGCTTGAGGAAATCCTGGATATTCCTCCGAGCAAGAAGAAAAAGTTTTACGGTGAGCTTCAGCTTCACCTTCAAGGCAAAGTGTCGTGTTTTTCTTCAGCTTGGGTGTTTGATGTTGAAAGCGAAGCTCTGCTTTCCTCTGCGCAGGGGATAAGGAGCACGACCCTCGCTCGCTACTTCCACCCATGCCCATCAGAAGGAAGCGCAAAGGGACAGTGTCACAGCTGGCCGCGCTTCCTCCGCAATTCAGCGATGACGAGGCTGATGCCATTGAAAATGCGGAGGAGGGCCCATGGCCCATGCTGGCTCCCCAGAATTCAGCTGACAACAACGTTGTGCGAAGCTCCAGCTCCGAGAGAGAGGAGCTGCTCTATGCCACCCGCACGCGGCCCCGCAGCTTCATCGCAATCTGTGATGAAAGGCTTGCCTGCCTTGATAGCGCAGCCGCTCAAGCCACAGAACTGAAGGAAGGAGACATTGCCTTCCAGCCTAGTGATCATGAGGAGCCGGTGTTCGAGCTGGCGCCGCCTGCGTTACATGCAGGGGCCGACTCTTGTGATCCACCGCCGTCCCGCCCAAACAAGGGTGACATTCTGAAAGAGCTGGGCGCCATGAATTTGAGTACCCACACCGGGGAGCAGGGGGATGCCCGCTGCAAAGCTATTTTTGACGTGCTTCTTCCTCCATTGATTGACGTGATGCTAGATCCAAAGCACAACGCAGCTACGCCACGAATGCAATGCAGACAAGCTCCATGGCTGCGATAATGTTGAAAATGGTTTTTGTGTGTGGGTTGCATCAAGTGTTGGAATATTCATTGACTCATGCCTCACGTTGAGCACCCAAGGCTTTGACCGCGGTCGTTGCAGCAGGACAGCGCTGCTGGGGGGAACGCAAACTCTGGTCGCGCAAGTGGACGGTTGAAGACCTCCTTCTCCAGTCCTACTACAGCGCTCTCAAAGACATGTTAGAACCAATGATGCCTTGAGTTTGCTTACTCACAGGTGTCTGACTCCAAGCAAAAGAGGCTTGTTTGACAGCACATCTTGGTTTGCGCTGGCTAGAAAGAATCGGATTGTGTGTCTGACAGTTTGAACAACGAGAAACCAAGGCACGCGTCGGGTTGAGTGCTTGACAACTTGACCAGCAAGGGTTCGGCCGTCGTTCACCACTCGTGCAGTGCAGTGTTGTGATGCTGCAAGGTCTTGGCTTAGGTTGAACTCTTGAGACTAGCGCTTAAGCAGCTGCTGCATGGACGATGCCCCTGTGCCTTCTGTGCTTTGCGGCAAACGCAAGGCTGTCCATCCACGCAGCGTGCCTCAAGCCGACTCCTCTGCCTTAGACGGAAGACCCCGCGCTGCCAGGTTACTGAAGCAGCGAAAGCGCCGGCCTGCTGCCAAGCGTCGTGCACGGCGGACTTGCAACTGGCAAAGCCACCATCCCAAAATGAGAAAGTTTGGGACACACGAGCAGTTCGATTGGCCCAGCAAGTTTGTGGACCAGGCTATGAAGAAAAGGCATAGTTTCGGAATGAGCAGAAAGCTGCCATGGAACAAGGTGGAAATTCACGAGGAGTTTGCTGGGTATGGCACTGCTACTCTTTCTTTGGAGGCCTTAATCTCGAGGTACAATCAGCGCATGCAAAAGCATTGGACGACTGGGCCAGTTCAACCGGTGGAAATCTCTCATTCATCATTTGGGGAGCTCTCCAACCACTGTCAAGAGGTTCTTCGAAGAGTGAGTTTCTGGGCAAATGTTAAGTAGCGTTGTTTTTTCAGGAACTCGTGCCACGTTCAAGCCAAGCTCGCTATTGCCTAGGTCCTGAAGCTTGCCGATTCGGGGACATCATGGGCTTGCTCCCTGCTGCCACTAGACATGCGTGCGCTGTATCAGTTGAAGAAACTGTGTCGATTTCCGGGGCGGAGATCAAGACTGTCATGCAGAAAGTGAAAGCGAAAGATGAGTATGGTTTGAGAAAGCGGCTTTTTACAATCAATGGGACGTTGAAGGCTCCCTGCGGGGCAGCGTTGAAGGCCGTGCGCTGTTCAATCTGCGCCACCTTTCATAGCCACCCCCCACACACATGCATTGTCTGTTAAAACCCTCTAGGCCCCGTGCCGAAATTGGGTAGCAGTTCTGAGGTCCTTGTTGGTGTTGCTTCCCAAGTTCCATTGATCGCCATTTGGCTCAAGACACAATTGAGGTTCAAGATCTGATGTGTGACTGCGGATATCCGTGATTGGCACTAGGAGGAAAACAACTGCCTTGCGCCGCACTGTCAGGACTACTGGTGTGACTATCATTCCCTTCTTCCTTACAACGTTTACACGGGTTCGGCTATAACGGCATCGTCCGTATACACCTTTCTACGTGGTTGGTATTGAAGCTTGAGGGTTCGGTGCACAGCGTCCCACGGGACGTCACCTTGCCGTCTCTTGACAGGTTATCAGCCGTAACTACAAGCTCTACACTGGACTGGGAGACAGCTGGTTTATTGCGGGTACAGGGACAATAAAGGAACGATAACATACACAGTACAATGGCGTCTTCGGCGAGCCCAAGTACTGCAACTTTTGGGAACAGCAGCTCAGAGGGATCCAATGGATTGATGGCTCTTCCTGCGGTGATGGATATGGTTGCAGATTCACAGGATGAACCTGGGAGCGGAGGTTCCGCGCTATTCAGCGACATATCTACTCCCACAAGATCATGGAAGCAGATCGATGTTCATCAGGAGTCGAAGAAAAGAGAATCCCCACCGAGAAGATCATCATCTTCGCCTGCGACACCACGGACGTCGCAGAAGGGCGTGAGATCGACATCGAAGGGTGGGAGGTCAAAATCACCCACCAGTGCAGATTTTCGCGCCGTGATCAAAGAGAAGAATAAGATGGAGGTGGAGATCGGGGAATATCAGAAGACACTTGATGAGATGTCGGCAGCAATGGCGAATCTTAACCAAGAAGACTATGGAAGCACCATCCGGATCCAGGAGCTGGAAAGACGATGCGAGATTGCCAGCAAGCAGTCGGGACATCTAGTGAGTCACCACCAACACCACATGGCTGAGGCATGGCGCAAGTTTGAGGAAGAAGCCCAACAGATGCGCAAGGTGGAAATGAACGCATTTCAGTACGGGGAGAAGAAAGACATGGAGTCGAATATTATGATGCAACAGGTGAGGCAAGCTGAAGGAACTATCATGGAGCAGAAGCGGGAGATTGCATTGATGAAATCCTACATGGCAAGCGAGAAATCGGCCGCGCAGGAATCAGCTATACGTGCAAATCAGATACACCGTGAGGCTTCACAACAGATATCAGTTTATCAGCAACAGATCAGAGGCATAGAATCTTCTACATCTATCGAGAAGTTCAACGAGGAGGAGATGGTCCAAAGTCTGAAATCACAGTTGGAGCATGCACTCGTCAAGCGCCCCGAGACGTACTCTTTGGAGGACTCCAGGGAACAGCTGATGGCGAGGCTGAATGACGTTACAGTATTTGCGGAACAGGAATCGAAGAGAGCAGATTGCTTGCTTCGCGAAAAAGAAGAGATCGTCAAACAGTATGAGTCCGACGTGTCGATGAAGGACCAGATGATTGCTGTCGAAGGTGGTCATCGTCAGGATGCGATCTTGGAGTTAGCCCAGGTCAAAGAAGAGAAACAAGAGGAACGGTGCACGATGGACGAGAAGTCGAAGGAGGCTGAGTACTGGAGATTGACAGCTAAGGGAATGTACGATGAGTACCTCGAGGAGATGCATGAGCTTCAGGGACAACTGAAGGAAAGAGAGGCGACGCTCAAGCAAGAAGAGAGTTTTGTGCGCCAACTCGATGCTGACAACGAGGAACTACGTGCACACAAGAAGCTGGAGATGCAGGAAGCCTCCAGCAGCAAAGATGGACATCGTGAACGAGCAGTAGTGAAACGCGCTGAGGGAGGAACCCAGGCTAATTCGAGTAGGATAGACAAGAAGGTGGCTGGGTTAATCCCGTCATCGTCTTCGAAACAAATCCATAATTCGTCACTGATGCCAGGTTCGATCCTCTTTCCGTCTTTCGGTGATCCAATGATCGATGTACACCTATCCCAGATGCAAGGGGTTGTTGGGCATGTCCCACAATCCACTACTACGACTGGTGGTGGTGATGGAGGGGGAAACAACGGTACTACGCCCCCATTGGATTACGGTGGATTCCCGCCCAATGGGAATGGGCAGGGAGCGGGTCGACGTCAGTTGAGCCTCGCTGGTGGCGGAGGAGGACCTCCGGATGATCCACCCGATGATGAGGATGAGGATGACGACGACGAAGGAGATGAGGAAGACGAGGAAGAAGAAGAGGAAGAAGACGATCGGACACGGAGGAGACGAAGGAGATCGAGAGATAACCGAGAGGTCAAGAACGACCGACCGAGAATCTCGAGGAAAGAGGCCGAAAGAGTATCTATTCCGGCCTGGCCAAAGATCCATCAACTTGACACCTGGAAGATGCAACTGCTGATGAATGTTCTGAGCGCATGTGCAGATCCAGATACCGACGCATGGACGAAATGGCTGGAGCAGGCTCTTGGGTTGAACCCAGACCTGGATTTGCTTAGCGATTCAGGTGGCGACAGATTTGCTACGATAGATATTAAGATGGCCATGGGCATGCAGAACATGCTGAAACAAGCACCTGACGAAGCCAAGGACGTATACCTCGATGCTACACGACACTCTGAACTACGACATCAACAAGGGGTGATCGTGAAGGGACGAGAGTTGGTGGCATTAGTTATGCAATCATTCAGAACTTCCGATAGAACGGACCTTGTCTACCACATCGAGCACTTATTCAACCTTGACTTTCCTGGCGACAAGAACTTGGTCATGTTCAGGAACAAATGGTATGATTTGCTGCTGAAGATGAGGAGCGAGGACAGACCCAGTAAGCTGGCTCTCAGAGACATCCTTTACAGGAAGATCAAAGGGAGCAAGAAGATGGAGTTCGGCCTCAATGCCTACCATAGACTACCGGACAAGCATCCTCAGAAGACGTATGAATTCTTATTGGCGTTGATCGACTATCAGATCAAGGCAGATCGGGAAGACCTGATGCTCGACATGAAGGAGAAATCGGTCAAGTCGATGATGAAGTCAGGCGGGAAGGATGCGGCTCCAGCAACTGGCAAACAGGAGAACCAGGGTGGCAAGGGCAGAAAGGGGAAACCCGGTGGACCTGACGCCGCTCCTGTGCTCCCAAAAGCCAAAGCAAAGGGCCACGCTGGCAAGAACGGCAAGTCCGACGGTGCCGGCGACAGAGGCAAGAGTCCGGGCGGAGGCAAGGATAACCCCTGTTGGTACCACTTCAAATCGGCGAAGGGGTGCGTGAAAGGGAATGAATGCACTTTTTCCCACAGCAAGAAGACGGAGCACAAGTTGGAGAGTATGTCCAAGGGGAAAGGAAAGGGCAAATCCAAGTCCAGATCATCGTCACCAAAGAGAGATGATGGAGCATGCTTCGCGTTTCAGAAGGGGAAGTGCGATAGGGGGAGCGCTTGCAAGTACAGACATGAGCTCATCAAGAACAATTCAGCTCCAGCAACGTCAAATGACAAGGCACAAGCCAAGTCGAAGGCTGCCGCCAAAGCCGCAGCGCCTGCCATTGTGAGAAGGGCCATCGCGATGCCTGCGATAGTCCTGAAGCAATCGGCTCCTGCGGGGAAGGTAAGCTTCAAGAAGGACGTTGATCAGGTCGAACCGGACGAAGCCGAGACTATCTACCACGAGCACGATGACGACGTGATGAGCGAATCATCGAGATGGTCTGGCGAGTCCGAGATCCCCGAGAAAATGGTGTGGTTCAAGGAAGTGCTCGACGTCGACGAGAATGGGGAGATCACCTACCTCGAAGACGAGAGAAGGCAATGGGAACGAAAAGGAGAATGGTACGGTTATGAGGACAATGAGAATGAGCCTTATCAGTACGTGTACGTCGACGAGAAGAAGTTCAAAAGCAGTGATCATCGTGAATTATCAGCCTACCAAGTCCAACGATCATTGATACGTGCGAAGATACTGAGAGAAGTGGTGGATGATGTATATAAGAAGCACTACTTCCCGGTGACCAAGGAGAGCAGCATAATGTTCGAGTATGATCGGAACAAGGACGAGATCAAGGAATCGGCTGTCGACTGGAAGAAACAGCATGGTATGCCGAAGAACGTTTTCGCCATGTCAACGTGCATCAGCAAACGGGTGAAATGGTTGATGGACACCGGATGTGGTCATGATCTCATCGGAAGAGCCAAGGCGAAGAGCCTGGGTGTCGACATCGTGAAAGATGACGACGAGATCGTGTTCCAGACCGCGAATGGTTCCACTTCCACATCTGATGTGGCCAAGATAGTCGTGGACGAGTTGGACGAGACTGTCGAGCCGCATGTATTGGATGAGACACCCACGGTATTGTCAGTGGGGAGGAGATGCATGAAGATGGGTTATGCATTTCACTGGATGCCTGGTAAACTACCTTTCATGGTTACGCCAAAGCAGGGATTCGTGCACTTGCAGGTCAAGGACGACATCCCGTACCTAGTGAGTGATGGTAAACTTCGGAGTAACAGGCATCGCCCTACGATAGACGACCTCAAGGAGCACTTTTCGGAAGTATTGGCGATGGTAACGAACGACGAGGCAGATCAGGGAGGTGACGATGAGAACGACGTCACACCCGCCGCTGTCGGTGAGTCCGCAGAGGCCGAGGGCGAACACCACGACGGGGCATTCGACTTCGGGCCACCCGGAGGAGCCGGTCCGGTACGTCCGCCTCCCGTGGCTGAGGAAATACCTGTAGATGTTGGGTCAGTCCCGCATCGACATGGTGATGCCGAAGCTCACGAGGAAGAGGTTGATGAAGATGATCCAGATGCCGGAATCGAAGTAGACGTATACGAAGGATCATCAATAAAGAGGAAAGTGGGAGTCCTCAAGAAGGACGCCAATTCCATAGCTCATTTGCTTACACACAGGTACCGAAATCCCTTCTGCGAATCATGCGTCAAGGCAAAGATGAGGCACTTCAGATCGCGAACGGGAGCATTCAAAAGAGAAGTGAAGACGTTCGGTGACCTGGTGACGTTCGACTTTGTGACGGCATCAGGAGATCATGAAGTGGAGGGCAGGTATGCGCTCATCATCCGGGACATATATACCGGAATTATCATGGCTTATCCCACCGCGAGAAGAGACACTGACTCAGTCGTCAGGGCTATCAAGCACTTCTGCGGGAGGAGGAAAATCAAGCAGGTATATTCGGATGATGGCCCGGAACTGATCAATGCGTGCGTGGAGCTGAAGCTGAACCACGACCTATCGCTGCCTGGACGGCCGCAGAACAATTCCCTTGCTGAAAGAACAAATCAATTCATCATTGACCAGACTTCGGCTTGTCTAGTACATGCCGGTCTACCCACGTGTTATTGGGTGCAGGCCATCACCACTCTGTGCCATCTCATGAACATTGAAGAGGTGAACGGATCGAGTGCATGGATGAGGCTGCATGGCGAGGAGTTCAAGGGCGAGAAGATACCTTTTGGTGCGCTAGTGGACTTCAAGCCGAGTGAAGCACGAGGGGGGAAAGAGGGAGAAGTTCGAGCCGAGAGGGGAAACTGGTATATTTGCTGGATATGTGTTGAGCACCGGTATGCATTGGGCAAACAAGTATCGTGCTTGGGCACTTACTGCATTTGCGGGTGCAGAGCTGAACATCAAGAAGGCAAAGGTTCCACCTCGGTTGAGAATGCCACATCAGACGGAGAGGATGATTCTGAAATCTCCTCTGACATTCCCAATACAACAGAAGTACAAGGTTGCCAACGAGACTTTGGAAGGGATAGAGATGTCTATCGATGCAATCGGTCTGGATGCGCGTGACCGCCTGATCGAAGATGAGGACTACGAGCCTGAATTGCTGCAGAGTGACGAGAAGCGACTGCTTGACGATGAGGTCGATCAGATCGCTGGTCTACTGCTCGACGATGGCCCGGAGGTAATCGCCGGAGATCGGGGGGGTCATGCAGGAGAAGAAGATGCTAGACCGAGCTCTTCAAAAGGGAAAGGGGATGGACACTCCAAGGGCGATGAGAAGGTTGCGAGGTCCGACCTTCCACACGTGTCAGTTGGACTACCTGGGGATGGTATCACGTACGTCAACGACGATGGCAAGGAGGTTAAAATCGACAAGGCCGGAAGACCGTATCCTGTCGGGAAGGATGGATTCAGGCTAATGAAGACATCGAGACCTCCAGAGTTCACTCCTGAAGAATGGAAGATGATGAGTAAATATTACACCAAGGAAGAGAAGGCCGAGGTGAAGGGCGGTGGCAAGAAGAAAGAAGAAGATCCCAAGAGTAAGGAGTCTGAGATTTCCGCGCCGGCAGAGGCACGGACATTGCAGATGCCCGGTGGTAAGAGGATTCGAGCGATGCTTCGGAACCGCTGGGGTGGAGTAGAATGGCAGTACAATTGGGGATTGCGGAAGAACATATCAAAGATCAAGAACCCAATGGATGGGAAGCACTTGGCTGAGCTTGAATGGGTCAGGATTGTTGTTAATCCTGTCGACGGGGTGGTTGTTCTCATGGATTCCAAACAGTCCCAAGACGTCATGAGACGAAACGTTCAGCTTGAGAAAGAATTTGAGTGTCTGGTGGTAATTTATGCCTGGAAGTTCAAGTCTGAGGAGCGATCAAAGTCGACTCCAAACTGGACGAAGGCGGTTGCATCAGTCATGGAGAGTCATAAAGACGAAGCTGAGACAGCATCGGGGACGGATCCATCGGTCGACGAATCGACGGACCTCACCTGGTATGAATGGGAGGAGTCTGCTGAGATAGTTTCTGGAAAAGTGCCACTCGCAATGCCTGCGATAGGCGAGGACGGTGAAGCCAAGAAGTACCCATCGATGCCGTGCGTGACTTCTGAGCGAATACAGCACAGAGAGAAAGCTGTGAAAGTTGTACGATTCTTCGACGCTTTAGTATCCAGGCCGGTAGGCCGGAAAGAGATGTTGACCAACCCTGATGCATTGGCATCAATGAAGAAAGAGTGGTCGGGATTAATCGACCAGGGGGTCTTCGATCTTGGCGCGGTGCGCGAATATGACGCTGTAGCCAGAGAAGCAAAAGCGAAGGGGGAGGAAATACACATGGCTCGCGCACATGGCATTTGCGTTGAAAAGCACTCACAGTTGCCTGTTGGTGATCCTAAGAGGAAGTTCAAGGGTAGAGGCGTGTTGCTGGGGAACCAAGTGAAGAACCAAAGCTTTGAGGCTGCGATGTTTCAAGATTTGGGGAACTCCCCTGCTTCATTTGAAGCCTCGCGTTGGGCGGATTTTCTGGGTTGTCATGATGGCTGGGATGTGCAGATGGCCGACGCTGTTCAGGCGTATATACAGGCCACCTTGAGAGGCACGCCGTGTTGGATTGAATTGCCACCGGAGGCCGTGCCAAGTGAATGCAAATGGGATAAGTACAGAAGACCAGTCGTCCCGTTGAGGAAGGCGCTGTACGGACACCCAGATGCGGGAACATTTTGGGAGCAGCACTGCGATGAGTCGGTGCGTGCCGTTGGTTTTGAGCCCATCGGCGAAGAATGGCCTTCAGTGTACATTCATGAAAAGCTCCAGCTTGTTCTGGTTGTGTATGTCGACGACTTCAAAATGGCAGGGCCGCAGAAGAACCTTGCCCAAGGGTGGAGCATGTTGCGTACACGTTTGAAGATTGAGCCCGAGACTGGACTTGACATGTACCTTGGTTGCAATCAAAGCAAGGGAAACGTCACTCTCGGGAACGGACACCGAGTAACAACGGTGACCTATGACATGGAACAGTTCCTACGTTCCTGTGTCGACCGCTATCTTGAAGTGGCGGGCGACGTGAAGTTGAATAAGGTTGTCACCCCTGAGTTGCATGAAGAAACAAAGAATCACGTCTCACGGAAGCCTGCCAGAGAGGGGCCGTCAGTCGTGTGCAATTGGTGTAACAATCTTGTGCCCACCGACGGTTCTGCCACAGTGCCGGACCAACGGGGAGGGACTCCTGAGTTGGCCATGAAGGAGCCCGTGCGTGGACACCTTGCTCCGCATGCCGCTAGCGTACTGATGAAGTTGCTGTACGGTGCGCGGATTGCTCGCTTCGATTTGTTGCGGCAAGTGAATCGCCTAGCACGGAACGTGCATAGGTGGACTGACTCCGATGATCGGGGTTTGCATCACTTGATGTGCTATGTGCATCATACCAAACATTGGCGCATGGTCGGTTGGGTTGGAGACCCTATGGACGATGTGCACTTGGCCTTGTATGCGGACGCTGACTTTGCGGGATGCATTGACTCGCTGCGTTCCACCTCCGGTGGACACTTGAATATACAAGGGCCTAATACCCGGTTTCCGTTGTCTGGCAGCTCTAAAAGACAGGGTTGTGTGAGTCACTCCACTCCCGAGGCCGAGATTGTTGCGGCCGATGTTGCCATGAGATCGATGGGTATGCCCGCTCTCAAGCTGGTAGAGCGGATTCTCAAGAAGTCACCGAACTTTGTGTTCTATGACGATAACAAGGCTATGATCGGTGTCGTGCGATCGGGGAGAAACCCCACGATGCGCCACCTTGAGAGAAGCCATGGTGTTAGCATTTCGTGGATGCATGAGATGTTCACACGTGATTACATGTACTTGGCGTATGAGGTCACCGACAGGATGGCGGCCGATATTTACACCAAGGCGTTCAATGATGGGCGCAAATGGAAACATGCATGTTTGCAGATTGGTCTACTTGACCCGAGCTTGCTGTCTGACCCGGATACCCTCAAGGCGCTCACACCCACGTGTGATCCCATAAAGGGGACCATGCAGACTGCTTCGGGGACAGTTGACGGAGTTCCAACATTTCCGTACACACACATTCCGATCATGCCCCCGGACCTATGGTGGTCTGGATTAACATCCAAAGAGGGATTGCATGAGCATGAAGGACATGATCCGGTTGTTGTTGCCAAGGGACCCAGATTGATGCGTGTGAAACCTCCACTCGCGGTTATGACACCGTTTGGGAGCAAGTGGCTTCGTTCCACTTGGTTTCTGAAGAATGGGTCATGGCTCAAAGTTGAGGATAGAGTTGACCCGGGGCTACAATGTGTGCGAATTGATGGTTGGGTTGAACGCGCAGTTTGGCAGTTTCATCCCGTACCGGTCGCTGCACCGGCGCGGGAACGGTCTCCACGACCACGACCAATTCACGTCGGGTCCGGGGATGTTGACATGCAGTCCGTGCTGGCCGCATTTGTTGAAGAACTGTCGAACGAGCGCATAGAGTTGAAGTGTGTTAACGACCTTGCTTTGGAAACGTTGCTCCGATTGAAATTGCTCATGCGTTGTCTGCATATCAATCACGAGCAGCTTGTCCCTGGTCGTTGTTTTGTTCCGTATCGCATTGCGGTGAAGCACAAGCCACAGTTAGCGCCGGGTATTGAACTCGCGATGGTCAAACACGACGGTGGTGTGCTTCGCGCTCCTGTTCATGTCTCGCTTCCTGGTATGAGAACTCGCACAGTCGTCACTCTTTACAGTGTTGACTTGGCTCGGCCCATCGTGCTGATGGCATGTTCCGAACCACGTAACTGGTTCACTGCTCTTGCCCGCCATGACGGGCCGCAGGTTGTCACCATAACTCTGGTTGATGACTTACTGAGCGAGTACGGGGGGAGAATCGCCAGACATGTGCTTACCAAACCTTCCGATTTGTTGTTCTTCGCCGGGCCTTGCACGGGGGGATCATCATGGGCACGCCTCAACAAGACTCGCGGAATTGACACCGCAGAGAAAATCGAGGCCAAACAAAGAGAATTTTGGAGATTGTTTGAACGGTTCGTTGAAATTAAACGGCATGCCATGACAAAACGAGCTGCGATTTTGTTTGAGTTGCCTGGAAGTTGTGATTATTGGAAAGATGAGAGACTGCATGAGGTCGTGCATGATGGGACTAGTCACGAGTTTGATGGGTGTCGCTATGGCTTGAAACAAAGATATGCAAAGAAACCCATGCCAATCAAGAAACCATGGAGAGTTGTCTCATGGAACTTTGAACTTGGTGGCTCGTTGTCTAAGAAATGCAATGGAAACCATGAGCATGGACCTTGTGCTGGTCGTGAAACCAAAGAAACCCAGTTGTACACGTCTATAATTGTGGGTGTGATCCTTCGCCGTTTTCGTGCTCGAGCAAGGTGCCTCAAACCGGCACCGTTGAAACTCGCTCTTGCTTGCATTACGCGAAGGAGATCGCGGAAGCACCAAGCTACTGCGAGCGAAATCTGCACCACCCCAACTGCACAACCGAGGTGCTGGGCCAGTCCCGAACCTCTGGTGCATACGGGGAGCTGGGTCAGTCCCGAACCCCAGGCTTCAAGGAGGAGCTGGACGAGTTCGTCACCTCAATCTGAAGCTGGGATCGTATTGGGACAATTCCGTGGCTTCATTTGCAGCTGCTTATTTTGGGTTTTCCTGGTTCTGGAGAATATCATCAAGATGACTGCCAATCCGACTGTCGTCAACACGAATGAGTTCTTCTGCGTGCCTGTTGGGAAATCTAGGCAAGCAGCAATCTTCTTGGGAAATTTGGTGAAGAACGCCATCGAGGATGGCAAGAGGATGCCCAAGAGGATGGAGGTGAGCAGCGACCTGGGTATGTGCGTGAAGTGGATCGAGGACATCGGCGTCCCCGCTATTTATGCATACTCAGCGTACTATTCTGCCAAGGGCCGCGGGATGATGAAAGGTGAAGGGCAGTCTATGAGGGTTGCCTTAGAGTTCATCAGCAAAGTTTTCGGACAGCTTTCTGCCGACGAATGTATGCTTGGATGGAGGGAATTCTGCAGCAAGGGAAAGAAGATCGTGTCGGCGCTGAACCAACTTTGCGGTGAGGCAACGATGCTGGCGAAGAACCCCGAGTTGCTCAACGTAACCAAGTATTGCATGGAAGGGGCGGATATGTTGAGATCAGTCGCGCACATCTGGGATCTCGCATTAGGCGTGGCCGAGGACAACGATGAACGGTCGTTCAAAGCAGCATTCCACCAGAACACCCCGGTTGGGGAGGTGTACAAAGAATTCATCAACGACGAGTCATCCAGGGCATCGTCATCGAGAAGGTGGAGGAGCTCTGAGGAGTTCCAGACAACTGCAGAGTTTGAGAGGCACGACCGGAGAATCGCAAGATACAGAGATCGAAACTGGGGGAAAGTGTTCACGTTGAGCGTGATCAAGGCTCCCAAGATCGACTCCTACGGTCGTGGTTCCAAGGACGACTACCAGAAGAATTGGGACCTTGGGTTGATCTACCAGAATGAGCTGCAGGCATCGATGAAGAACCTCGCATATGCACTGAGGAGGGATGGGAATGCCAGCCAGAACAACCTATTGCGCTGGATGATCTGTGGGTCAACCCCCAGTGACATCTCCGACGCGTGCATCGGAGCGGTCAATTCGCTCATGTGCGTCTCTTTCATCATGAGGAGATTGCAGCCATTGCTCGGTGAGAAGGACTCCAAAGATCAGTCGTATACAGCTTATTTCCGTCCAGACAAAAGGGAGCTGAACGATCTCTACCGGGAGATCGAGTACGCCAGGGATTTCCTATGGTGCATCGATATGATCTATGAGTCGAAGCTGCCTGCGATGAACATCAACTCCATCAGTTTGGCACCGCACGCGGCTGACAGGGCCGCTGAGAACCAAGATCGGCGCAAGTGGGTAAGCTGGATGAAGGAGATCGAGAAGAAGGCCGAGAAGGACGTCATGATCGAATTCTTCCAGAATAAATACTGCACGATTCATGAAATCGAGAGGGAACTGGAGAAGTACCCCGAGGATTTCGTGGTTGGGGAAGAGCCGACATGGTGGGTGATGGGCTCATCGAAGACGGAGCCGCCACGGAAGACGGAGCGACAGCAGAAGTCGGCATCAAGCTCCGGGCAAAGGAGTCAAACCGCTGGTGGGTCAGTCCCCCAGCCGGGAGCTCCAAGTGGGGGGTCGCAAGCCAGCGATGCTGTCAAGATCGACAACGAGATCATCGACTCCATTTTCCGAATGAACTCTGGCGGTGACGACGACAGATGGGTAATTATCAACCCAACTGCTGGACACGATACCTACACTTCATTCGAAGGGGGTACCACTTTGGGCGGCGCGACTGTCAATGTGAAATTCAACATAGACAACAATACGGGGTACCCAATCATACAAACTGTATTTGGGCCGTGTCTTGCAGAAGGCAAGAACGCAACATATTGGGAGTGTATGCTGAGATGCCTGACCTCTTCGCTATTGCACTTCGAGGAGAAGACCAGCGCGGAGAAGATCATTCTTTCCTATGTTGGGAAGGGAAATGCGGCATGGCTACAGCTGTATGCTTTCTTGTGTGCCCAAACAGGATGCTTGATTACTGGACGCCTTCCGGGCGCCAAAGCCATCAACGCGTTGATTCAGGCGGAGAAGAACCCGGACAACGCACCTGGACAGTTGAACCGGATTATCAATAGGCAGAAGAGGAGCCCCATTGGCGAGGCGACGATTCGCGACATGATGATCCACAAGAAGAGCTTCTTGGTCCTGGATTGGCCCCTGAGGGCCGTCAACTCGAAAGGGAGCACGAAGACCTTCCAGATGATGGTCAACGAACAGGGATGGACAAACATCGAGGAGAGATCATACTATGGGTCGAGTGAGCAAGTCTCCTCACCCAACGACACGTTGAATATCATCTCCCGATTGCAGAAGCTGGATAAGCTCATCGCTGAACGGCGGAGGCGAGACATGGATGACTCACCAATGTCGGTGCACATCTGGATGTCGCTATATGATTGGGTGTGCATGAGAGGATGCGGATGGCAGGTGACCGCCAACCCCATCATCGACTCCCTGCAGAAGGCGATATCTGACCTAGTCAACACATGCAAGGGCCTGGTCGTGGTGAGCGTGAATCGCGATGTTGCTTTCCATGGTGGAAGAGGGGACTTGGGGACGATCGCCAACAAGGTTAGCGAGATCTGCAAGGCGGCAGGCGCGCTGGTGACCGAGAACGATCGCCTGTGGCGCGTGGTCCATGCGCTCACAGGAAAGAACTACAAGATCCCTGGGAGCTCGAACTTGCAACATTTCCTTCTGAAACGACTGCTGATTGAGAAATCCATCGATGCGGTCGCACCAAGCAACGCGTTTGTGTGTGAGCTGGAGGGGACGTGCATAAACGAGCCCGACCTTCGATTCAACATCCCGAAGAACATGGAGGAATCGAAGGTGAAATTTGAGTACAAGCCGACCTTCACTGCACAGTCGAAGAGGAAACAAGAGCGGCAAGATGAAGGACACGGCGAGCAGGATGCTTTTGGGAAAGCCGATGCCGGTGATCAACGTCTTCGATGGTATACGGTCACGGAGCTCAGCAAGTTTATCTGCGAACTTTGCGCTAAAGAGATGCAGATGAGCAAGTCGAAGGTGCTCGGACCGAAATCGAAGTACAATCCCTCTTCTTGCGTGAACTGTTGCGCGAACTGGAACGCGGACACGAACGGTATTGCAATGTCTACCGAGGGGAAGAAAATGTACACGCGCCTCTTCGCGGAATGCGTGGTGGCAATCCCCGACCTTCAAAACCTCATGGTGGACGTCAACAACATCCAGGCCATGATCACGATCATACGGGAGCTCGCGTATTCGAAGCTGAAGAAGGAACTTTCTCACGCGGGATTCGTGAGCATGACCGTGGATCAAGCAGCGCAGTTCTATAACAACGGTCACGGGAAGCAATTGTGCGCATCCCGGGATGTGATCGTGTGCAAGAACTCCGAGGGAGTCGAGGAGAGGATGTCCATCTTCTTGATAGGCAAGGATCTCGGCAATGTGGCATATTCGTCATGGATCAAGAGTGTGCTCGACCAAGGGACGATGTATGAGCTCCTGGGACAAACCACGAACGAGGAGTCCTTGGGAGACGTCGTCGAGATGGTGTTGGGATTCTTTGAGGTGATGTCGTACTTCCAGCACGAACTGCCACTGTGGAAGGATGCATGGAAGATCAAGAGGGAGTTCGAGCAGTCAATAGTGCGACACCTCGCTGGGAACGTGACCCACACGACGGGCCAGAACAGAAAGCGGAACAGACCGTCCGCACAGCTCGGCGTGCCCACGAAGGAGGTGCTTGACATCATGAACAAGGTCAAGCCCAGACATCCACGATCCCTGATCACCGAGCCCTCTGCACAAGGGTCCAAGAGAAAGGCCACGGAGGGCGAAGATGAGGGTCTTGGTCAAGCACCAGACCCGAGTCGAAGTTCTCAAGCCAATACTGAGAAGGAGGACAAGAAGCAGCGTGTGATCGACGGGCGGAGAGCGGCACTAGGATTCCTGGAGTCAATGGAGAAGTGCATGGGGGATATGGGGATCTGTAAGAAGTGCGCGAACCTGGCCCACGACGGTGACTGCAAGGACATTGAGGAGGCTGCTGGAAATGAGAAGGCGATGAAGGTGCTCCGTGAGCTACTCAGCAGTGACCCTGTTTCATCTGATGAAGACATGGGGGATACGGAGGAACCGTCCTCATCAACGTCCAAGGAAAGAAAGAAAGGGGGACAAGCAGGGAAAGAAACAATTGAGATGTACAGCTACACTATTAATTTGGTGGAGATGGCTGACACGGCTGAGGGAGGAGAGCTACAATGTGGTGGCGTCGACCTCACATACAACCCGTGCGGGGACAGCAGGACATTCAAGAAGACGCTTGAGATGGGATGCGACACCATCCCGTGCTACATCCCGAAGTACGGCGACATGATTGATGTGCATATGCCACGGGCATACGCGTCTATTGTTGACCCCAGGTACTTTCCCAGAGGTGCAATCCTTGAGCAAGTGGACGTGATGCAACTTGGCAAGAGTGTCAACTTTTGCATTGCTCCTTTCGACGGTGCTCCACTATGCAGGATTGGTGATGATCGCTCGGTATTTACTACAAGGGACCAAGCAAACCAGCTATCTCACGACCTATGCAGAGTCCTTCGACACAAGATCGGCAATTGCCGAGGAAGTGCTTTCAGGTGCGACGAGGGTGGATGGGTCGACATTGATGCTGTCATTGACGACCGGAACAACGACATATTCCCACCTACACCACGAGAGCGAAACGATACATGGGCATCATGGAGGTGATCAAGTGGCAGGAATCCGGAAGCAAGAAGTCGAGATTCCAGGTTCTGGCAGCAAGGTTTCCGAGCATCATGAACCCGAACGACACGAGGGCAGCCAGGGAGGAAATGAACAAGGCTGGCGTGGATCGGGACGACATCGACAGGATGTTCAACAGATGCGATGGATGGTACAGACCTTGGTGCATCCGAGTCACAACCGGTCACAGTGATTTTGGATTCATGAGCTCATCCGCACTGGCGAATAGGTATTCCGCAAGAATGGGTGATACTCTCGGAGGAGCATTCCATGTGACGTATGTGGAAAACCTGCCAAGCATCGTACGCTGTGGGCTAGTCCCCGGCGGAATCGATGGCGGTAACAGGCTAGCACTGCACTTCGGGGCGTTTGCTCCATGGGATGAGATGAACGTGGCGACGAAGACAACGCTACGGAACGTGAGGAGAGGGGATCCGATTGCGATCATCTATATTCCCAGTGCAACCCTCGCGCGGTATGGGGCTGGAGTCGCGGCTAATGGGACTTTTATGGTCTTTGACGTGATCCCGTTCTATGAGGTCAAGTCCATTTGGATTGGCAAAAGCAATGGAGGGAAGCGCCTGGAGTACGCTGACATCAAGAGGGCGTACTCGAAGTGTGTGGAGAACGAGATCTGCCCTGGCTTTGTCAACTCTTCCCAAGAGTCGGCTGCGATGTTCCTCCAGAACGTCGCAAAGATCAGCGAGA
Organism: Effrenium voratum; assembly: GCA_963377175.1. Lineage (NCBI taxonomy): Eukaryota > Dinophyceae > Suessiales > Symbiodiniaceae > Effrenium > Effrenium voratum. The sequence continues at coordinate 991,502 of CAUJNA010000114.1, forward strand.
GGATGCCGGAGACTGAGACAGGTGCCGATAATCTGCACTACATCGTTGACATGGTTAATCGTGCTTGCGAACTCTATCGAAACAACAAGATGGAAGAGTTCAACGCACAGGTCAACGAGGTCCGGGACGAAGTCAGCAAAGTCGTCATCCTGAATGATGAGACATGGGAAGGACTGAGGTGCCGGATATGTCCATCATGTGCGACCGCGATCCCCACCTGCTTCTGCTTATGCCTGGAGTGCGAGGCACAACTGATCTCCATCGGAAGATACTACATTCACATCAAATCCGATGACGAGGAGGACAACCAAAACCCCAACGTCTCTGGAGATGCCAGGCGTGCACAGGAAGAAGCTAACCACGATGCGGCAGCACAGGAGGATGAGGACGAAGCGGAGGAAGTTCCGGGAGAAGATGACGACATGGACACGCAAGGATATACATCCGGCTATGCGTCAGAAGAAGAAGACGGCTGCAGAACTATGATTTTTGAGTTCCATTTGCTGAAATGAATACTTTTTTGTTATTTCCCCTGTTGGTGTTAAAGGGAATCTATCACTACTGGAAATATTCATATTTTTTTTCCCAGGGGTCTTAACCAAGTAGAAGATCCCCAGACATGAATGGGTGCCGATATCCGCAGTCTCAATTCTTGAATCATGACTCTGGGACCATGTGTGTACCAGGGTTTGATTATGAGGCAGGTGGGCTTCCAATTTGCTGAGGAATATTCTCACTTGGCCAGAGCCTACCCTTTAACCTTTTGGTTTCCCCTGTTTGGTCCATGTCTAGCAATGGCCCCAAGAGGTTAACATTCATTCTGTGTCCATGTCCTTTGGGCAAGCGAGTATTTGCTATGTTCCTCGTCGCTTGGGCGGCGGCGTGTGAAGGATGTGGTGAGTTCCTCTCTCCTGTTATTTTCCGCTGTGAATACATCAATATAGGAAATATGTCACTTTTTCCAGGGGAGTTAGGCCAGTGGTTCTCATTACTTTGTAAAAGCCTCCTTTTGGTCGGTATTTATTATAAAGGGAAACCAAAAGGAACCAAACCATAGCCAGCACCCTCCGACTACTGCCCCAGGGGGCAGTAGATAGAAATTCCCAAAAACGACCGTAGTTAGAACAACTACTTCTTTTTTGTTTAAACGAAATGCCCATAGTCCAACTACTGCTAGCTACTGCTTGCTACTGCTTACAACTGGGAGATGCCATAGCAGGGGTGGTAGCAATCAAGGGTGGCAGCAAGTGCAGCAAGCGCCTCACAGCGTGTGACCCCGTGTCTCCCCGTGTCACCTGTGTGTCACCCCCGTGTCGCCCCCGTGTCACCCCGTGTCACCTGCGTGTCACCCCGTGTCGCCCTCGTGTCGCCGCCGTGTCGCCCCCGTGTCAGTATGCTAGAACAACAGTAGATCGCTGCGAACAACAGTAGTTTTAGCGTGTCACCCCGTGTCGCCCCGTGTCACCTGCGTGTCACCCTGTGTCGCCCCCGTGTCGCCCCGTGTCACCTGCGTGTCACCCCGTGTCGCCTTCGTGTCGCCGCCGTGTCGCCCCCGTGTCACCGTGTCACCCCGTGGGCTTGTCTTTTACTGTTTGGGACAACGTGAAACGACCGTAGATAGCGGATTACTGTATTTTATGTTATTTTCGGAAGTACTGCCCGGTAGTTCCGAAAACAGAAGACGGTAGTCGGAGGGTGCTGGAGCGGACTTTAATTTTGAGAAACAAACATAGCGCCCAATCACGAGTCCCATTAGCAGGGGTCCAAGGTAGTCCTTTTGCGCTCTTGAGACCTCCAGATTGTTTTCGATTGATACCAGTTGTGTTGATTCTACAGATTTCTGAAAAGACATCTTATGTGCGTCATACCCTCTAGATACAATGTATGATGCCGTTCCTAAAGTGGGGTTCCCCTTAAAGGCCCCTATTGCAAAAACAGACCCCGCAAACTCACTTCCTGAGTTTCTCAACTTTGTACTTTTTGGGAAGACCATTTTGGTGGTCAATAACAAGTTGTTTGTTTTGTCCAATCCACTCGGGAAGTGAGCACACCAACCAACTGGTGCGACATAGATTGCTTTCTAGGCACTCCTCGAAATGATAAATGGTTGCTTGAATGTTAGTCATGGCGACCAATTCCCCCCGAACGCTCCGGGGAGACGCAGAGAGAATCCGGGCCCCGTGATGACCCGACTTCTGAATGTCTTATATCCTTCAGGCTGGGAGCGTGTGCATTTTGTGTGTGTGTGTGTGTGCGAGGGGGGGGGGGGCTTGCAGATGCTAACCCCAGGTTTCCGTCAGGTCGACAAGGCCTTGGTAGACCCCAATTTTAAAGACTCCATCCTCAACTCTTTATGGGGGCACACAAGATTCGGAAGTGTTTGGACTTGCTTGCGCTTTTTTGCTTGGATGCTCCCCTTGCGCCCTTAAAGCGACCCCAAAAAGGGTACACTCAAGGATTAAACCCGCGCCCTTTGTCAAAGCCAGGAGCATCCCGACTGCCCTGAGGCCCGCTCTGGCGGTTGGTGTGCTGATGGGCGCAAAATTGGGGGACCGAAGCTGAAAAAACGGATGGTTCCCTTTGACTTTCCCTCGAAAACCATCCGGAACCGGCTGTCTCCAAATTTGAGACCCAGATCAGTCCGAAGAGTCATTCCTTGCACCTCGCCCAAATTGCGTGAACATATTCCCACGTTTGTTTGGATGGCCAGTGGTGCGCAAGTGTTCTTGTTTCTTAAACATTGTTTACCTTTGCAATACTGTGGATGGACAAAATCCTGCAACACTTTGAAAACATGCAAAACCATTGTTGATTCCAGTGTTTCCAGGTTATCATTCCAGTGTTTCTCAGGTGGTGGCAGGATTTTGTCCATCCACAGTACGAGGTTCATGTCAAGGATGTCCTTGAATCCCGTTCCAGGTCAACCTTCTTAGCGTGGGTGGTTCACCCCTTGGGAAGTGGAAGGGCCAGGAAAGGGCAGGGGTCCCGTCGCCAAGGACCCCCGTTTCCAAGGCGTCCGAATCTCTCAGAAGACCCAACAACCAGGGGGAAGCGGCCAGTTGAAAGGAGCTATGGATGAAAACGGACACGGACCCACGGACCCATGCCCTACACAAGTACGAAAATGAATCGACTGGATCTGCCGTTTCAGTTGTCACATTTTGGCAACAATGGAGCAGGAATCCTTTTTTTGGGGTCTACTGCCAACATTTGTTTTGGGCCCATCAACCTGCAGGTAAGGCGAAGCTGAATGTCCCAAAGAACAAATCCATTGGAAAACAAACGGGCCAGGAACCATACACGGCCCTTGGGTTTCATGTTCATTTCCAGGAGGCGAGCAACATGGGGTCCCTTTTGAACCCGGCTCTTCTGTACGCAGACCTTTGGGCCTGCTAAGAACTCCGACCTGTCAGGGCCCTTGAAAACAACACATTGTCATTCCCCCCAAAAACAAAGAAAGGAGCCTTGGGCAGAGTGCCCTTCCCATGCAACTCCGGAGGTCTGGGCGATCATGTTGTCCTTTTCCCACAGCCGACCTGTCGGACCCTATTTGGATCAGTGTTTTTGTTTGTGTCTTTCAAATATGTAGGACCTCTCTTTCAGACGTTTTAAAGGGGACAACCACAATTTGGAGGGGGAACCCCTAAAAAACGACACGCCCATTTGCGGTTGCGCCCCTACGAATTGGTCACCCGACTTCTGAAGCCCACAGCGACGCGAAGAGGCACCTCCTGAGCTCGAGGAGGTCCAGAGGCAAGACTCGGAGCCAAGCTTCGGCTCCAACGATGGGTTGGCTTTTTCTTTTTCCCCAACAGCTGACGAGGGTTCCACGAGGGTTCCACGAGGTTCTGCGAGGGCTGCGGGGTAGTGCGAGCACTAAAAAGAGCACTGAATGCTGTTGGGGATATCACCTGAGCTTATTCTTTTTTTGCGGGAACCCCCCAAAAGGGATTATGTGATAAAGGAAACCACCTATTTCCAGGGGATCCCTCATGACAGACACCCTGGTTTCCCTTTGAAGACCCAACAACTTATAGGCGGGTTCCCTGTCGATTGGTGTGGTATGTGTTTTTCGGTCTACCTGAAGTCCTGATGGGTCGAGGGTGTTTCTCCAGAAAGAAACAACAAAACAGGCGGCTTCCCTATTTGTGCTGTTTGCCGCACAAGTAGATGAAAGTTCTTTCAGGATGGATTGGCTTTCCCCTCGCCATTTCGTGTTCAACCCCGAAGTAGGTGGTTTCCCTTTAGACTTCCCGTAGTACACTCTTTTTCGATAGGGTACCAGCTCCGAAACGAGACATGATCTCCGTTCAAACACATCACGTGGTTTCCTTTTGCTCGTGCCGCCCAAAAGGCGGTATTGAAAAATCACCGGGCACGAGCCTGTGTTGATTGAACGGGTGGGCTGGGTGCTAATCAGCCTATAATGTTTCATTGTTTCCACAGGAAACCACAAGCGAGGGGCTTGGACACGAAATGAAATGTTGCAGAACCTCATTGATAATCCTCTTGGTTAGGCTAACCAGCCCCTGAGCCCCCTCAAAACTCCTTTACATTGCTGACAAGTCACACAAATTTGGGAAGCGGAGCGGCGCTGGATAGCCGCGGTACCACGGAACTTCCACAAAGTGTTTTTGCCTTGCGAGTTAGGCAACCATTGGGCATGATGCCAGATATTGACTTTGGAATTTGACTGATGGTTCTGCGGAACCTTTCTCCTTCCAGAATTAGCTCCCCTTTTTTGTTGGGGGGGCTTTTTTTGGGGTCCCTTTGTTTTCCACTAACCAGGCAAAAATGATGTATATTTGTTTGCTGGGGTCCTAATTCCAGCCTAGTTTCCTGCTTGTTTGGTTTGCGCCACTTCGCAGACTCTTGCGGAGCCCTCCCAGAACCTGTTTTTTTTTTTTTCTCGACGAGGTCCGAGGTACAGCTGCCCAGGCAGCACCCCGGACCATTGCTGCTGGGGTCATTGCTTTGACGGGTTCTGGGGGTTATCAAAGTCAGAAAATGGGGTTGTTTCCCTCAACCCACCACTTAGGGGATGACTTTGATCATGGTCAAATAATGAGGCCAGTGCTGTCTCAACAAGGTTGGAACAGTTGGCCCTTCCCTGTTCTTTCACGCCTAACAAAACCCCCGTGTGTGCTAAGCTTCCTGGGGTGATGTCTAGGGGGAAGATATAGTGGCCCGTTTCCTGCTTGCAACTCGGGATTGACCACTTGGATTTCGTCTTCTTAGCTGTCAGGGTGTGGTTGCCGCTAGCTCTTCTATCTCTGGTGAGAAACCAGCAACATGAAGATCCTTGAGAAACCAGGCTTGCAAGCGGGCATATAGCATCAAGGTTAGGTTCCCTTGCAGGCCCTGGTAAGAGAGGAGGAGTTTCTGAGAGTTTCTGAGAGCCCCGTTGTTTCAATCATACAGCCAACAAGCTGAGTCGCCCCGAGAGCAAAATGAATTGGTAAGCCCAACCCTGCGGTTCATAGCATTAAGATGGGGGTTAATACAACCACCATTTATGACTCTAATTTGGGTCAACCATTTTTTTCATGGGGGTTGAAGCCTAGGGCCAACTTTCGGAGCACCAAACAGACAACTCCGACATTTTCAGCTCGGCAGGGCGGAGCGTCCAGAGGCCGGAGCTGACACCTGTCACTGGAGCGCCTAGTTGCTTTTCGTTTTTGGAGGGGTCCCTGCAACGAAGTGGCTGGAGGGCGTTGCTTTGAGGGGAACCCTGCCAGCGAAAAGTTTGCGGCCTTGAAGATTGTCGACTGGAGGTCGCCCAGAATTGGTTTGGAATGGGTTTCCCTTGGAGCCAACAAAACCAAGACACAAGTGGCCTTTACGTTCTCCCTGGCCACTGGAACCGTAGGCAGTATAGGTGTTGCTTTCGGGCCATGCTTGAATGGCGCTGGCTTCATGCGGTCATTAGCCTCTGCCATCTAGTGGCTAACCAGATAGACCGTCCAACTGTTCGATTGAAAACGGTTTTAGTGTCCTGC
>CAUJNA010000114.1:1005000-1032500 GCA_963377175.1 Effrenium voratum
TTTGACAAGGGCCGACCCCCCAAGTTTTGGGCGTCAAAGAACCTGTCACTTCTAGGGCTCAATCGTTCTGTTTCCAATTTGGTCGGGGACGCAGTCTTCCCAGGTCGGGCCCTTTGGGCCAACGATCGAACATAGCCACAACTCCTGTATGCCATGGTCAAATCTCCGATTTACTTCGGTGGGCATGGTCATGATGGTGGACTCATGGACCCAAGTTCGGGATTTCACACCAGGTTTCTATTCAGGAACCACGAAGCAACCTAGGAACGTCAATGATTAAAGCACTCTCAAAACGCGTCGATTGCAATCGAAACGTCATGCAAGTGTCCATGATCAAAATGAGGCACTATCTATGTACTTTTACCCTTTCCTCCAAAAGACCCCCCCGCCCAAAACGGATATATATATATATAATAGATTGTTCCTTGGAGCTTTCCTCGCCTGAGCAGTCGGGTTGCTCCATCCATCTCAAGGCAATGACCAACCCACAAGGGTAGACCATTGATATTGGCTACTTTGGTTTCCCCTTTACCCTTGTGACCCCATCCAACAAGGTACTTGCGTACTTCAGGGCCCCCTAGATGAAACATATTGGCCATCTTAGAAGAAGACTTGTTCAGCTGGCCCCATATACCGGGCCAGGAATTTTGTGCATGTTGAGACACCCGGCTGAGACGATCCGCCTCAAATTTGAGAGACCCGCAACACGCCCGAAGACGCTCGCCCGCAACCGCAGGAAGCAGAAGGTGACCTGCCACTTTGAGGCCTGAGTGGTTTTAGAAGCCGACTCTCCCTTCGTATTTGGGTGCTAGTCCCCTACAAAGCGTTTATTAGGAATCCAAGCTCGGTGCTTCCAAACAAGCCACGGTAGTAGGTAACCCTTCGGTATTCTTAGCTGCAGTTTTTACATGATTACCTACTATAACGGTAACTGGAAGCACTGGGCAGGTTTTTCCTTGGTATTTGGGGCCTAGTCCCCTAGAAAGTTTGCATCAGCAACCCAAAGGAGGCTTGCCAAGAGGAGTTTCCTCGATTTCGGGATGCGGTTGTTTCTTGGTTCCAATGGACCCCAGCCTTCCAAATGGTAGCCCCCTTCATTTAAGCCTTCCAGCTTAGGGAATTCGAGGGGGGGCGAGAGGTGCTCATACAAGCAGACCAGCAAGCCGCTCATTTCCCTTTCAGGATGTAAAGGGCTCAGAATGAGCCCAAGGGCATCCTTGCAACGTAACAAGGAGCCAAGCTGTTGGCCTCAGCTTGGTCATGGCCGAGAAAGGGGAGTGTTATCCTATGAAGGATCTCTTCAACATGGAACAGGATTCCCGGTCGACCGGGGTTCTTCTATTGCCGGGCTTGCGTGGGTCGATTTCTTAGTTGCACTGTTGCAGTATGGAAGCTTCGGATGTATTTGCATCCGGAACTCCTGAGTGAAGGCGCCTTTCGTTCCGCGGACGAAATCCAGTTCGCAGGTGGGATTGGCGGTTTTTGCCTTTCATAGGGTTTCATTCAGGGTGCTGTATTATTGATGGATTTTTTATCCCGCTGGATTGTTGTTTTTTTTCCAGTCCGGAAGGCAAAGAAAGCAAGCAAGCCCCCCCCCCCCCCCCGTTTTCCCCAAACACAAAACCGCCTACCCTACACCTGCCCCGACCCACCTCAGACCTCCTTAAACCCACCCCAACCGTACGCCAAGCCCACGCTCAACCAAGCCTAAACCCACCTTCAACCCACCTCGACCTCACCCTAAACGCACCCCAAACCTACCCTAAACCTACCCTTAACCATCCTAACCTTGAAACCTCACTAAACCCGGCTGTATCCTCAACTCAACCAACCCAACCAACCCAAACTCCATCTGAACCCACCCTAGACCAATCCTAAACTGACCCACCTAAAGCAACCGCAAACACACCCCAGACCAGCCTTCAGCCAACCCTAAAACCTACCCATAAACCCACCCTACGCCCATCAAACCTATCTTAAACCAACCCTGAACGCCCACCCTAAACCAACCCCCAACGCACCCTGAACCCAAAACCAAAACCCGCCTTAAACCAACCCATGGCTGTCACTCAGCTTCTTCAGCAGCTGCTTTCATTCTCCTGTCCTGTTTCATTAAGGCGCCCGCCAAATATTCTCGTGAGGGTGGCGACTCATGCACCAAGGACGTCACCAGTGGTGACGGTCACCCCAAACGCACCTAACCACTTATCCTAAACTTCTAGCACAAACCTGCCCTAAACCAATAGCCTGCCCACCCAAACCCATGCTCAACCTACCCAACTAAACCCATCCTAAACCTACCCTAAGCCTACCTTGGGCCGAGCATTGAACCCCGAAAACCTTATACCCAACCAACACTGAACCCAACCCTAAATTACCAAAACCACACTAAACCCACCTTAAATCCACCTCGCGCCAGCCCAAGCTCCATCTGACCCTCTACCCTAAACCAACATACGGCAACCCTGAACCCCCAAACCCCAAACCACCCTCACCAAACTCGCGCTAAACCCCTTAAACCAACCCGAAATGCACACCCTGAGCACCCTAAACCGAATGGAAACACAACCGAAACACACTGAACGTAACCTCAAGCCCACCATGAACCCACCCTAAACCCACCCCAAGCCCACCCCAAACCCCCACCGCCCTAAACCCTAAGCGCACCCTAGACCCACCTTAGACCACTCCAAAGGAGACCGGAAAATGGAACGGATAAAAATTCAAAGAAGCGCTGGAAAAAATCCTGAGAAAAAGGTCGGCCTTTCATTCATCCCAAGCGGTGCGAATTTAATTTTGTCCATCCTTGGTGTGTTTGGCAAACCCCTTTGGCTGGGTTTTAATAGGAGACGAAAAGGGAGCGATCGATTTCGGATAGATCGAAGGAGGGACGCGGTAGAGATGGGGAAGATTGTGGCGACCATTCGGGAAGATTGTCAAACACCATGGGAATGTTTGTTTGTTTTCTTTCAGGAAGGAGTTACCCCTTTCAGCCTGGTTGCAAAGGGAGCCAACAAGAAAACCGCAATTATTGGAGTTCCCCTAATTTGGCGCACGCCCACATGGTTCCAGAGAGAGTCCAATCTGGGTTGCATGTTTGCCTTGGGGAGGTGCAAGGGATGGTTTCTTCCATCCCTTGACCAACCAGCCCTGCTTGCTTTCCCAACGATTTTCCTGAGTTTGCACCTTTTAAGGAAAGACCTCTATCCGTGTAGCCTTCTTTTCGCAAGCATGCCATGTCCCAAACAAGGATTCGTTGAGAAAATACCACCCGGTCGAGTTGAGTACACAGCTGTGCCGCCCTGTGCAAATAAGTATGTGTCAAAATAGGGTCTTCCAAGGTGGTTTTTCTGTTGGCTTCCCTTTAAACCAACTCTAAGGGTGCCCTCAGCAAACCACAGACCCAAGTCCCTGCACCTCTTGAGGTTCGCGATTCCGATTCGAGCGCGTGAGCGCGCGCGAAAGCGCGTGCGAAAGCGCAGCCACCCATAGGCGCACTGGGAATATGCAATTTGACCAGCTTGCCTACGTTTGGATCACTCAAAGATGGCTGTAGGAATCAGGGTTGGTTGACACTTTTGTGATACCAGGAAGCCTTCCTGCATTTGCCCTGCGCGATTCCACTGGGTTGCTCCGAACCAAACAACGGGTCACAGGGCGTCCCTTTGTCACTGACAATCAGCCATTTGGTTTACTTCTCTAGGTGTAGCGTTTGCGGTAAGGATCGGCCAAACTTCTAACCGGAGCACCCCCTGAAGGTCTCCAAACGTTTTCCAGCGGGCCCACGCTGAGAATTCGAGCTCTTGAAAACATACGTTTAGGAAGCTGCGGGCAGAGGGCCCAATGATTTGCAGGAATGGTGTTTTTTTGTTTGACCCGGTATTTACCTTGGCGAATGTTACGACTCAAATGCCCGAGATGTCTCCTTACGGAGCCCCAAGGGCTTTAGCTGTGCCCCCTCCCGCAGAAGTGATAAAAGCGGCGTGACTCGTGGGCGTTCCGTCTTGGAGGGAGGTCCGAAGATGGAAACAAGGGAAACTAGGGCACCGAGAAGTTCTTTTCAGGGAAGCGCAAGGGAAGCCAAAGATCAAAATGACCTGAGGATGGAGACTCTCAGAAAAAGCTCTTGTGTTTGGGCTGTGTTAAAGGGAAAGAAGCCCGTCGTGCTGTTTCCCTGTCAATTCGACCAACCCGGCTGCGCGCTTTTTGGGAGGGGAGGGCGCTTTGTTTGGGAAAGGTAGCAGCACCAGTCCTCAGAAGGACCATACCTCAGGACGAACACGTGCATTGACAGGGGGGTAAATGAGGGACTTGAGCCCATCAGGGGAAATTGTCATGTGTTTGCTTTGGAGTCTGATCTGGGGGTGCGGTGCCTTGCGCTTCAATCGCGATAAATCGTTCGTAGCGTTCCATCCACGACTGGCCTTACCTTCGAATTCCAACCGAACATGTGCGGATCAGAGCTCAACACCTGGAGGACCCTTTGATACAAAAAAGTGCTCCAGACAGTTTTTGGCATTCGCGCGTTTTTTTTCTGCTCAAATCCAGTTCGAGCACTTTTTGAGGTTGCCTAGATGCTTGGTGAAGTGCTCGAGAGAAAACGAACCCGCAACTTGAGTGCAAGTTCCCGCTGCTCGGGCGCAATTTTCCGCAACTCGGGCACAATTCCAAAAAGTGTGCAAAGCCAAAGCTCTGCCCCGCAATCTGCGCGTTTGCATGTGTTTGCATTTACCGTTTCTCGCGCACTTATTTACTACGAAAGCTCGGGCAAACATTCGTGTATCAATGGGTCCTGCAGGCATGTCTGAATACTAATACACGTGAATCGATTTGCAAATCCATTTGTCGGGAGCGGGGAATGGGGAACGGGAAGTACCATGCCAAGGTGGTTAAAGCCTCACGTCTTCAGTTGATTGCCACTCACTCATGCTCAAGACGCCGCGGAATGTTGCAATTTACTACACACCGGATGCAGCCAGAACAAACACACTCAGCACCTACTTGCTTCACTTGTCGTACAAATGGGAAGCGCCACCTCCACAGCATTGACCGCCGCGTGATTTTACTCTTCCCCTATTGGTGGTCCCCTGAATGTCTACTTTTAGTCACCCGACAAGAAGGCCTAAAAGCGAGCGCCCCACCGTGTATGTCCTGGTTATTTGGTACAGCGAGTGAGCCGCGATGACAGAACCAGACAAACAAAGGCATTAGTCGGGGGGGGGTCCCAAGCATCAACTGGTTGGTTCTGTTCCGTGGGCCTTGGGTAGACTTCTTTGCTGCCAGGTTTTGATGGCTTTAACCATCACGTGTGCCCAGATCACAGGAATTCCCTTTCACCCAGAGAACCCCTCGGCTGACTCGTGTACTTGAGCCAACAAACTCATCAAGCCCATAAAGAAAACTTATTGAGTACATGTGAAGGCGGGCCCAGTTCCCTGGGAAACTCAACCACTGGGTTAAGGCCATTGGACGACAAGTGGGGCTCACTTGGGTTCGCAAGCTCCTCGCTTGCGAGCGCGAGCCGCATGGGTGCCACCATGCCGGTGGAGCCAGCGAGGCCCGCCATCAAACGGCTGCTTTAGACTTCGGGACTTAGAGTTAGGGATTTATGGTATCCAAGAAAAAAGTCCCAATTTTGTTTAAGTGGTTTCTGAGGCGTGATGATGACGATGATGACGAAGATGACGATGATGACGATGATGACGATGACGATGATGATGATGATGATGATGATGATGATGATGATGATGATGATGATGATGATGATGATGATGATGATGATGATGATGTTGATGCTGATGATGCTGATGATGCTGATGAAGTGATCAAGCAAGTGTCTCTCCCCGCGACGCGCAGTCAAGGGCATTTGGAAGGGTTTTGCAGGCATGGATGCGCTTGTAAATCTGGCATACAACCTCTAAACCTCCAAAACCCATACCTTGAAAAGGCCTTAAGTTGAAGCCTGGCCTCGCGAGGCCAAGGGAGCCGATGCCATGCCAGGAGGACAGGCTGACCAAAACGGCCCACGCCCGCCCGCAGTTGTTTTGTTTTTTGAGAAGGGTGGCGTTGAGTCTCTCATACTGGGTGGCGAGCATTGGTTTTGTTAGTCCCAAGCTATTTTGGGACCTCAAGTTCCCTTGTTGGAGGTTCAAAACCGCTCAATTTGGAGCCAGACCCCTCCGATGGAGGGTCCAATGATGCTTTGGGATGCTTCCCAAAAAGGAGACCAAAAGGGCTCCCGGGTATCTTTTTCCCAGATACTAGCCCAAATGGTTTGTGTTCTGAAGCCGTTGATCGCGACAGTTTTTGGATCAAGTATCAACCATACTGTTACGCGATCAAAACTGAGCGAGTACACCTTAGTAAGCACGGGATTAAAAGCAATACAAGAAACACATCTCATCAGATGACACAGCCAGCAATGATCGTGTGAGAGCCCGTGTTGGTTTGGGGCGGCATGAAAGGGAAAATAACGTGTTATCATGGAAGTATCCCCTGAATGGGAGACATTTATGTGGCATCTTTTACCTTCGGTTGGTCGGGATGGTCATCCCTCAAGGATTTACAAAACCAGAAGGGTTCCAGGCCACATGTTCACCATGGCACATCCGGGTCTGCTTTTTGAGGGTATCCTTCTCAGGCACGGCTTTCGGCAAAAGCCAAGGCCCCCAAAACAGGTCCCGTCCAGTACAGCAGGTACCTGGGGTAATTTCAGTGGGCGCCTCTGTCATGACCAAAATGGATTAGTAGCAAGTTTTGGGGCGATCTTCTCCAGGACTTCGATGCATATATGAAGTGCTGCAAAGACTACGCCGGGAGCTCAAGGAGTTTTTAGGGTCCTAAAGGGCCTGCAAAACGGTGGTGTCCCCTCCGTTGGCATGTGTTCACTTCGCAGAGGGGTGACTTCCACAAACACAAACACACTCATACACGCACACGCAGAGAACACACGTACACTCACACCCAGGTTTCCTACTGATGTCTAGCTGTCCCCTAAAGCAGAGTGGCTCACTCCAGACTTGGGAAGGGGAACCTTAGCGAAATTATGCCCACTCCCCATCCTTAGAACGTCTTTGAATGAGCAACCGAAAGGGTATGACAATAGTTTGAACACGCCCTCGGCAGACACGGGCCAAAGAACATCGGCTCCAGTTCTTTGCAGGTCGGTGTTGAGGTCCATGTGCTTGGCCAGCTATCTTTGTCAATGGTTTTCAGCTGATTGGAAAGATCTACGGCGATCATCTTACATTTGAGCTCTTGAAGTTTGTTCCACTTCTGGGTGTGCCAAACTTGTAAATTCTAAAGTAGGGCTCCGCATTCTCTGTGAGTACGTTAAATTCCCTTTTCGGGATGCACGGGGCGGGTCCGAGTGAAGGATGGGGGCATCACCTTCATGGAAGCTACCTTTCCACCTGAGCATGGGCACCATACAGACGTGTCCTGGTGAGCCGTCTCAAGGCCGAACAAAAGACGATACTGCCTCCAAACGAAAGCAAAAGAAAGCAAAGAACATAGGCGTCCTTTTTAGGTGATTTTGGCTAGAAATAGATGGCACTGGTTCAGGCTGGTTTGATTCCATTGACCAGGCCATCTATTTTCCCAACCTATGACAAAGACATGAGTAATAAGCGGACACCCTCAATTGGCAACAAACTTTGGGCAACGCCTGGGACATTGGTGGTTGCAAATCCCCAACTATGATGTCTACTGAAGCATCCCATTCCAAGTCATGTGCACTTGGCGCCAAAAAAGCGGGAAAGACCAGGTGCTTGGCGAGTCGCTGGCTTATCGCCAAGGAGAACACCAGAGATATGGTGGACTGTGAGACAATCACTTACAAGCCATAGCCTCAGGGATTTGGGAGACGGCATCGGCGTTCCGTACCTCAGGCCAAGGCACCCATGTGATGACCCCCAGCACTTGGACCCCCAAAGCTGTGCTGCTTGCTGGTGCGCGTGATGGATTTGCTCGGAAGCGGAGGCGTTTGATACGTTTCCTGTCTTCAATGATTTCTGTACACCAGTTTTCTGAGGAAGTAGCGTTGTTTGCGGAGTTGGTGGACGCTCCCAGAGACAAACAGAGCAGCGATGGGGGATGGTGCAACCAGATGTGGGATTACTAACTGACTGCTATGGCCCAGTCCCTGCTGCTTTTCAAGTTTTGCAACTCTCAGAAAGTATCAGAAAAGTGAATGAGGGAAAAGGGTGGTTTATGAGCAAAGCCATTGGGGCTGGCAAGGATTCCCAAACTGAGTGCAGCTCAGGCAGTACTTGTGCACAAGGCATCTCGACGGCAGTTTCCATGAAATGCAGTGAGAAGATGTTGCGCAGTTGCTTCCCGCATTGCAAAGCAGGACCCAGGCCTTTGTTTCTTCTTTGTCGTTTTGCGGGGGTTCCCTCAAGCGAAGGAGTGCCTTTTGTCCAATGGACTCGAGGTCCGGAAGGCTTTGGAACTTGGGAGCGCAGAGCACAACTATTCGAAGCCTCTGTGCGATGCGCGAGGAACCCTTGGACTCGGGACCCAAACAAGTCCCTATGTTCCACCCAGAGTCTTTGGATCAAAGGGCAATTGGCCTTTGCACACCCTGCATCCTAAATGGCACCGAGAACCACACCCTTAAGCCGAAAGGAAAATGGTCGGATACAACTGGAAGACCTTTGTCCCCTGCTCTCTGGGTTTTCCGCCACACAGGTTCCGGCAGTGTATGGAGAAGCACATGCCGCAGGCTCCGTGAGTAGAACCGATCCGTTGGGGAGCTGGAGTTTTCGACTTGCCCGAGACTAGCCCAAAGATAGGCTAACTCTGAGGGCGCTCGCCCTTTTTTACCTTTTAAGGTCGTAAGTTAAGAGGGAACATGGGATTGGGTACAATAAGGTTCTCAATACATTGAATGAGGTTGCGCGGCATTGTGAAACCCAACTCAGTGACGATCGTAGCCCCTTGCACCCTCTGATGATGCAGGGCCCAGAATGGGCAATGCGCCTCGGAAGATAATTACCAAAAGACCCTCTCCGGATTCCTTGCCAAAGCCAAGTCTTGGTTATCCTCCATTGCCTTCTCAACTTAGGCCCGGATAGAGAAGATCAAGAGAATCTCGGGGTACCTAGGGAGACTGCTTGGCAGAACACCCCCAAGCACCAACGGAAACAGCTTGTTTGTGGAAACAAAACAATGGGTGAAACCAATGAGAATCAACCCAAGATCGAATGTTGCGTGTCAAACAAACTAACACCAACTTGGAATATCACAACCCACGTGTGTAGAACGTCCCAGCAACGCTCAACATGTGCATGTTTTACGAGTGCAGCAGAGGGGGTCTCGCAAAAAAAAGAGTCACCGAGTTGCAACATGTGCTTTTCGCAGAATGGTTCGAATCACCATAGTGGACTGGTAGGGTTATTGTTGTTCTTGCACTGTGATTATGCAATGTGCAGGATCGCTTGCTCTCGCGACCGACACAGAGACACATGGACAACTTTGTGCATATTGCATGGGTGACATCCAATGGGAAGACCAGAAGATCACAGCACGGCTCTTTCTTCTTTGTCTATCCCCCCTTCGGAGGTCCTTGGAAGACGATTTGCTCTTGCAAGGACCCAGTCAGCTTTCAGGTTAGTGGGAGGAAAAGTGTCTTCTTTTCCAGCAAAAGCCAAGGGCAAATGGGTCAAAATGTCGAGTTTGGCAGACCCTTCCTTTACCGCCAGGCTTCCTGTCAACTATGTGCCAGTGCTGATCTCTTTTCTCTGGCGTGTAGGCATCCAGGCACTAAGCATGTGCCTGTGCGCCGGCTCAAACTGTCCAGCCCCACTTAGGCGCACAGGGAACTTGCAAGCTGGCTTATTCTAATTCGATCCTTAAGAACAAACATCACTTTGCCAGACGGTAATGGCTTTACTTGTTGGGTGTCCTACTACTGATATTTTGAACAACCCAGACAAGAGCTTAGACGGTGTGCGGTCTGATTGAGCACTTGACGGTCTGAAAACACATTCTCGGCACTGGCGAGTGACTCTTTCAACTGTGCGATGCCTCCAATGATAGGCATGGCAACTGTTGAGAAGGTCGAAGCCAGTTGGTCAGCGCATCCACCTGGATTTGTGACATGCTTAGCACTTTGGTCTGAAGAATGGAGCTCTGGCTTGCAGGTTCCCAGTGTACCTGGGACGGCTGATAATTCTGAGCCGGGCAGGCTGGGTCTGGTGCGAGCTCAAGTTCAGGCGGGGACGCGACGTGACATACTCTTTGGTGCATTTTGCTTGGCTGTTAGGACTTTAACTTTTTGCCAACTAATGGGTTTACCACTAAAAGTTAAACTTTTAGCAGGGGAGCAGAAAGCAACCGAGTATTGTGGATGGACGAAATCCTGCACCACCTCAGAGAGCCTGGAAGGATGATTCCTCTGTAAATACCATAAATACCAACAAACAATAGTTTCCCATGGTTTCCAAGTGGTGCAGGATTTTGTCCATCCACAGTAGCTAGCACCGGTTTCAGTTTGGTTGCAACAATTCACCACTGAAACACCTCAGCTTGGCGTCCTTAAAGAAATCCCCTGAACAGTGCCACAGCAGTCATGGAGAATGCCCCATTTCGGTACTGTATCGCGAGTGTTTTTTGCCCACAATGATGGACAGCCCGAACTCAGTGACGGATAGTGCTGGATCGTATTTTTCTAATCAGGAACCCCGCGTATGTTTACCACGCCAAGGGAAGCCAACGGATGGAAAGCCCGGAAACCCCCTGAGATGCCCGAATTGGTGAAAATCGGTGCGGGTTCTCCTGAAGCCGACACGAAACCCCGGAAAAGCAAGTCGGCTCCCTTGAACCCCAAGAAAGGGTACCCTCAAAAAAGATCTAAAACAAGAGGTCCCTCAAAAAAAGGTACCCCAAAAAAGGGGCACCCTCAAAGGGTAGCCTCAAAAAAGAGACACCCAAATGGGCTTGTGTGTTTCTTAGCTGAAAGCTTAGGGCTCTCTGCCCAGATAGTTTGGGGAGTTCCGGGCTATGGTCCAATGGTTCCAGAAGGGTTTCGGGGGTTGCTGTTCTGACGCCCTCCTGCTCATGCACAGCTTCGTCCATCCGGCAATGGCTTCATGCACTACCATCTCGAGGCCGAACTAATCGCTACTTGACATAAAATGGATACGTTAAAAATCTTCAGACAGCCCCAACCAAGCGCGCATGAACAGTCATCTAGATGGTGAGGGAGGCTACGTATGATTTGCTACACACGCTAATGGGATTGTCTCAAACAGTGGACCCCTCCCAACAAAGACCAAACAACTTCCCCAGAATTAGCTCCCCTTTGGTTTTTTATTGCTTTTGTGGGGTCCCTTTGCTTTCCACTAACTAGGCAAAAAAGATCATTTTTTGTTGGGGTCCTAATTCCATCCTAGACAAGTGCATTTCCCTTTAACCGTCCTGTCTTACCACCCCCAAAAAGGGCACCAACCGCAAAAGTATCAGCATCCCATGGAAATCGGAGGTGCGCCGAATGGCAGAAGCTGACGTGTGAGTTCGTTGGAAAAGAGCCGCCGAGAGCGCTGGGCCTGAAACCTCACCCTATGGATGGACCAAATCCTCCTAGGCACCACCTAAGAAACCCGGGAATTTGGGTTCTGTAAATACCAACAAACAATGGTTTCAACCATGGTTTCATTTCGTGGTGCGAAATGGATTTCGCGTCCATCCACCTTATTTCATGGCCTAGCTCCAAGAACGGACGCCCAGTCAGGTTCCAGGATCGGCACCAGTTTTTTTGCTTGGGCTTGACAGGGCCGGACCGATTTGAGGATACAGTTGGGTGCAAGTACATGGCTTTTGTTTTCTTCATTCCCTTCCCATCCATTGCCCCCATGAAGTTGTCCCATCTATGTTCACCCAATTTTTTGAGGGACCGGCTTTGGGCAAACAGAGAGGGCTTCGCAACTCGCGCTATGCCGAGCCATGAAGGAATCCTGCCCAAGCAAATCAATCGGAGCCAGCCGTGCTCCGCACCTTTCGTGCTCATCAGGTAGCTAGCGACATGTCGACTTCATGTGACCTGTCTGTCGAGCATGTCAGCCCAGGCCAGCAGACAGCGGAAAAACAAAAAGAAACAAAATGGAAACGGCCACGAGTGCGGGGCAATGTTTTGCCGCAGGGTTTCCCTCGAAGCTCACCTACCAAAATACAGGCACCCATTTTTCCCATGGCCAGTCGGGACAGGTGAGTTGTGTGCCCCAAACTTGGCCACGTACGCAGCGCGGTGGTTGGACTCTGCCGGTCGCCATCGCCCCGAATGGCGCTGAGGGGTGAAGAAGATCTCTGCGGAACATGGCTCATGGTTCCCAGGTGTGGCGCCCTGTTTCCCCTTCGGTGGGTTCCCCGCCTAGCGGCGTCTAACGTCAAAGCCCATCGGGATGTGTGGGCAACTTTGGCCTTTTGATCCTGGGAAAATGAAGGGAGCCACGTGAAACCGACTCGAGCCTGCCTTCCTGTGGGGAATCGTTCCTGGGAAAAATCGTAGTCGACACAAATTGGGACCCGTATCACCCCAAATGAGAAATGGAGGTTTACGAACCTTTCCAGCCCTGGGTTTTCTCGCTACTTTCGCTGTTCAATCCGAAACCCCTTGATGACTCCGTGACTCATGGTTATTTTGAAGCAAGATGTTGTCGTACCAGGGGAGTAGATGCGCTGAAGAAGTGACAGGTGTGTGCGATTCATTTTAGTCTGTCCAGAAAGTATGCCCTACTATACCACCTACCTGCGGTATTATTGTGTGTGTGTGTTTGCAGGCACTTGCTATTTGCATGAGCGTACTGAGACAGTTGATTCGCTCATTGAATGCTTAGTTTGGCTTGGTTATGCAGGATGTGTCTCATGTGCTGTGTTGATTGAGATGTCACCCAAAACAGGCCGCTGACAGGAAATAGCACACCGCCTGTGAGGAACACGTGCATGTCCAGTCATCCCGAACCAATTGGGTTTGGTCAAATTTCCGGTAGTCTATGGTCCATTTGGGAGAGACATGGGGAACTCAATAAATGTTCGACAAGCACCAGGGAGACAAATAGTTTTGACCGTGGCTCATATGCGTGTTGGTTCAACACTGTATACATGTCCGTCTGCCAACTTGGTCATGCGGGGCGTATTTGCCGCACCAGTCTTTCTGCCGCTTCTGAGCAAGTGGCTCTAGCCATCTTGTCCACCCAAGTAGAAGTAATGTAAAGACTAAGTTTCTATACACGAATTGTAGCTCTATCATTATAGTTCACACACTGGGGGACGACCAGTCTCGCCTTCCGACACGATGCAGATGGGTTCTCTTGGCTCAGCGCGTGGCATGGAAGGGCTTCCCTGAAATCCAGGTCGCTCGGGGCATAGAAAACACGGGGTGCAAATCCCTTCAAGAAGCCGAGCGAGCGGTGTTGACCTTGTTTCTACCAGAGCAGACATGTGAAGTTTCAATAAACATCGCTCCAGGAGTAGTGCAACTGCCTTTTGTGGAATCCGTTGCTTTTTGTAAAAGCGCTACGCAGTTGCTTCTAAATCGACATTTTTCCCATCTCCCATGGAAGCCATAGATCTGACCTTGGTTCTGCTGGGTGCTGTGCTGCAAGTGGTTCTGGTGGTGCGGCTGGTTTGCCTGGTCCGGTGGCAGCACCTGGAGAAGGCGCGAAAGCTTTTGGCGAACGCGACCAATCGGCGCAGGGAGTTGGATCCGGAGGAGCGGCGAATCCAGGCGCTGGTGGAAGCAGGGCGCATGCGCGTGGCTAAAGTCAACGTAGGCGGGGCAAATTTGGTTCAAACGCCTGGAGTTTAGGAGGACACGCGCAACTCTCACACGTACAAACAACCATGGTCTCCTTTAAAGGGAAACCAAAAGGATGGTGTTTCAACTATAGGTCGAATAAAGCGAGGCGTTCGATAAAGGGATTGAACCGCCCAACCCTGGGAGGCATCTTGCTGTTTTTGAGCAGCGTGACACTTGCCGGAATCCAAGTCCAACACTTGAAATACCTGGCTGAACCTTTATCGAGGGAGGTTCAGTGGGCTGTGTTGGTGAACGTAGCTCTTTATTTGGCACTGTGGCTTGGCCCAGAGCTCCAGACAAGTCTCGCTTTCAGCCTTTGGTACCTCGTAGCATCGGCATGCACCTTCTTCATTCTCAGTCCTGCAGCAACTGCGAACTCAGTGCTCACAACTCGCTCCTTGGTAACTTTTGCCTTTTGGCGCCTGCCTACTTCAAGCTGGCCGCCGAGCTGGATCGTTGCATGCTGCGGCTTTGTACTGTGGGCGCAAGCCTGTGTTCGATTCCTGACCTGGTCGGAGCCCCATAGCAGCACAATGCACGAGAATCCGTTGGTGGTGGAGACATTCATGTTCGGGGTCTCCCTTGCCGTGAAGGTTGGCTTTGAATGCTTGCTGCGGAGCATGGCAGTCTTGCAAGTCCGCCACGACAAGGTGAGCCACAATCGAAGCCCAACTCGAAGGTTGTTTGTGTTGAAAATTGTGATGAGAAATGAAAAGCCTCTGGATTGGTCACATGGTTTTTCCAGTTGTTCACTGGTGGTGGAAACCCGCTAAATGGCACATCCGACAAAGGGTTTCTTGTTCGACCTGTGGACTTTCCAAGCCAACATTGAGCTCCCCAAAACCATCCAAAGATGTGTTCAATGCCCTCAAACCAATTCCTTGAGAGGTTTTAATCAATGGCATGCACAATGAATGGCATGTACGGAACCGCTAGGTATATACCCGAATTTCCCCTTAGTTGTTTGTGGGTAGCGGAAGTCCTGGCTAAAACTGTGGGTCCGAGACGCCTTGGTTGCGGTCCGTGTTTGAGGAGTCACCCCAGAGCCAGCTACGGTTAAGTATCACGAGTTCGGGTTGTATGCTTTAGGTTCGGATTGAAGTACGACCCAAGTTCCCTCGAAGTGTTTGGTTTCTTTGTTCGAGTCCAAGGGCTCGCTGTCTCATAAGCCGAGTTTCATGCAGATTCGAAGTTGCACGGGTTGACAGGGGCTACACACACATGCTTCTTTTGTGATGAGTTGATGGTACCCTACAACCGTATTCGATTCACAAGGCCCAGCATTATTGCATGCTTTATTCCCCAAACCGTTTACTGTAAGGGTTCTTGATTCTTTTAAGATAGACTGGTTCGTCTGGACGGATTCCTTTCACTCTGCCTCCCCTTGTCTCCCCTTGTCTCCCTTCATATGTGCTCCAGGCCGGGTTCGCCTGGACGGGTTGCTGCCGCCCGGTCTCCCTTGTCTCCCTTTGTATTTTTGTGTCGTTGTTTTTTTCGTTTTTTCTTGTCTCCCTTCAATATGTTCTGAGTTTGCCTGGACGGGTTGTTGCCGCCTTGTCCCCCCGTGTCTCCCTTCATATGTGTCGCTGTCGCCGTGTCTCCCTTTGTCTCCCTTGGTCTCCCCATAATATGAGCTCCAAACTAGGTTCGCCCAGTGGGCTTGCTGCCACCTTGTCTCCCTTTGTCTCCTCTCGTCTCCTTGCATATCTGCTCCACACTGTGGTGGTATGCCTGAGGCATCGTGTTCCCGACGGATTGCTGTCGCCTTCTTTCCCCTGTCTCCCCTTGTCTTCCTTCATATTATATGCTCTCCAAGCTGGGTTCACCTGGACGGCTTGCTGCCGCCTTGTCGCCCTTTGTCTCCCCTTGTCTTCCGTTGTCTTCAAGCTGGGTTTGTCTGGGCGCGCTCCCGCCCAGGCGAACCCAAGCACATATGAGAGCGGGAGGCAAACCCAGCCTCGAGCACATATGAAGGGAGACAAGGGGAGACAAGGCGGCAGCAACCCATCCAGGCGAACTATGAAGCCAAACAGGGAGAGAAAGGGGGACAAGTTTGTCTGTGCTCTGATTCCACTGCTCCAGGCTGGGTTCGGCTCCCCTGGTCTCCCTTATTGTGCTCCAGGCTGCGTTGGCCTGGACGGGTTCCCGCCGCATTCCCGAAATAGTTTGCTTAGAGCTCTTAATTCTTACTTAGAGCCGATACTTTCACGAGATGGTCTGGCTCTGTCTCCCGACTTATTTCCTCACACGCGTCGCGCTGAGATGTTCTGGCTCGGTCAGCTCTTCGTCCCCCCATTGTTTCCACCCACTCGTTTCCTCATGCGCTTGCTGGGCTGGATGCTCTCGCGAGATGGTCTGGCTTGGTCAGCTCTTTGTCTCCCCATGTGTTTCCATTTGTCTCCCCACTTGTATCATCACGCGCTTGCCATTTGTCTCCCCACTCATTTCCTCATGCGCTTGCTGGGCTGGATGCTCTCGCGAGATGGTCTGGCTTGGTCAGCTCTTCGTCTCCCCATGTGTTTCCATTTGTCTCCCCACTTGTATCATCACGCGCTTGCCATTTGTCTCCCCACTCATTTCCTCATGCGCTTGCTGGGCTGGCTGCTCTCGCGAGATGGTCTGGCTTGGTCAGCTCTTCGTCTCCCCATGTGTTTCCATTTGTCCACTTGTATCATCACGCGCTTGCCATTTGTCTCCCCACTCATTTCCTCATGCGCTTGCTGGGCTGGATGCTCTCGCGAGATGGTCTGGCTTGGTCAGCTCTTCGTCTCCCCATGTGTTTCCATTTGTCCACTTGTATCATCACGCGCTTGCCATTTGTCTCCCCACTCATTTCCTCATGCGCTTGCTGGGCTGGATGCTCTCGCGAGATGGTCTGGCTTGGTCAGCTCTTCGTCTCCCCATGTGTTTCCATTTGTCCACTTGTATCATCACGCGCTTGCCATTTGTCTCCCCACTCATTTCCTCATGCGCTTGCTGGGCTGGATGCTCTCGCGAGATGGTCTGGCTTGGTCAGCTCTTTGTCTCCCCATGTGTTTCCATTTGTCTCCCCACTTGTATCATCACACGCTTGCCATTTGTCTCCCCACTCATTTCCTCATGCGCTTGCTGGGCTGGATGCTCTCGCGAAATGGTCTGGCTTGGTCAGCTCCTTGTCTCCCCATGTGTTTCCATTTGTCTCCCCGCTTGTTTCCTCACGCGCTTGCCGGGCTAAAAGCTGTCACGAGATCTGGCTCAGTCAGGTCTTCCGTTTGTCTCCCCATTCATGTCCTCATGCGCTTGCTGGGCTGGATGCTCTCGCGAGATGGTCTGGCTTGGTCAGCTCTTTGTCTCCCCACGTGAATCCATTAGTCTTCCCACTTGTTTTCTCACGCGCTTGCCGGGGTAGAGGCTGTCACGCGATCTGGCTCAATGAGGTCTTCCATTTGTCTTCCCACTTGTTGCCTCACGCGCTCGCTGGCTGGTCAGCTCTTTGTCTGGCTTGTCTCCCCACTTGTTTTGTCAATCGCTTGTTGGGAAGGATGCTGTCACGACATGGTCTGGCTCAGTCAGCTCTTTGTGTCTCCACTATTCCCTCATACTTGCTGGGCTGGACGCTGTCATGAGATGGTCGGTGTCCTCTCATTTGTTTCCATTTGTCTGGGCTTGGATGCTGTCACAAGGTCTGGCTCGGTCAGCTCTTAAGATTTGTCTCCCCACTTGTCAAGATGGACTGGCTCGGGCAGCTCTTTGTCCCCACTTGTTTCCAATCGCGCTCGCTGGGATGGATGCTGTCGCGACATGGCTTGCGCTTTGTCTCCCCACTTGTCTCCCCACTTGTTTCCTCACGCGCTTGCTGCTGGCTGCTGTCACGAGATTGTCTGGCTCGGTCAGCTCGCTTGTTTATTGTCTCTGCACGTGTTTTCCCACACGCTTGCTGGGCGGAAGCTGTCACGAGATTTTCTGGCTTGGTCGGTCGCTTGTCCTCTCATTTGTTTCCATTTGTCGCCACACTTGCTTCGGCTTCCTGTCACAAGATGGTCTGGCTCGGTCAGCTCGCTTGTTTCCATTTGTCCCCGCACGTGTTTTCTAACGCGCTTGCTGGGCAGGATGCAGTCACAAGATGGTCTGGCTCGGTCGGTTGTTTGTCCTCTCATTTGCTGTCACAAGATGGTCTGGCTCGGTCAGCTCGCTTGTTTCCATTTGTCTCCGCACGTGTTTTCAACAGCGCTTGCTGGGCTGGAGGCTGTCACGAGATGGTCTGGCTCGGTCGGCTGTTTGTCCTCTCATTTGTTCCCATTTGTCGCCACACTTGCTTCCTCACGCGCTTGCTGGGCTGGATGCTGTCACAAGATGTCACGAGATGGTCTGGCTCGGTCGGTTGCTTGTCCTCTCATTTGTTTCCATTTGTCGCCAGCTTGCTTGTCTGGATGCTGTCACGAGATGGTCTCTTGCTGACTCACGAGATGTCTGGCTCGGTCAGCTCTTGTCTCCCCACTTCACTTGTTTCCTCACGCTCTTGGCGCTTTGTCCCGCTCAGCTCCGCACCGCTCCACGCGTGTCGACACCCGC
Source organism: Effrenium voratum (assembly GCA_963377175.1). Lineage (NCBI taxonomy): Eukaryota > Dinophyceae > Suessiales > Symbiodiniaceae > Effrenium > Effrenium voratum. The sequence continues at coordinate 1,023,350 of CAUJNA010000114.1, forward strand.
CCTTGCGCTCTCTCGCTCCGGCTCTTTCCCCAGTTTGCGCGCTCCGCGCGGTCCCTTCCTCTCGCGCGCCCTCCGCGCGCTCCCTCTCCTTCCCGCGCATTCTGCGCGCTCCGATTCCCGTGCGTTTCGTGCGCTCATGTTTCCTCACGGTGTTGTCTCCCCTTGTCTCCCGTCCTATGTTGGCTGATCAGGTTTAACAGGGCATTTTGCACGAAAGCGCCCTGCTGCGCTGCGTTTCACGAGGTCTGGTTGAAAAACTGTTTGGGGCCTTTGGTGGTGTAATTGTTTTTTAAGCATGAGATACGTTGCGTTTCCGTACAAATTCCGTTAAACGCATGTTTTGGAGGAATCTCCGAGCACAGGACGTCGAGTTTAGGTGGGTTTCGTGGATGCAGGTGGGTTCGGAGCTGCAGGGGGCCACCTCGCTTCTGCGGCACATTTGCGATGCAGTGATTGAAGTGGATGCGGACTTGCGCTTGACGAAGCACTCCAAGGCATGGGAGACAGTGGGTTACAAGCGCTTCTCTCTCTTTCTCTCTCTCTCTCTTTCTTTTTGTTTGCTCTCTCTCTTTGTTCGTCTCTCTCTCTCTCTCTTTCTTCCTTCCTTGTCAAAATTCAAGTAGTGCTAAGTTCCCCTTTAGGATCAGCACATAACTCTTCATTGTACCTGTCAACTGTATTTTGCCCAAGAGCACTTTGGAACAGTAGGGCAATCGTTATGCACATGCCTGTCAAGGAGGATACAGTACCGCGGTAGTTACATGTTAATGCGCCCTCTCAGAACAAACGTAGCTCACAAGTTTTCCAAAGCGAAGTGTAGTTCCGCAAAGAATCTTGTGGCAGTGTACAAGTTACAACCATGAGCTGGTTGGAAGGATTCCACTTTACATGTATAGCCTCAGCTATACAAAGAAAGTTCACTCTATAGACACACTTGATTTTGTAGGGGCACTCATACTCCGGAAATGCCTTCATGTAGTACTACCCTTTAGTACAGCTCATTCCATTTCCGTAGGCTCGCCCTCTTCGTAGGATGCGCTCTTTTGCGTTTGTGCACTTAGATGGATTGGTTCCATCTCGTTGACTTATAGCCCTTCTCGACGCATCTCGCCTGGATTGGCTCAAGCATGCAAAAGGGCACTGTCGCTCATGTTCTTAGGCGCTGCCAATTCAAGTTGGTAGCGGCGCCTTACAGGCGCATAGGAGGGCCTTTGGAGGTGGGCCTGTAACCTCCCTAGCAGGTGCAACGTCGCTCCTGATGGCCGTAGTTCGTGGACAACGGCTTCGGCGACTTTGAACCTGGTGAAAAGGGCATGCCACGCCCACTCAGCGCAGCGAGTGCAGCCTCCGGATCCGGCTGAAGTTGGAGCAGGAGAAAAGCCTCAGCGAGGAAAAGATGAAGAAGAGAGGACCTCTCAAAGAGAGCTCTACACAGGCGGAGCCCGGGAAGGTGGTTTGCTGAGCAGGCAGCAGGTGAGCCGATGATGGACACTACTGACGGGACCTGGCGGAGCAGTTGCTGCTGAACTCCAACATCCAGGCCGGTCACAAGCCGATGCTAAGCACTTCGAACCGTAGCCCTTCCAGCCACTGTGACCATCGATTGAATGCCCGCTGACACATGCCAGGGTAATGACCGTCAGGAAAGGCAAGAGTTTTGGAGACGTCTACAACACGGATCCGCAGCACGGTGCGTGGCTGAGTGAACATGAAAGAGCACGCAACGATCTTGGCGGGTTCGAGGAGTACTACCAAAGGAGGAAACAAGCTGGGACGAAAGCGAAAGTTGCCTACATGGTGAATGATGAGGCACAGGCCAGGCGTCCAAGGAAGACGACCTCGTCGCCATTTTGGACACGGGGGGCAGTCAGGGTTGTCACGGACACAGACGGCTTGCGTTACATCCTCCGTCATAAGCAGACGAGCCACCGTTTGTCGATGACACGTCTACACGGTTTCGAGAAGTCGGTGGCTGAGTGGAGACTAAGAGCGAGAGAAGCCCTACACATCATGAACGGCGAATACACCAAGGGCGCGGACTACGCCAAAGTCAATGAGTTGGTGGCCTCGGACACCCCACTTCTGCTGAGCATGCCTGCTCGGTGACCGCCTCTCCTAGAAACTAAGAAATTCCCGAGACGGATCTTTCCGCCTCCAACCCAGTGAGCGCCTCTCCTGGGAATAAGAAATTCCCAAGACGGATCTTCCCGCCTCCAACCCAGTGACCGCCTCTCCTGGGAATAAGAAATTCCCGAGACGGATCTTTCCGCCTCCAACCCAGTGACCGCCTCTCCTGGGAATAAGAAATTCCCGAGACGGATCTTTCCACCTCCAACCCAGTGAGCGCTGGATGCCGCAAATCACAGAGTCTACAGCAGCAAGTTGGGAAGCTGGTGATCGTGACGGTGTACGTCTTCGACCGGAACACATGGGCGTGACATCCTGCGCACAAGAAGATGAAAATGAGGATCCGGAAGTGGACTGCTGGTGATAAAGAAAAGAAGGACTTCTACTACCAAATATGCACTCAGCTCTGCACGCTCCGCTTCAAAAGGCGAGGGGACCAAAGACAATGGGCGGCCGGCCAAGAAGCGAGCGCCACGAGCATCATGGGTCTGCGGAACTCGGTGATCGTTCAGGTCACTGGCTTGCCGGAGATAAAGCAAAATGCGGCCTTTTGCCAGAGGACCATACCCCCGAAGCATACCCCGAATCAGACCGCGAAGCATACCCCCACCAACATGATTTGAGACAGACCCTGTCTGTCTGTCTGCCTGTCTGTCTGTCTTTTTGCCTGTCTGTCTGTCTGTCTGTCTCATGTATGTACGTACGCATGTGTGAGGGTATGTAATGTAAGCTAATGTGTGTGTGTGTGTATATGTGCATGTGTGCATTGTAATGTAATGTAATGTAAATGTAAGGGTATCGCAAAACGTAGTATATGTATGTATTGTCTTCTCTTGTCTTGTCTTGTCTCGTGCTGCGTCGTATGTATGTCTGTACGTATACAAGTATGTATGTATGCATGTGTGTATGTAATGTCGGGTATGTACGTATGTTTGTCTATATGTATGTATGTAGCATTTGTGTATGTATGTATGTATGTATGTACGTACGCCATGTATGTCTGTTTGTCTGTCTGTGTGTCTGTATGTACGTGTGTATGAATGTGTGTTGTTCTTTATCTATGTAATTTAACGAATATGGTTTTCGTTTGTAGGGTTTTACTGTTTTGTGATCGGTTTTTATTCATGTACTTAATCTGTCTGTTTAACAGTTTTATATGTGCATCTGCTCTTTCATTCACGTATTCATTTATCTACTATATTCTTGTGTAAAATATTTACTATAGTTTTGGTGTGTTTTTCATGTTGTTCTGCTTATTCACTTAATTAGCCCCTTTTTTCCAGTTATCTTTTCAAAGGTTTTTGGTAGGTGTTTAAGGTTTTTGGTAGGTGTTCAACACACCCTGACTTTTGCAGTTATCATGCATTTCTTGCTTTTTGTTGGTTTATTGTTTGTTGTTTAACACGGCTCATGTTATGTGTTTGCGCGTGCCTTTTACCATGTCACCTGTGCTTTGAACATGTTTTCCTCTTGCGTGTAGGTATGCTGATTTTCTTCGCTTTCAGAATATCACACTGTCTTGCTTGCTTCCCACGCACAAAAGTAACCATGCAAAGAAGCATATTTGCACATTGTGTTGTAAAGGTCTGCTCCCAAGGTCCGCAGAGGGTTCCGCGAGCGAAGTGAGAAACGCAAAAGACATTGAATTGTTCAAGGTCAACCCCGCGAAAGTACGCGCAAGGTTCGCGAGCGAAGTGCAAAGCGCAAGCGCCGAACATGGTGCGAGACCGCTTGAAGCATGGTCCCAACCAGCTTCGAGTGCACGGTTGTCGCGCTTCGCCATTTTTTCGTTAGCCAACGCGCAACGCGTATGTATATGTGTTGTTATATATTTATATATGTATACATATTTACGTATACATTTTCACGACCCTGAAAAATCGCCACCCGAGGAGCTGGCCAATATGCTCCTGAGGCATCGCCCAGGTGGTTCCCTGGAGGGCGTGACTTGGCTGGGTTTGCTCACTTGTGCGACTACTGCAAGGAGATGAGGAAGTAGAATGGTGCTGCAGGCACTCAAAGCTTCATTAAGCCATGATGACAGGACGATCATAGGGCAAAAGTGTGTTTAATTATTCAGTCGTGAAGAGCCCATGCTGCAGTTTAGCCCAAAGCAAAAGAGGACCCACTGTTGTTTTTGGGAACATTGTCATGCTTGCTGGAAAACAAAGGTATGCCAAACTTGTTCCAAGACTTGTTCCAAGAGAAACGGCAAGGCCACTCTGGTTGACAACCGTCTTTTCTGAAGTACCCTTTCTCAGTTGCGCCCTAGATTCTGTGGGAGTTGGGTCAAACGCAGTTGACCCAAGTTGCTCTGGTTGTTGTTGATACGTTGGTGTTGCTGGTGTTCCTGCTGTTGTCTCATTGACCTCACGAAACACTACACCGTTGAGACTTTAGACCCGCATGCGGCAGTGTTCCGGTGATGTCCGGGCAGCCTTCAACCGTCGTGACAGCAAATTGTACTTTCTGCACGAAGCTTAGTGCTCCTCAACTTCATGTTCACTCCCGCCATTGCCTGCCAAATGATAGGCGCACCCGTTTGGCGCTGCGAGTGCTCAGTGCTGCACCCAAGCATCCCAAATGATAAGCGCACATGGGAACATAGTGCCTGTTGTTTTTTATGCTCAGGTGAGCTTCACAGACTTCATGACCCCGGCGGATGCACAGAAGTTCTCTAAACTGTTGGAGGCACAGCTGGCAGGAGCTTCGGGACTTTCTTGGTTGTGTTGCCTCACCGCGATCCACTCACAATGCTTTGGAAAAGGATCTTGCGCCTGCTTGTTTTTTCTTTCAGTGCGCTCCCCTGACACTTGTGACGAGGGCACCTTCCAACATGACAGTGAAATCGCCCTTCGCACGATGGTCGTGTCAACTGGTTCTGGTATGAAGTCGACAGAATCAGAGCGCCTTATTTTTGTTCGAAGCGTTCAACGTCTGCATGTTCCACGAAATATACGTTGTCATACGTTTTCATGGTTTCTGCCGGCCACCAGAAAGAATCCTACGCGTATTGATTTCTGCCACTCTGCGCAACTGCCTCAGGCGTGACATTTCCCATGGAATCTTTGGAGTTCTTTTGGTAAGCTTTTGTTCTTCGCCTTGACTGCTTTTTCTTGTAGCATCTGGGAGAATCTCGAGATAGGCCCCGCACAGTCCCTACAAGAGCTGAGTCAGAGATCCAAGGAAAGCTGAGAAGTGAAAGAGGACGCAAGAAGAAACTACAACAGTTTGGGGAACTGGATATTGAACTGGCTTTACACAAAGAACAAACAAACCACCTTCGATTTCTTTCCACACATATTTTGCCAGCGCAACTGCAACACAAGTTGAATGGCTTCACGCAGGTGGATGAACAGAATACAACACAACCCCGTCAAGTTTAAGCAACCAAGTGAACTTGGCCGACTCCTGCAGGAAAGGCGGAAGATTTCGAGTCCAACGTGTTCCACACGCGCTCCTCAGCTAGAGCCCTGCGTTTGCACACGTGCTGAGTCCTTTTAAGAATTAGCACAGACAGATGAAGTTTAATGGAATCACTTGGGCTCCATTTTTCCCAGCACTGCCCATTTGCTTTCACAAAGACGCCTAATTTGGGGACCAACACTTTCCCTCACAGTGAAAGAGGGAGGCTCGTTTTGGTTGGGTTAGGGGAGACCGGAAGCCAACCAACGTGGATCCAATTCTGTGTTGGAGCCGGCCTCCTTTCCGCAGACCCAAGTTCCCAAGTGTAGTAGATTTGTTTCTGGCCCCACGGCAAAAACAAGAGGCAGGCACACGTGCAAACCAAGTCCGTGTTTTCACTGTGTTTTGGCAAGTCACAATTATCAGAGCAAGTGAGTTGTGTGCATGTGAGCAGTAAGCACACCCACTTGAGTTGCCCTAAAAACAAATCTACCTGCTTCGTGACTCGCTACTGGGTCCAAACACGCCGACCAATGCCATGGGCCCTCGCCTTTGTTTGCCTGTGAGGCTTGGTGGACAGCTGCTCCAGCCAGTTCCGCGTGGAGACCTTTCAGGCAGATCGGAGATGCCGAAACCAATCGCCAATCAAAGGAGCTGCCGTTTTGCAATGTCAAAGCCGGAAACGACCCTGTTTGCCAGTTTGTTTCAGAAGCGTTGCATTGAGGAGCAAGCAGAGCTACAAATAACAGATCTCCGCCTCAAAGGCCCAAGTTCTGTCTAGGGAGATACTCCGCCCCATTTCAACCCAAAGAAACATCCTCGAATGGCACCCAGGGACTTCCAAAATTGAAGTTCCGCAGATTGCTCAGTTGCCAGCCGCCACTGTTCAGCTTTTCCGGCTTGCAGAGCCTCGCAATTCCATGCAACTTCTTTGCAAGCCCAACACAAGGGGCGCAGTGGTCAAAAGACTGGTTCTATGAATCAGAAATGGTCATTCACCGCGGACTTGTGTGCACGGGAAAAAAAAAAAAAAACCTATTTTCGGATCATTTTTCTGGCTTTCAGGGAGTGAACCTCCACAAGCGCCTTGATGCCGAAAACGCGTCACTCGAGCCAAAATCCCCAAGGTCAGGTACGAGCGCTGGGACGGGCAAGTCTGCAGCCTGATCGGCTTGAGGGATTTCACCGACCAGGGCTGTCTGGCGGCCAACGTCATCAACGACATGCGAAGCTTAGCCCAGGGACATTCGCTGTGAGGGCGTTTACATTGAAAGAACATCAAAACCGCACCCTCGAATGGTTGCCAGACTGAGCCAACCTTTTCCTCTTTTGGGTTGCCCTCATTTTCTCTCTTAAGCACTGTTCACTGGGGTCTAAGTTTGGTCCAGAAATGTCACGCCCAGGAGAGCATCAGCCTGAGCATCGCGACGGGCTGGCCAGGATGGTGTCTGACTCGGAGGCGGATTTTAGCGGATTTCGGATTTCCCAAGATGTCGGCAAAAGGAAAGGCTTGCCGTGGCATGCTGTGCGTAGATTAAAAACAAAGCATAGCCTCAGCCAGTTGGCAGCCGGTGTACCCCGCTTTGTTTACGGGGCTTCATCCATTTGAAAGTTGTTCTTCTGTTTGGGGGACCTCCCTTCAATATACCGAATATTGCGAAGAACTGAAAGGGTGCCTGAGTAGCCAACCAGAGATAAAGCCCTCACCTGCCTGGCAATTCGATTGACAACGAATGTTGTCTAAGTCCCTACTTCCAAAGACGGAAAAACGGAGTCTGCTCTGGAAGCCTTTTGACTTGGACGCTGATTTCTTGTGCTCGTGAAAAACAGGTTCGAGTCAAACATGGAAGGGGTTGTGTAAACGGGGTGTGTCTGTCAAGGTTCTCCCTTAGTGCCCAGCTCTGTTTTCTGTGTTTGGCAACGCAGATAGTGGAATCCGCCTTCGGCTTTCCATTCTGGAATGATTTCTCTAAGCGCTCCCTTTTAATTTCTTCAACCGGCAGGTATGTTCCAACTGGTGTTGTCCCAACCGCCGGCTCAAAGGAGTTGGCGACAAAACCAAAGGGTCGTTGGCTTTAGGGTTTTTCCTTCGACGTGTGGTTTTTGCAAAGTGAGAAAGATGGTACATGGCGTTTGGACCCCGCACACCGTTTCGGGAGGCCCGAAGGAAGCATCGGGGGGCGTCTGATTGACAAAGCGCAACAACTCTCGGCCGATCTACGGAAGTGAGGGACGGCAAAACCCCGAGGTCTCGTATCCATGGCGGCCTTCCTCCGGATCATCCGCTACGCCAGAGTTGGCCGCTACGATGGCGTATACGCCAGAGCCATTGCCACCAGGTCCGGGAGAAAAAACGAGCCAACCAGGCGCGTGCGTGTCTGCGTGTGTGCTTGTTGTTGTGTGCTCGTGTGCTGGTGTGCTGGTTTGCTTTGGTGTTTTTGTGCTTGTGTGTTTGTCTGTTTGTGTGCTTGTGTGCTTGTGTGCTTGTTTGCTTTTGTGCTTGTGTGCTTGTGTTCTTGTGTGCTTGTGTTGCTCGTGTTCTTGTGTGCTTGTGTGCTTGTGATCGTGTGTGTTTCTGTGCTTGTGTGCTTGTGTGCTTGTGTTGCTTGTGTTCTTGTGTGCTTGTGTGCTTTTGTGCTTTTGTGCTTGTGTGCTTATGGGTGCTTGTGTGCTTGTCTGCTTGCGTGTTTGCGTGTTTGTGTATTCGTTTGTGCTTGTGTTTCTGTGTCTGTTTCTGTTTGTGTTTGTGTCTTGTTTGTGTGTGTGGGTCAGTGTTTGTGTGTGTGTGTGTTGTTTTGCATTGTTTATTGTGTGTTTGTTGTTTGATTTTTTTCCGTGTAACTTTTGTGGGTCTGGTTGCACTGTCCGGAAAGTTGGTATCCACCCTAGATTGTGACCTAGGTTGTCAAGCGAGATTCAAGGAGGTCATCAAAGCAGGCTGTTGGGTCCAAGAGGTCGTTCTACATGTTTTGTGAAGAAAACTTCTACCCCGGTGTTTTAGAACCATTCGAGGGGATTCGCAGCTCTTGCTGGAGATCGACCTGGACACTTTCACCGTGAGATCGGCCTCGGTGTCTGTCAGCTTCCTCGCCGGCTGCGCGCTGGGAGACCTGATGAGCCTCCAGGGCCATAGGCTCTTTCGCCAGGCTTGGATGCGTCCGGACGTGGCTCGTCTTCGTTTGGTTTTCTGATAAGCAACCAAAACTGCCACTGCGGGAGTCCAGTAAGAAAGACCAATATTTTTTCCGTCGCAGAAGTCATGGGCTTTGTGAAAGGTGCCGCGAAGAACCCTCTAATTTCTGCATGGGCGTCTGAGCGCCGATCTAGTCAGTAGACTAGCTTGGTACTGGATAGTTGCGACTTCAAGCTGGAGCTGCGCGGCGTACGAAAAGTTGCGACTTTCCAGCCGGCGCATGTCATGCACTACCCCGGTGATGAAAAGTTGCGACTTTACAGCTGGAGTTGGGAAATCGCATTTCGCGCACTACGCTGGCACTTAAAAAGCTACGATTCTCTGACTTGAGAACTGAAAAGAGCACGGCGATGAATCCGCGAAAGATTCGCGAAAGTAACTTTTATATTCGACAACAACAACAACAACCACCACCACAACCACAAC
>CAUJNA010000114.1:1038061-1048061 GCA_963377175.1 Effrenium voratum
GTGTGTGTTTGTGTGTTTGTGTTTTTGTGTGTTTGTGTTTTTGTGTGTTTGTGTGTTTGTGTGTTTGTGTGTTTGTGTGTTTGTGTGTGTGCGTGTTTGTGTGTTTGTGCGTTTGTGTGTTTGTGTGTTTGACCTCTTGAATTTTGCCGAGTGATGGCAATGCGCCTTTGGCATGCATGATCGGACCCAGCTTGAGAGGAGAATGGTGCAAGCTAGGGGCCCCAGTCAGGTTCCAGAGGATGAACGGATCGATGTCAGGATACCCATCCCTTACTCACGTGAAGTTGTGCCATCTTACAGGACCATTTTTGTGCAAACAGGACGCCGCATGGCGTGAAGGATTCCTTCGACTTGATGTGACCTGTTTCAGCTTGCCTGAGACACCAGAAACAAAGAAACGGCCGCAGGCATGGGTTTGTTTCCTTGAAGCTCAGCTACCACAAGCCGGGTGACTGTTTGTCGCAGGGCCAGTCTGAGTTGTCTGCCCTTAAACCTGGCCACGCCACAAGCGCGTCGGATGGACTCGGCCGGGTGTCGCCCCGAATGGCACTGGTGAGGCGCGTTTCTGGACATGGCTCAGTGGCGCCCTTTTTCGCTTGTTTGGCAGATGCCCCACGAAAGACAGCTTCCCTTCTCCCGCGGAGCGCGGGCAACTTTGCCTTTTGACAATTTGACCCGCGTGTGAAACTGACTCGTCCCTGCCCTTGTTGGCATAGACACAAAATACATAAATTAGGACCCGTGTCACCCCGAAAGGTATGTGCAGGCGTTTTGAGGAGATTTTAAGAACCTGTCCAGGGTTTTCATTGTCAAGATCTGCAATCAATGTGTGCAGGCAGACCAGTTGCGGCAGAATCGCATAGGCTGAATCTGATTGGTTTCCCGGGCTCTGACTCATGGTTGTTTGACATGTCGTCGCCGAAGCAACATTGGTCCAATTTCCTGCAGTGTCTGGTCCATTTGTGGGGGTTGGGAATGGAGGATCTCAATAATTACATCTTCGACAAGTATCAGGGGTAATTTGTGTCTAATATGAGTGTTGGTTCCACACTGTATACGCACATGTACCTTAGTTGTCTTTTCTGCGAATTTGGTCACTCGTAACTTGTGTACCACACCAGTCTTTCTGCTTCTTCTGAGCAACTGGCTAGAGAGCCATTTCGTATCATTTCGTCCCCAACATGAAGGCCCCACTTATTTGGGGCCTTTCAAAGTCCGTGCATTACATGTAGCTCACTGGGAGCGACCAGTCTCGCCTTCTGACACAATCTTGGGTTCTCTTGGCTCAATGCCCGCGTAGGCAACCCTCTGTGACCAAATTTGCAGATAGCGCACCCAGGCCACATGGGCCATGCGAAGACATGGGCTCCAAATCCCTTGTTTCTACCAGACGAGACAGGTAAAGTTCAGCTCCAGGATTGATGCAACGGTCTTTTGGTGGATACCGTTGCTTGGGATTGCCTGGACGAACAAAAAATGCTACGCACTGTTCTAAATCGACATTCTCCCTTGCCATGGAAGCCGTAGATCTGATCTTGGTGCTGTTGAGCGCGGTGTTGCAAGCGGTTGTGGCGGTGCGGCTGGTTTGCCTGGTCCGATGGCAGCACCTGGAGAAGGCGCGAAAGCTCTTGGCAAACGCGGCCAATCGCCTCAGAGAGATGGATCCGGAGGAGCGTCGAATCCAGGCACTGGTCGAAGCTGGGCGCATGCGTGTGGCTAAAGCCAACGCAGGCTGGGCAAAGGGGTTCAAACTGTGGTCTTCTTTAAAAGGAAGCCAACAGGATGGTGTTTCAACTGTAGGTAGGATACAACATGGCGTTCGATAAAGGGATGGAATCACCCAACCCCGGGAGGCATCTTGCTGCTTCTGGGCATCTTTACACTCGGAGGAGTCCAGTTCCAACAGTTCACGCAAATGACTGAACCTCAATCAAGGGGGTCCCAGTGGGCTATGTTGGTGGCCGTAACTCTTTATTTGGCATTGTGGCTTGGCCCAGAGCTCAAGTCAAGTCTCGCTTTCAGCCTCTGGTACCTCGTACCATCGGCGTGCGCCGTCTTCACTCTCAGTCCTGCTGCAACGGCGGACTCACTGCTCACAACTCGATCATTGGTCACTTTTGCCTTCTGGCGCCTGCCTAGTTCAAGCTGGCCGCCGAGCTGGATCGTTGCATGCTGCGGCTTTGTACTGTGGGCGCAAGCCTGTGTTCGATTCCTGACCAGATCGGAGCCCCAAAGCAGCACACTCCCCGAGAACCCGCTGGTTTTGGAGACATTCATGTTCGGGGCCTCCATTGCCATTAAGATTGGCTTTGAACGCTTGCTGCGGAGCATGGCAGTCTTACAAATCCGCCACGACAAGGTGAGCCAATCAAAGCCCAACATGAGGGTAACACTCATGACTTGTGTCTGAAAGTGCAAAGCCTTTTCACTGGTCACATGGTTTTCCCAGTTCTTCGCTGGCACCCTCAGCCCCAAGCCTTTTTTGGTTTTGTGTTGGAAACCCGCTAAAAAATGGCTAACCCCGCAAAGGATGTTCTTTTTCGACCTGGGGTTTGGGTCAACTCAGGTGGACGGCCCAAAAGAACATGGAGCCCCTAAACCATCCTTAGATGCACAACCACTTCCCCCTTTGAGTAAAGACCCAAGTTCCCCTCGCAGTGTTTGTGTATTGATGGTTCGGGTCCAGTTACATGAGCCGCTGACATCGGCAGACCGGGCGCCGGGAGAGGAAGCGAAGGAATGGAGGGAAGCGCCGATTTGGTTTTCCGAGGAACCCCGCAGATTTGGAGTACTGGTAGGGCTACATGCTTGTTGCACGGGTAGGCTTTAAACACGTTGTACAAATTCCGTCAATCGCAGGTTTTGGAGGATTCGAATCCTCGACAGGACGGGCTTTCGTGCATTCTGACTCCCCAGGTGGGTTCGGAGCTGCAGGGGGCGACCTCGCTCCTGCGGCACATTTGCGATGCGGTGATTGAGGTGGACGCGGACTTGCGCTTGACGAAGCACTCCGAGGCATGGACAAAAAGTGGGTTATAGTCAGGGTGCTGGGAAGCTGGTGATGTAGGAAAATAGCCAAGGTTAGTGAGCTGCGGCAAAAAATCAGCCAGTCCCGTTTCTTTGGCCACATCTACCCACCTTTTCAGCGCTGCTTTGTTTTCCTGTTATTTTGAGGGGTTTCCATTTCAGCCAAAGAGTGTTTTTGTTGTTCTGGCTGCTGGGATTCTGGGCTTAAAGGGGCACCCTTCCTGGATCTTGGAGGATACATTTGGTCATTTGGTGTTGAAACAGGGGGTTAGCCGGAGGAAAACTTTCCATCCCTGGAACTGGGGTCCCGGAGCCAGTGACTTTTGGCAACAGTTCTCGCCTCCGTTTTGCTCCTTCTCCTTTCTCTTTTTCTTTGTCTGTCTGTGTTTTTGTCGTCCTTTTTATTGTATCTTCAGCGTGCTAAATAGATAGAAAGAAACAGACACATAACAGATAGGTGGGAAATGGATAGATAGAACAATCTCTCTCTCTCTTTCTCTCCCTCTCTCGCTCACCGGCGGACATGGCCACGGCCGGCCTTTCCCCAGCAGAAACCGCTCTGCCAAAACACGGGCGGCCTCTGGCTGTAAGGAGCGAGCCAGGTGGTTGACTTGGCTTGTCTCCTCATAGGTTCCCGTTTTGGTGGAAAATTGGCAGGGCAGGGATATCCCTGGTAGTTGATTGAACCGCCAGGCAAACCAGGAATCGCCCATGTTTCAACCAAATCAACAAAAATGAACACCTGTGGCCATGGCTCAAAATCCAAATCGTACCCCCGGTGGACCGGACCCAACCCAACCTCTGAAATGGGTCCTAAAATGGATGGTGCACCTAGCCCAAAATGCTATTGGTTTTGACCCACAGTCATGTGGTTCCTGACTCGGCGTGTCTCCTCAAGAACCTTGGCCGCCTCCTTTCCGTAATTGGTTCTTCCTTTTTCTTTTGCCTTTCCTCTCGCGCTTTGTGTTTCTCTCTTTCATTAATTTGCTTTCCTTGTTTTATTCTCCTTCTCTTGCTTTTTCTTCTCCCTCTATCGTTATCGCTATCTTCCTCTTCCTTCCTCGTTCTCTTGTTTTTGTTCACCCCTCGTTCTCGGGCGCCGAGTTGTTTTTCCTTTGTTTAGCGGGCTGGGTCGTGGAAGGGTCCCTGGTCAGTCGGTCGCTCGTCGGTGGGCGGGTGCTTTTTGGCTCGCGGCTTGTTGCCTGTTTTTGTGGCTTTTTGCAGTTGTTGTAGCTTTGGTCCGCATCCTCGGCTAGCATCACTGTTAGCAACACCCTAAACCAGCAAGCAAGCCCTATACCGCTCCTAAACCCAGCCAAAACCATTCCTAAACCAACCCGAAACCCGCACTGAACCAGCACCACGCTGAACACTTACACATCCCTGAGCCTATGCCAACCGCCCGCCCCCCCCCCCTCCCCCCCGGCAAAACCCCCCAACCCCCAATTATTTGTTCATGTTATTTTTTACTTTGTTGTTTGTTTCCTTGCTTGTAGGCGTACTTAGGTGTTTCTTGCTTCTTTATGTCTGTTCCTTCGTATGTTTGCTAGGGGGCGTTCTCTCACAATGTTGGTTTGCCATTATTTGTTCTGTCCTCTTGCTATTTATGTGCTTGTGATTGTTTGGTTTATCTTCACTTCGTTTGTAGTGTGCTATACGCTTCTCATTGTTTGTTTATCCACTTTGTTTCAAGAACATGCCTGCTCAAGTATGTATGTTTTTTGAGTGTGTTATTGTTATTTGTTGAGCCGCGCTGTTATTTTATTTGCGTTCAAGTGTTTATCATTCATTCCGATGTTTAATGGTTTTGCTTCATTCATGTAGTGGTCTTGTCCTCTACTGCTTTGGGCATCCTTGTTTAGGCGGGAGATTTGCGTGGGGGGATTGGGGGGGGGGGGGGGGGGGCGCAGGGCTTTCATGGAATTCTGACAGTGAAACACGCATAGGGTGTGAAAACCCGCCCTTATTAAGCCCGTATCAAGCCTTTAATAAGCCCTCATGTGCCCCACAAAGAAACGGTGCAAAAACGGCATGTTGCTTGAATCAAGTTGTTTAGGCAGTCGAATTTGGCAAGTTGTTTGAGGCAAGCCGTCACAAACTTGAGCATGTTTTCTGGGCAGGGGCGGAGTTGCGTCCGTCAGGGGGGCAGCCGGAGGGCTTACCTGAGAATACTTTACGTTTATTTGCTGTCGTTCTTACACTTCTTTCTTGTCTTCCTGCTTTTTTGTTTTCTGTCGGTTTGCCTGTCTCTCCTGCTACTCTTTGTCTCTTTCTCCCTTTCTCTTTTTCTCTCTATCTCTCCGTCTCTCTTTCTCCCTTTCTCTCTTTCTCTCTATCTCTCTCTCTCACTGTCTCTCTTTCTCTGTCGCCGCTAAAATCAGCCTGTCAATTGCTGCAAGTGCAAGTGCTGCAGTGTTGTAATCACAAGTACCTGTAGTCTGCTTCGCACTTGTTGGCTATGGGCTCGCATGTAGTGAACATGTACTTTAACATCTCTCTCTCTCTATCTCATTATCTCATCACCCACACAAACAGAAGTGAAACAAAATTACACAATATTTTGAAGGTCGACCCTAGAGGGGTCTGCGAGCGAAGTGGCAAATGCCAAAGATCCAAGTTGACTCCCGGCAGTACGGCGCGCAGAGGTTTGGTGAACTGTGAAAACCGCAAACGCCACATTGAAGGTCGACCCCACGAAGGCCTGCAACAATGGCTCACCGTTTGCCAAACAGGCTTGTTTCCGAGCACGATGCGACACGGCTTCGAGCATGGTCGGAAGATCTAGCTTCGAGCGCGCAGTTCTCATGACGCTCCCACCATAGTTTACACTTGCCAACGCGCGATTCGTATTTATTTATTAATACACGCATATATGTATTTGCTTAGTTTCATTCGTGCGTGTTCTGCGCCCCACAATCATGAGGGGTTGAATCGCCACCCCAGGAGCTGGCCAATATGCTCCTGAGGCATCGCCCAGGAGGTTCGTTGGAGGGCGTGACTTGGCTGGGGAGCTCACTTGTTTGGCTGGGCTACTGCAAGGGGCTGAAGAAGTAGAATGCGGCTGTGCAACGATGGCCTTCTGGAAGTTGGAAGCGCTATAACTTCATTATATCATAATAGCATGCATAAATTCGCTACAAGTCCAGCAAGTGCTATAGCTACAGGAACTACAGTGACTTGGCTAAGTAACGTAAGTGCATTAGGATCTTGTACGTTACTTAGCTCGCGAAGCATGTCGACTAGTTAGCTGGAACTTATGGAACTCACCAGCATATTGCAGAAAACTCAGCTTTTTGACGCAGAAAGCAGACGCGTTTTTGATGTTTTTTATTATTATTATTATTATTATTATTATTTTAAGGTTTTTCAATGACAGACGCTGTTACGAGCGCGGATTGATGCGGAGAAGCAGAGAGCGCACTGCTTGGCTCACGCCTGAAGCGGTTGTGGTTGGGTGAGAGGCGCTGCCGCTTTTGTTGCTGCTCTTGTTGTGTAATTTCCCTATATGTATAGTGTCATGCACTGTTTTGCTAATGAGCCTGACACATGCCGACGGATCCCCGCACATCCCCAACACGTCCCCGACACGACGACACATCCCCGACACATCCCCAACATATCCCAACGCACCTCGACACGTCTCACACCCGTCCCCGACATATCCCCGACGCAACCCCGACACAACCCGGACGCAACCTCCGGCACACCGGCGACATGCTCAGCCCACAGCATCTTCAGAACGCATGAGCGGCTGTGCCGCTTTGCGGGGCCTGCGCGGCCGCTATACGTAGAGCCGTGTGACTCTACACACAGCGCAAGCGCGCGTCAAAACGGACCACGCAGTGCACGAAACATGCGCACACTGATGCTTCCAAAGCCTGCGATTCACCGCGCCCGCGCGCTCTCATGCAGAGCACATAGCGCCGCAGTCGAAGGCATCTAGCCCAAATGGCATCGAGTTGTCAACGATTTCCACATGTTTTCGAAGTCGCGCGCCGCTTTTTGACGCTTCGCGCTTTCCAGTTGGGCCACCACCTAAAACACAGCCAACTTGTTTGTTCGAGCTATTTGACGTAGGAAAGGTATAAGCTACTCATAAACACCTTAGCCAACTTATGCTTACAATTCACTTTAGTACTAAGGAGAAGTTCTATAACTTCACAACGAGTCCTACAACTTCCGCAGAAGTGATATAGCACTTATAGCTTCCACAAGTAAGCCGGGATCGTCATCGGAGGTACTCGAACCCACATTCAGTCAGGATGGCAACATGGTCACAGGGCGATAATGTGTGTACTGGTTCAAACGCGAAAAACCATGCTGCAGCATAGCCCAAGCAAACGTAAAGCAGGTACGCGTCATCTTTTGACAAGCCGCAGTGATGATCCCAACCCCGGATGCCACAAAAAACGCTCAGGTGAGGTTCACAGACTTCATGCCCCCGGCGGACGCGCAGAAGTTCTCCAAGCTGTTGGAGGCACAGCTGGCAGGAGCGCCGGAAATGGGGGGCTTACTTATTTGCTTTTGGTGTGTAAAAAAGTAAAACAGGGGTTTTGGGTAGGTTTTAGGCTAAAAAAAACCTAAACATAGGGAACATATGCAACAATGCCTAAATTGGGAGAGGGGGGATACACTCTTGTCCCCCGTGGCTTCGTTGGTCTGCTTGGGATAGATCCACTACGAAGCCGCAGTGTGGTGCCAACGGCCTCAAACAAACTCGCGGCCGTTGCAATCCAAGCCATGTCATTTATGAACTGTCCAACCTTTGAATCACATCCATTGTCCATTGTCCAACCTTTGAATCCAGTACAATGGATATGATGTGATTCATTCATGACAATGGATCATGGTTGTTTTCGGGAAACATTTACATTTTTGCTTACTGTGGTTTAGTGGGAAATCCCCACCGAACTGCTAAAATTTAAATTTTTGCTCCCCTTCCAACGTCAACCAAGGGATGTGCAAGATCAGGACGTCATGCGATTCACAGAACTGTCCAACCTTTGAGAGGGAAAGGACAGATCCGCTGAACACAGCGCAATTAGAGCACGAGCTTCACAAATTTGCAGACGGACAATCAAAGCATAATGAACCTATGTGCGACGGCGTGCGAATGCCCTAATGCACAAGACTCGGCCAGCGCTGTGCATTTTTGATGGATGTTACATTTCTTCATTTTCTTTCTGACTGAAGCACGCTTTCGCAGTTCCCAGTCTTGAGGAAGCAGAGTACGTGGGACCTTTGCTACTGGGACGCAAATTTGGACCCTTGCGGTGATGAATGCGGAGATGCCTGCACTTAAAAAGGAGATAGACAAGTGAGAGAGCGGGAGAACGAGAGGAACATTACAATGACAACGCACAAGTAAGAAAGACATCATAAAAGAACAACTTCGAAGAAGTAAATAAGGGCGGATTTTGAAGAAAGAAAAACAAAAGGAAGGAAAGAAGGAAGGGGATGGAAGGAGGCAAAAAGGAAGAAAGGAGAGGGAAGGAGCAACAGTCAGGGTAGCCTGAAAGGGTAAATCGAAGAAAAAAGGCCGGAGAAGCTGAATTTCTCACGCTGAGATTCCGTGCTGAGTTCAGTTGCTGGTTTGGCAAGGCACTTCGGGAGTTCAGGAAGGAACAGCGTTTTTTTTGTGTCTTGAGTCGCAGCTAAGAAATTCTGGCGACTGTGTGTTGTACGCTAAGCAGTTTTTCACCGAACGAAGAAATGAAGTCTCCGTTCCGCCGGAACGGAGATTGAAGAAGATAAGAAGGCGGCACAGGAACATTAGGCGATCCTTCCAGGAAGTTCTTCATTGTGAGGAAGTATTCTACGTCGCGAGCACGCTCAGCCGAGATGTCAGCAGAGATCGGCCTCCGGCGTGACATTTTGGTTTCACCACCTTCGCCTTTGTCATGTTTTTTGCCTTGGAATCTTTGGAGTTGGGCTTCTGGCCTCGGTCCTTTTGGTGAGCTTTCGTTCTCCCTTCTTGGTGTGCCTTGATTGCCCTTTTCTCTAGCCTGTGGGAGAAACAGGAGCCTAGCTCCTGTTTCAGTCAGAGATCCAAGGAAAAGTTGAGAAGTGACAGAGGAAGCAAGAAGAAGCTACAATAGCTTGTGGAACTGAATTTATTGATCTTGCTTTTACACAAGCAACAAGCTGTTTTTTACCTACCAATTTGAGACCTTCTACTTCTTTCCATGCAGGAATTATTTTTCCACAGCAGCCACAAAACAGTTGTTGGGGACCCTTACGTTGGCCCACCAAGTGACCAGCGCGCGCAAAAGTTATCCAGTCGGGCCAGTCTGTATTCCCGCACAGTGTCAGCATTTTACTTGGCCCCGTATTGCCACACTTGGCTTCGCGTAGCAGGGCGACGCGCGCATTTTAGGAGAGACTGCGGCGGGGGCATTGCCATACGGGACGCAGTCGGCGGGCAACGTAGGGTTCCCAGCGAACATGCTGCATTGCATTTTGCAAAAGGCAGGTGGGTGAACAGAATACAACAAAGCCAAGTAGCCAATAAGTAATTCATCCTTGTGATTTTGCCCTGTTGCGCAGTAACACGTGTGACACCTGGAAACCACCAGGTGCTTCTAAGTTGGCTTCGTGTTGGAAACTGCAAGAATAGCTTGGCCCACCTCTGCAGGAAAGGCGGAAGATTTCCAGTCCGACGTGTTCCACACGCGCTCCTCAGCTAGAGCCCTGCGATTCGGCTTGTCCATGCATTTGGAATTTACACAGACAGATGCCTTTCATCGGAATCAGTTTGGTTCCTAGGACGCTTGATTGTTGACCAAAGCGTTCCCTCAGAGTGAGGCTCGTTTTTGCATTAGGGGTAACCGGAAACCAACCAACGTGGATCCAACTCTTGTGTGCGAAGCCGTCGGCCCTTCCACAGACGCCAAGTGCAGAAGATTTCCCGGCCTAAGGCGCCAAAGGAAAGCAAGCGCACCAATGGTTTGTGTTTTCACCGAGGATCGAAGCA
>CAUJNA010000114.1:1055561-1100561 GCA_963377175.1 Effrenium voratum
TGGTTTTTTGTTTGTTTCATTGTTTGGTTGTGTCTTCGTGTGTTTCTTTTTTTGTTGGCGTCATTGTTTGTTTGTGTGTGTTTTTTGTTTGTTTGTTTCTTTTGTTCGGTTGATTGCTTGTTGGTTGGTTGGTTGGATTCGTTTGTTTGTTTGTTTGTTTGTGTGGTTGGTTGGTTGCTTGCTTGCTTGCTTGGTTGGTTGGTTGGTTGGTTGGTTGTTTGTTTGGCTGTTTTTTTTTGTTTTTATTTTTTTGTTTTGTTTTGTTTTTTTTTGTTTGTTTGCTGTCTCTTTTGGCATGTATTGTTTGTATATTGTCGCGTAAGTTTTGTGGGTCTGGTTGTATTGTCCGGAAAGTTCGTATCCACTCTAGGTTGTCACCTAGGTTGCCAAGGGAGACCCAAGGAGATGAACGACACCGTTTGTTACATCAAATAGTTGTTCTAGAGTTTTGTTTGTAGAGAAACCATTAAACATTGGGTTTTAAGGCTTCATAGGTTGCGTCACGTAGGTCGCGGGGACTCGCAGCTTTTGCTGGAGATTGACCTGGACACGTTCACTGTGAGATCGGCGTCAGTATCCATCAGCTTCCTCGCCGGCTGCCCGCTGGGAGAGCTCATGAACCCCCAGAGCCAGAGGCTCTTTCGCCAGGCCGGTCAGATCCGACGCGTCGTCGCCTGTATGGGCGCCTAGGCTATTTATGCTGTGGCAAACTGAGCAAGCAGAAGGAACGGGAGTCCCGCAACAAAGACACCCCTTCAGAGGCCATTTCGTGGTTTGATAATGCTCTGCCCTCCGAAGTCATAGGCTTTGTAAAATGGTGTTTGCCACGAAGTTGGTGCCAAGAGTAAAGTTGGGATTTTTTAAGGTTTGTTAACCCTTGGTGAAAATGCATGTATTGTTCTTGAGGGTACCATGTTTGGGTAGTTCTGAAGAGCACTAACGAAGCAAAGTGTTTTGGGGTCAAGGCACACACCCATATTCAGAAGGCACCCTACAATCGCCACCTTGCGCGGCACTGCGCGGTCAGCCGCTTCACAAAATCTGACATGCGGAGCAACAATTTGGTTCACCAGGAAGGGCCGTCCGGGAAAACAACACAAGAGCCGCTTTGCCCTCTTTTGCATCACAGATGTCGGACCCAGTGGAGTCTCATGGCAAGTTCTGAGGCCACCCTTTGTTTTCCTTTTGGTCCCCCAACAGTGTTCCCTTCGTCATGGTATTTGGCGGGCGGCTCAAGTCTCAACAAATACATAAGTCGTATCACACGATTGTGTCGGTGGAAGCGGGCCCTCACAGCCATTCCGACCGCGTTGCTGGATTTGAGAGGGAGAGAGAGAGAGAGAGAGAGAGAGAGAGAGAGAGTGCGTCAATTATTCTACCACGGGTTCGGCTGAGGACACAGGTGCAACCTCTACTGCCTTACAAACCCTCTACCCCAGCTGGTTTAATACCGGTTGGCTTTACTGCTAGAGGTGTTCCAACCATCATGGAGAGGCGATGTGTATCCTGTTCATACCGATACAATCTCTTGAGCGGGTGCGCTTACCATTCGGCAGGTCTGTGTGTGTGTGGTGTCGACCGGGTGCGCCTGAGCACGTGTGCTTGCCATTATTCTTATCATCCGTGTGTCTGCGCTTGCGCGCGTGTGCTTTCCATTTGGCAGGCGTGTGTGCAGTGCTGAGCGGCTGCGCTTGAGTGCGTGCGCTTTGCATTTGGCAGGCGTGCGAGCAGTGCTGAGTTGGTGCACTTGAGCCGGCGCTCTCCATTTGGCAGAGGTGCGCTTGAGCGGGTGCACCAAACTATGGAAAGTACAGTACATTCACGAGTTCCCTTGTTGACTACTTGCCATATTTACGGTAGTCGTCATCCACCGTCTCTACCAGAAAACCAAGTCAGATCGACTTGGGTTGGCAAAAGCCCCCGTTCGCAGGTGAGGCCACAGCTTGCTGTCCTGGAGAGAGCTGGCCGACTGGGCGACATGGTGTTCAACTTTGGCTTTCTTGATCTGCATTTCGGTGCCTGGGCCTCCTTGGATGTTTGACTCACTCGGATCAAAGGTGAGGGACCACGGTTTGACTGAGTTCAGCTTTGGTAAGGATTTGAACGAATCAGGAGCCTTGCGAAATTTGTCAGCCAAACCATACCGGCGATGTCATGGCTTTTCCTGTTCTTGGCGAGCTCACCTGGGTGTAAAACGAACTCAATATGATGTAGGTTTTTTGAAAGGAACCCCTTACTTCAGATGTTTGATTTGTAAGATGCGCAGACAGTTGGCCTGACCCCTTGCGCGTTGTGCATTGGGAAGCAACGCCTTGCAAGCCGAGGTGCTGTCTCCGTGGAAATTGGCGGCGTGGCTGAGATCTTGCAAACTCAACGCGGGGAGTTGTCCTTGGTCATGCTGTTCACTCCGACCAGCACCAAGTCCTACAGAAAACTGGAAGTTATGAAAGCCAGGCATGCGACCGTCAATGTCTGGCCGGTGCACCTTTGAGAGGTGCTATTTCAATTGATCCAAGCTCGACTCGAAGAGACTTTGCTTGAAGTGCTGATTTATATAATTGGAAGCACCATGTTCTCCAGCAAACAAGGCAATTCCGGAACGGAAAACAAAAGGGGCTTTGGGCAGCTGCGCGCACAAAAAGAGTCTTGTCAGCATGGTTTACCCTTTGTGGGGTTACATCAGGGGAAGCCATAGGGAAGCCAATAGTTATTTCTGCCGTTCATTCAAGACACACATGGAGGTCCAGTCAACATTTGGGACATGGGACACTAGATTCTGATTTCAACTGCAAAAGCCAAGACCCGAATTTCCCAGGTCCACTAAGACTATGTGAGCACATATTTTGATCGTGTTTATGGCTCATATTAGTTGAGCATACTGAGCACCCCAGGAATATGTTGCAGTGGAATATGTTGATCAAGGATCTAACATCTAGCAGAAAACTTTAAAGGATGGGATTGGCCAGAAGATGAGCTTGAGCATCAGTGAAGGCTTGACAACCAGCAGGTTCCTCAAATCTGTGAACTTCAATCCTGTGAAAGTATTTCGGTCAAAGCTAGGAGCAGGGTTGCAAAAGGAGCCGTTTAAAGATGACACCTCGAAGATAGGGGTTTACATCTCTAGGGGTTGCTTCCCCATTCTTTTCAACCATCGTTCTTTTCAACAACCGGATCTGTTTCCCCTGAATTTTGAATTCTGGAAGGTTTCCTGAAAAGATTCGGATCCCTGGAAAGAATGGGAATGGAAGGTATCCCTACATCGCGTTTCCGGACGACTTCTTCGATCAGGACCTTGGTGGGAGCGTGGCCAGTGGCTGCATGGCCACAGCATCTTCTGGCCTGTTTGGAGAGGCGAATCGACGTTTCGGATCTGACTTGTTGGCTGTACTGTACTGTACTGCTATTGGCTTGGATCTTTAGACTTGAGAGCTTTTTGGATTCTCCTCATATTTCCTTTCAACCCGCAAGTTAAACTTTTGCTGGGGGATCTACTGCACCCTTTTGTTGGTTTCCCCTTTTTGCTTCTTGAGTTCCCAATTCGTGGCGCCAACTGTTGGCCTTCTATTCCTGGGTCCCGAAAAAGCAGAGCAACGAGCCTGGGTGAAATCACAACGAGCCTGGGTTGAAGTTCCCTTGGAGATGACTCCCTTTTTTTTCTGGTGGATTCACTTGCCCAGAAAGCTTGGATTCGTTTCGCCGCTTGAAAGTCGTAGTTGTAGAGGTTCCATTAAACCGGGCGGTACATCTGAAAACCAACCGGGAATGAGTAGTTTGGTGACTTATCCAGACCCCCCATTTAACACCCAGTGTAGCTAGGAATGATTTGTTGTACCGTGGATGGACAAAATCCATGCCGATCGCCGCCAGCAAGGATCGGCGGCTTGTCAAGCATTGTTTCGACAAATGTAAATCCATCCCACCTGTTGCGAACTGGATTATGTCCGTCCACAGTTGTTCGCATCATGACCAACTGAGAACTGTTACTGTGGATTCACTGGGTGGCAATGATACAATCCGCAATCCTTCTAGCTTTTCAGGGATTCACTGGTGGGGGGGAAATCCCAAATCAAGGGCCCTGCCCTTACATGCACCAGGAGTGTGGACGCAAGGGGTGCATTCTTCGCAGTTACTGTGGAAGCGTAGCCAAGTTCATTGATGATCATGGCAAGAGTGAAACTAAGTACCAGAGATGGGCCCTGTGTAAAACAAGTTCAAGCTATCTAACTTGACGGCTATTGGGTTGGATCTTTAGACTTTAACTTTTGGGAAATCAAGGGGTTTTCTACTAAACTTCCGAAAAGTCAAACTTTCTGCAGGGGGGTCAACAGCAACCAAGCTAAGAGGGAATTCCTCTACCCAGAACCACTATTCCAAAGTGACTTTCGTTCTAACCATTCTACAAGCACTATACCGAGCATAAAGACGCAAGTTTCCTTTGGGAAGTTGTTCGCGAGGTATACAATGGAAACGGTCCTACACGCCACATTGGTTCAAGCAGCCTCCTGTTGGTATCCCTTTCCACCAGCGCGGCGCATGCTATCTAGGAGCACGTTGGAAACCTAGACATTTACCCAGTTGTGTAGTTGGAAATATGAAGGTTACCTTGCTTTACTCTTGTTTTTGCCATTCCCGTGACTTTCTGGGAAACTGAGTGGGCTATGATTTTGAATGTGGAATACCCCCCCAAGTGTCAATTGGTTTGGTGAGATGTCCACCAAAGGGTCCCCAATGAACATTCATAGCCAGTTGCGGCAAGTAGAGTCACTATATAGCCAATAGCCTTTATGTTTGACCGGGGTCAAGCTTATGACGCAGGTATACATGAGCATATTGTGTTTATGGTGCAGGCAATGTGCAGGGAAAGCTGCTCATAGCTATGTTCCTGGCCATTTGGGGAGGTGGAAGTCCGTGCCATGTTAGGAGGCCCTCAGATTTGATGGTCCAGGCCTCTTGCAGCAGCTTGAACCCTGCCTTTGTTGGTTTCTTCGGGATGATCCCCTGGTTCCCCAGGGCGCTGAGTTGAGCAGACCCTTCCTTCAGTTGTTTGGGCTTTTACTTCCCAAAACAAGGTGGCCCGCATGGCATCCTCATGTTCCCAACCAGTTTGGGGGCAAGAAGTCCAAGTCTCCTGAAAGTTGAATCCCGGTCCTATGGTTTTATGTGGGATTCACCCTTCTTACCAACCAAACGGGGATCGCCATTCAGTGTCCATTTGCGTCTTCTTTTTGATGGTACCCTTTGTGGATGCTTTAAATGTCAAGCCAAACGGAAAGCCTGCCTTTTGGGGGTCCCTCAAAAAGCACCAAGTAAAATGGGATTAAAGGTACTTGCCAATTGTGAGCTATGAACACAGAATGCCAGTGCTGATTTTATCAGAATGGCCGGTGTGGGGTCAACGTGCAATGCTAATTTGAATCCATGATCTAGCGATTGCTAGCCTCTTATAATATGAACGCCTTCAGGGGCTGTGGCTTTGAAGCTTAGTGTTTCTCACAGGTTTTGGGGTTGTATAGCACGGCATCATAATCACGCTAGTGATTATTCGCTCGCCTGATGGACACAATCCTCAAACCACACCAGTTGGGACGGTTGAAATCCTTTGAATATTGGTTGCTCAAGCACCAATTCCACCTGGCATGGATTTTGTCCAACTGGCATTCTCTACAGCACAAGCCGTCCCGAAAATGGATGACCTACATGCCATTCAGCACGGTGAAAGGTTGCATGGATTTCGCAACCCACAGTATGACCAAACCTCAAGGGTAAAAAGATCATTTGATCCTTTGAAACCCTTTGAATGGCCGGTGTATGGAGCAAACAAGCAGAAGCTGTTCATGTACCAACGGGCAACCGAGCAAGATGGAGGTTTCTAATTTCCAGGGTCCCTCGCCAGATGGAACTGGATGAGTTGGTCGTGCCAGGATTCAAATCCTGGTGCCTTCCCAGCTCGGCCAAAGACACCTTCGAGACCATTTCCGCAGGGCCCTCAAGACACGGGGGACACGAGTTCAAGCGCTGGTCTCAACATGTGTCTCAAACCAGACCCTGACTATAAAGGCTGCTTGCTGTCATTTCAACCCAGTTAAGTAGTTTTGTCTGAGAACATGTGTTTCGACATTGTTTATTTGTGGCCCTTGAAATGCTTGCATGTCTAGGGGTTCCCTTTAAAGGGCTATTTGAGGTGACTCTTTAGGATGGCACTTGAATGGACCCAATTGAGCAGAACCGTTTTTTTCCCCGGCAGTAAAGGGACAAAAGGAGAGTGGACATATCAGGCCCCGTGTAGGCATATTCTGCAAGCGTATGGGCGCGCAAAAACCACTTTTTGACAGTCAGCTTGGGAGCTTCTTGCGTAGGCACGTGGTAGGCTCGACGTGACAGTTTACTCGTAGGGCTGCGCGCGAAAGAGCTTTAGCATAGAACTTTGAGAGGAAATTTTCAATTGCGTAGCCGCGCGTAGGCGGTTTAAGGCTAAGATACACCCCGTCTTGCACGGTATTTCCACATGGCGTAGGCGCCGGCATCGGCGTCTAATACGTCACTAGCATTACCTTCCCCAACAAATTATGCTCATGCATTTTGTAAGTATATTCTAATCATGAAAGTAAACTGGAAGAAATGAGGTTAGCTCCCTCAGAACCTTGGTTGTAGTCTACGTCCCGAAAGTTAGGTGGTTTCGGAACAGCGGCCTCGAAAGGACGTCTTTGAACGTCCTACTTTCGCGAAGATGTGGCTGGGCTTCAAACATCTGTGTGAAGATGTGGTGTGTGGTGGGAGTGTTATACTTTCTGAGCAGATGTGGCTCATCAAAACAGGACCACTGTTTACGTCGCGGGGGAAGGCATTGCAGAGGCTGTTTTGGATGTTCGGCCTGGAGAGGCTGGTTTGGGCATAATTTGACTTGGCGTTCTCAGATTTTATCACTTGCTAAGTCCTGTCTGGGTGTACGTAGGGCATTTGTTTGGACATGTTGCTGGGACCTGTTGGACTTGCATCCACTTTCTGTGAAGAGCATTGAGACTTGATACTCTGTTTGGTCAATGTGCTGCGTGTTCGTCGTCATTGCTTCTTAAGAGGATGTTGTTGGACGTCGTAGTGTTCGTGAATATGCTTTTGTGGGAACATCGGACGTGATGTTTTTGGAAAGACATGCCATTTGGGACTTTCTACTTTCTGGGAGGACCTTGAACATTGTAAGCCGCTGCTTTAACTTTAAGTTTGTGTGTGTGTGTGTCTGTGCATGCGTGTAGGGGTGTGTGCGTGTGTGTGTGTGTGTGAGCGAGAGAGGGAAAAAGAGGATGCTGTTGCACTTTTTGCTTCTTCGCCGATGGTTTTAGGTATTTATATGGTTCTTACACTGATTGAGAAGCCGATCTTGGAGTTTATACTGTTCTTGGGCAAGACGTTGTGGAGTTTCACAACATGAAGTTTGGCACCTTTTTGCCAATGCACGCAGTGCGACTGGGACTGCAAAGCCCCACTGCTTCACCGTAAGCAGTATTCGCATGTCGCGTGCCCGGGATCATGCTTTTGTTCGCGGTCATTCGAGCATGTGTGGTTCGACACTCCTCTAGAGCAGGAAATGCAAGGAGCACCATCCCTATTCTTCCCCAGAATTAGCTCTCCTCTCTCTTTTTTTTCTTTTTGTGGGTCCCTGTGTTTTCCACTGATATCTTTTGCGGGGGTCCTAATTTCAGCCTAGTTTTATTTTGAAGCTTTTGCTTGCAGCGATTTCTGCGACCTGATTATTCTTCCGTGGATTTTGGTTAGGCGAGCGCCTGGCTTTGTGGGATGGCCCTGGCCCGGTGCTCGGTCCGAGTCTGCCCTTTGGGCGGTGTAAGGGGGGTTGCGCCTGGTAGGGGTGACATTTTGAGCGGGAGAACAGCGGGAACGGTTCCGTTTTAGTTTTGCGTGGAAGGAGTTTGGCACAAAAACGTTGCGGGATGAGCGTCGCTGTGTTTGGCGCGGGCGAGCGGTTGAACGGCATGTTCAGGCAAGCAGCTTCGGGTGTAGGAATAGATGCGTATATGTCAGCCATACATAGCGGTCATGAAGGACAGCATGGTCTTGTCACACGTACACTAGATTCGATGTAATTAGTGTAATGTTGTTGCAGGGTGCTCTAACGAATCATTATCGAACACAGAAAAGTGGCAGAAGCATTGAGCATTCATGATGATGAACGGATTTTGCTCAAGTCAAAGCAGAATGCCGCAGGCATCTGGCATGTTATGAAGCTACATGATCAAAGTGCTGTGCTCGCCCGCTGAACAAACATGTCACAGCAGCTCTGCGAAGGGTTGGATTCTATGTGTAGTCCTCAGGGTAATGTGTTTCGAGACATGTGCACAAGACAACAAGATGGACACACCTCTGACACGAGAAATTATCGGATGAGTTTTCCAGTTTGATTCACCGGCACAGAGAAAACCTCATCAGACTTGGGACTAGAGCATGTGCCAGGCTTTCAGATCCCGAATCGGGCTTTGGCTCTGCTCAGCTGACTCTCTTTTTTCACGCTTGAAGGACCGTCTTCTTACAAGTTAACAGGCTCAGGTTTTGTGTGAAAGGTAATTGGAGAGTGTAGTCCACGGGATCTATGCTGCCATTTGATTTCTTGTCGATTTCAGCCCATGGTGTTTGGCCAATCCCAAAGGGTTTGCACCGAAGGGCTCTTGTGTAGGCCTGACATCATATGCTTTCATCTTTGGGCTTCCTCAGAGCAAGTCTCTACAGAGCGTTTGTGTTGGGGACTGCCCGGCATAATGCGACTTCGTTCCAAATGATTCCCGCCATCGCACGTTTTCCTGGCCCTGCTTTGTCTTTGCTTTGCTTCATGATTTGTTAGATAGGCACGCATCACTTTCCAAACCTGGTATTACAAGTAAACCAACCACACGACAAAGCCATTTGAAAGTAAACCAGAGGGGTCCCCCTGCCATTTGGGCATCCGTTGCGCCACATCCAGGGGTGTGTCTCCAAGAAAAACCGTTTTTGTTCATCCAAAGGCTTCTTGGAGATCTACAGATTTTCATGTTCTCAAGATCCAAGCATCCCCCTGACAATTTGTCGGTACCTACCAACTTCCATTTGCTTGAGGATCTCTTTAATTTGTTCCCTTGGTTTTAAACGGAAGCTACCACTACTGGAAACCTGTTTTTTTGTTTGCCCCATGCGGCTGAAGCAAACGAAAGCGAGTTGGGCCCGGGAAAGGGAGATCTCTTCGCCTCGATTGCCCAGTGGAGCACCACTTCTTCATGGCCCAGGAGGGCCCTCGCCTGAAATGAAAACTGCTCGGATGAACCTGAAGTCTTCAAGGGACCGTTTCCCCGTTCTGAAAATCCCCTTTGGGTTGCCAAGCTGATTTGATTTTTGCTTTGGCGATGTTGGAGGGGGAACAGCTTGATGCGTGCCTTTGGTGACATGGTGCCTCTTGCCACCTTGTAAAGGGGATACCAATCATTGCCACTACTTTTGACAACCCCCATGAGAGGGCTTGCTTGATTGTGTGTCTGTTGTGGCGGGTCTTTGTGTTTTGTTGCTGCCCATCTCCATTCCAGGCCCCCTCCCAAGCGTGGGACTCACCGAGGGTCCCGTTTCTGGAGCCCTGTGGACAAAAAGCAGCGACAGGACCCGCCGGAAAGCGAGAACTCCTCGCGCGACGTGGTCCTGTCCGGCGACTTAGCCGAAGACTCGCATGCATTTCTTTGGCACCTGTCCTGTGCTCCACTAGTGAACATACATCCAGACTGGATGCAACCAGACTGAATGCTGGAAGAACATGCGCCTCTGAAATGGCGGATTGGAGGCTAGAACTAACTGGCTTGTTCTTTGCTGTCTATGTTCTCTTCTTGAACTGCCCTGAAAAGAGTATAATGCATTGGGGGCAAGTACACATTTCTCACATTTCCTAATTTTGAGGGTTTGCCACAATCTGACATGTGCGTGGTTTTTTGTTTCCCCCCCGTGACATACCCATTTCATGCTCCTAGGGGGTATGCGCGGAACAAACGTTTCAGTTTAGCTGAGGAACTCCCATGAGGCAAATTCGACACCCCCTAAGCGTTCCTTGGTACCTTAGGATATAATTTGACCAATTCCTTCTTGACTCGCAAAGCACGTACGTCCCGACAAGGTAATGTTGACCTACGATTAATAAATATACCATAAATAATGCCAACTGACTGCCCGAATGAAATAATAAATATACCATAGATAATGCTAACCGTGTTTTTTTTCCCAAGTGAAACAATATGAAAAGATGACAAACAAATAAGCTAATTAACAAAAACTTAACCTTCCCCCCCGCCTAAATGAATGAATCCTCAGTTCACCAGCTCACAAAAGAACTCTAGAATTCCCATTGGGATCCATGCAAAATGCAGAGTTTTATTCAGGGTCAGTGCTCCCAACCCTCATCCCCCACGAGATTTGCATTATCTTTATTCATGGCCAAGCTTGGCTCATCCCACACTTGATTTTAGATTTATCCCATTCCACAAATTTACGGGATCCCTTTCTTTTAAAATTCCTTTAAAAAACCATCAAAATCAACACATTGACCCTGGCAGCAAGGGTGTCCCCCATGAACCCTGATGCACGAAAGAAGAAACCGACCCTGAATAATGCTAACCACATTCCCCCATCCAAAAAATGCAAAAGTTGTTGGCCCAATACTACTTTAGAATTGGCGCAAAACTACCCCAAACAAAATAAAACAAAATCATTCCCAATGCTACTTTTGAATTGGCCCAATTCAAATCGAGTATTCGAAAACCAACAAAAAACAGCCCAATACTAAACTCCTTTAAACAAAGCCCGACCCTGAACATTCTCCCCTAATCTTTAGTTAGGGTCATTCAGGAGGGGGGGGCCCATTTATTAATCATAGGTCAACATTACCAAAATATTATTTGGGCACTGTATATAAGAGGGTGCCTTTTTTTGAGGGAACATGTTATCCGGAATGTTTTATATGTAAACCAACCGACTCCATTTTTTTAAGGAATGTTTTATATGGAATCCAACCGAAAAACCGAAGCCATTGGTGGGACTCTCTGCGCCATCGAGGTTGCCTGTGCCTGCCCACCCAGCGCAGGCGAGAAGTCGAGAACTCGGGGTTTCGTCGGTGAAGCTTCAGCTTGGGTCCCTGAAAGGATGTCTGAGCGGTTCTCGACATGGGATTCAGACTCTGCTTGGCTATAGAAAAAGGAAGCCTGAAGGGAAAGCAGGCACCAGGGAAAGCAGCCACGATCCACTATAGCGAAACAAACGTCACATATTTGGGACCCGTATTAAATGATGCTTCTTGATTTTGGAAGTTAGCAAGGCTCCGCTTCACTTTTCTCTGCAGATTGATGGTTCTTTGGTTCTGTTCATGGTTGGCGGGGGGCTGCAACAAACAACGTTTCATAAGTCAATGTCCTTGACAGCGTCTGGTTACCTGGTTGAAGGATGGACTGGTCTGCATCTCATTTACAAGCAATAGTGGATGAGATGAGGAAGACCCAAGGAACGGTCAGAAGCGATGAACAACCTTCCCCAATTCTAGGGGATTCCTCCAAGAGGGGGTCAAACCATAAAGCCTTTCGGGCCTTTGTTGTGCGGTGCCCTCTTGTTAGTTTGTTGCCCGGCAAACGAACAAGCATACATGTGGCTTTCATATTATGTCAGACTGGAGCTTACCCAGCGCATGTTTTCTTTCTAGGGGTTGATTCCCCATTATTTTCAACCATCGTTCTTGTCAAAACCAGCTGTTTCCCTTGGGTTCTGATGGTTTTCTGAAAAGAAGGATCCCTGGAAAGAATGGGGAAGCATGCCCCAGATTCTTGCCTTCAAGGCACCGTGTTGGTTTTGGCAAGGGCCATCGGCCAAGTCATACAGGACATTGTCCGGTTTGGCAGTTTGCAGTGTTCAACAGACAAGGCCGTTGTTGGCAATTGCTACTGTGGGTGGACAAGGTGATGCTTCACTTTGAAACCATGGGGAACCATTGTTTCTTGGTATTTACAGGGCGGGAATCATCATTCCAGGGTTTGATGGGAGGTTTTTGTCTATCCACAGTATGTTGTTTGCATGCTTGGATTTGATGTCTTTGCTTTCTTTTTTGTGAAGTGGGCACAGGATCAAGTTTTTCTGACCAAGCAGTGAGAGATGTTTGCCCAAAGAGGACTTGACCAGGAACCGTTGAGACTTATGCAACTGGGCTGGTCAAAGGTAGTCCTAAATCCTTACCTATGGTTCTGGAGCTTGGCTGCCATAGACATCGAAACCCCCTGCCCATAGAACCCTTTGATAACCCCTTCTAAGGAGATTCTAAGAGTCTTTCCTAGGGGGGATGGGGTTGCTTTGGTGTTTGTTTTATGGGTGTTAGATAGCTTGTTGTTCAACAGTTCGATTCCCTATTTTCGTCCCATTTGTGGCCCGCTTTTTGTGGGAATTGGGCAGTTCTTTAAGCTGGATCCCTAAGCATTGAGAGGAGGGTATGGGTAGGATATTTTCATTTGCCCCCTAGAGGAGCCTGCGGATGGATGATATGTTGGTTTCCCAGACCTATTTCCAAGATATCTGGAAGTTGAAGCGCGCGTTGATGGTGAGATCCCCACAGAAAAGCAGAATCAACCTAAAAAGGCGCAAGTGGGCTTATGACTTACCTCCGCATGATTGGGGTCAATGTGAGGCAGGGCTACGAGAATCAGTAAACTGTCCAACTTCTTTAATACCAGGAACCCTCCCCATCCAAGAACAGAATGAAGGATGAGGCATCGTCAAGGCTTCCCAATAGTATCGCAGAGTTGGACCAGCACCTCCAACCACCCTGATGTCAGACGTGCTCCCTGGGCGTTACCCGGGTATGTGTCAAAATTCAAGTACCCCAAAAAGGGGCTTCCAAACCCAATGAAAAAGGGGTCCCACCCATATTGATGTGCAGTGTAGAGCGTGGCATGAGACGTTGCCCTCGACATCTTGGGCTCAAGCATCCGACAAAGATAGCCTCGAAAGCATTTGCACAACCGAAGAGAGACTTGTTCGACCCCCCACCCTGGGAATTGTTTTCAAATCGGTTTGCATTCTTAGGTTAACTGAATATAGGCCAGCATCGGAGATTGTTTTTGATTGGGCAAGAGCTGAGCCACTCCTCAGTAAGCCGCAGAACAAGATGCACAAGGTGCAGCGTGCCGTTCCCGAGGCAACCTGTCCAAGAGCATTCAAAACACTGAACAAGCTCGGATGTCACAACTATGTACACAGGGCGGTGCCCAAAACCGCGATTCTCACGGGCCTGTTGTTGAGCGTAGAGCGGGCGCTGCTCACATGTTGATAAGATTTAAGCTGGGACTTCAGTGACAATAGCCATCGCCTGCAACGCACACTAACACAGAGAGGCTGCATAGACGTTGGCTGGGCCAACTTCTACAGGCACGAACACGCAAAGCGACTCTTCAACCATGAACCGATCCTGCAATTGAGATAAGAAGACGCCATCCATTGTCTTTATCAGGGAGTAATGATATCACTCATCAAGCATTCAATTACTATCTCTGACGTTTCATGGTTTGCAGCCTGCGTTGGTGTATGTTGGTCCTTCATGGGAAGCTGTGGACGTTGCACGCCCCATTTGCCCTGGCCATGCAGTCACTGCTTTAACCAAGAGCAATGCTAATCATTCCGGGTTAATTGTCACACCAGGAGCGAACTGTTTTCATGATATCCCCAGTACGGTATCCCTTTCACTTCACCCCCAGCCCTTTCCACTCAAAACCTCAACGGCTTCTGCTTGCCTTTGCGCAATGGTGGAGGATCAGGCAGATGAAATAGTTCGGTGTGTCGCTGTGTGTTTGTGTCTCAAAGCTGGGTTTTAGATAGCCCATATTGCTTAATTCACCCAAAGGAACAACCAAAAGTGGATGGGTATGTTTTTGAACACCCCCTACTTTGGCCCCTACTTTGGCACCCAGAACAGCAGGAGCCTTGTTCACCTTGCCCAGCTGTTCAGTGGCATTCCCTTGTGGCTTCCTTCCGATCCCCAAAAAAGGTCTTCTTCGGTTGCACGAACTGGGCACCAGAGAGACGTTCCAGGGTTGTGGGATTACTTGGAGTGTATCCAACCACTGCGCTACTTGCGGGAATCTCCCCCTTTCTATGGGGGGTTAGTCTTTGGGAAGCCCTTTTTGGTGTATCACGGAAGTCGTCATTTCCCACAGCCCTGAGAGGCTACATTTGTGAGGTACTTGCACGGTATCTTAGTTCGTTCCCTGTTACCACAATAAGCATCATTTAGATATGGGTCAAAATCAAGCCACCAGGCCACCAGGGGTCAAAAAGTTTTACTCCTTGTTTCCATTTACCGGGGTTCCCTTGTGGGTGCCTATGTTTGACCCACACCCATTTGCTCATGACAGAAATGATTGCACATGATCGTGATATATATATATATATACATGAGTGGGTATTTCTTGAAATAGGGGACTCCTTTTCTAATGGTTTTAAGGGAAGCAAGTCACACCGCCTTCTCTTGGAGGAATCGGTCCGAATCCAATTTTGAGAAACGCCCATCATATATATATATATATGCATACATGAATGATTCAACAAGCCTATCGGCTGTCACCAATTTGTGCATAAGAGTTGCACATGGGCTCTCCAGACGTATGAGCTTCACGGTTGCCATGTGGTTGAGTGCTTCTTGTTGAGATTTTCACCGGGATGGTTCATTTTGATCAGCTGTGACAGTCAATCACGTAACGCTTGATTGGTGGCTTGGATTGGAGGTTTAAGGGATTGAACACTTGTAGAATGTTGAAGGCAGTATTGTTGGACGGTTCTGGCCTGGAAAACCCAACAAAGTCCCAAGCCTAGGAGGTCATGCTGTCATGAGATTTGAGTGATTGAGCTATGCCGTGTCCCTGCTCCGCCTTTCGCAGATGCGAGCTTCGTGTGGGTGCCATCCAACCAGGCGATGGCCATCCCACCAGCTGCATTTAGCTGGACTCTCCCGGCTTGCCCCGGCTTGCGCGCGAAACAAAAACTCCTCGAGGCCGAGTCTGGGATGGCAGGCGTTTAAGCGGCGGCCTGCGCGTGTTCTTGTGCTCCGCGAAAACTTGGCCGCAACTCCACGCTTCTCTTTCCGGGCGTTGGGTGTCTTTGAAAGGCGGGCGCGTTTGGCCGCGCCCTTGGACAGTCCAGGCCTGCTGACCGTACAGTTTTGTCTGAACAGAAAGAGGGGCCAAGTTGGCATCCAGGATTCAAGGCCGCCTTTGTGCGAAGGTTTTAGAGTCACTTGCTGCCAGCGGCCACCAGAACCTGTTTATGCATACGCCTTGAGGGCCTTGGCTAGAAGTCTGGAGCGTGCAGGTAGAAAGGAAACTCGATTGAAGCCGGGTACCTTCTATTGGCTGGGGGAAGGGTAAACATAGCTTGTTCAAGCCACTTGGTGGGCTATAGTCAAGGCTATAAGCGGCAAACTCAAGTTGCCATTCATGTAGCCAGGGGTTGTAATTAATTATCTAATGAGCGGCATGAAGAGATGGGCAATTGCAACAGCAGTCGAAGACTACATCACCCAGTAGCATGGACACCCTCCAATCCCGTTCTATCACGTGCCCCAAGCGAATCGGCCTTTTCACCTTTTGGCGTCCCCCTTTTTGCAACCGCTCAAAAGCTGAACCTTCTATTTGTGGGTCCGAAGCTGTGCATTTGGCTTTGGGTCCAAACCAATGGGATCCCATTTTTGTTGGTAGGTGAATTCTCACCACCCATTTTAGGCTTCCTATTTGAGTGGTTGGATTGGGTCCCGTTCACTGGCTAACCGATTTGGATTTTGACCCATGGGCATTTAAGCACAGCCCCTTGGACTTGGCCGCAGGAGGTGCCGGAGAGCAAGGAGGAGTTCTTGAAGGAGTTTTTCAAGACCTTTAAGGCCCCGAGTTAAACCCATCGGCCAAACGCTAGCGATGGCTTTCACGGCTTGTGCCCAAAGTGGATGCGATGTATTTTCAATTTCTGGACAATATCGTGTCAGCAAAACAATGAATACCCTGCGATGTCTTTGGATCTTAAACTTTTTGAAAAGAGATGATCCTGTGAGCAAAACAATGAATACCCGTCTTTGGAAATTGTGTTAATTCCCATTGTCCGGCAACAAACAAGTCTTAGGTGAAGGGGGGCTATTTGTCTATATTCATATTCATGCTTACAGAGGGAAAGCCGACCACGGAAATCAGCGCTCTTGAGGCCCTGGTTGACGAAGATGTTAAGCATCACGCCAGAGTCATTTTTATTTTTAAGAGCACCACTTGAGCCCAAATGTTGAGCACAAACACAAGAGGTCAAGACGTTCAAGCGCACACGCACAGCCCAAATGTTAAGCACACGCCCGACGTCAAGACGTTCAAGAGCCCACCCGCAGCCCAAATGTTAAGCACGCCGCCAGCAGTCAACCCCAGTGTGAGGCTGTGTGGGTGATGTGATCTCTTCAACGAGATGCTAAGCAATTGGCACGCACAAAAGACAGGATGCCAGTAGTTGACAAACAGGTCTGAAACCTGGGTTTCGAAGCAGTTGGCCTTCCCAAGAAATAGATACCTATAAACCAACATCCATTGGACATTGCTGTACGATCCTGACTTGGACGTTTAAGTTTGAGGGCGGTTTCCCCTCCGGACGGATATAAACACTGAATGCATCTATTCCTTGGGCAAGCGAGCTGAAACATCACGATTTGGTTGCCAAGTTTCGGCAACCGCGACAAGCGGGCATCCCTGTAGGTGCTCCAGTGCCAAGCCGAGCTCCCCCCGCCCCCAACTCACATTGATTGGGTGTCCCCTATTTTCAGACATGCCCTGAGGGCGTCCAAAATGAGAGAGAGAAGCCTTCTTCCGGACGTTTGACGTGAACGCAAAAAGGACAATGCTGCCATTTGTAAGGGGCCTAGGCAAAGCAAAACACATGTGTTTTTTTCCCGTTTTCAAAATCATATCCATATGTGGCATAAATTTATCTATCTCTATGTGTAGACTATGTATGCTTTTGTTTCAAAACATCACTGCCTGTTCAAAGTGGCCAGGCTGAAGAAACGAGCGTCCGGGACGCCCTGGGTGCGGTGACAGAAGGCGACGAGGCGAGTGGCCTCAAGGTTGGACATGAATCCCCACTTGAATATCCACCCACGTGGCCTGCAGTAACTCTGCCGACTTCATGCCGGTTTTCTGCGTTGCCATGGGGATGACAAAAAAACATGTAATTCACTCAGCTCGAGAGATTTCATTGACCAGATCTCGACACGTGTTTAGTTTCCCGTGTTTTGCCATGTTGAACTCAGGGACAACAAAAGGCATGTGTCTTAGACGTAAGATAGGAATCGGTTCCCCAAAATGGTTGGTTTCCCATTGGTTTCGTCTTGACACCCATCAAAAGGGGGTCCGCACACGCACACGCACACGCACACACACACACAGCCACACCCACACCCACACGCACACGCACACGCACACGCACACGCACACGCACACGCACACGCACACGCACACGCACACGCACACGCACACGCACACGCACACGCACACGCACACGCACACGCACACGCACACGCACACCCACCCACACACACACACACACACAAGCCCCCACACCCACACCCACACCCACACGCACACGCCCACGCCCACGGCCACGCCCACGCCCACGCCCACGCCCACGCCCACGCCCACGCCCACGCCCACGCCCACGCCCACGCCCACCCCCACACCCACACCCACACGCACACGCACACGCACACGCACACGCACACGCACACGCACACGCACACGCACACCCACACACACACACACACACACACACACACGTAACCAGCATGAGTCACCAAGCATTTGGTAGTTTCTAATTAGCTTCGCGCATCTGCAGTCCCCCCCCCCCAAACAAAACAAAATGCCCATCGAGGCTGAAACAGGAACAGCCCATTGGCCCCAGAAATACAGCGGGTTCCGAGATACAAGTGTACCAAGTACGTCCAACAACATGACAAGTTGTGGAGAAAGAAGGAGATGTCCCTTGCTCTGGCTGTATATGTAGGCCGCACCACCCAGCGAAAGTGCCAGCCTTCTCCTGATCCCTTTGCTGGTTCGTGAAACATGAGCTTGCTTGGCTTTACTACCCACGTGACTCGCTGCACACATCCGTCTTGGACAACGACTTTGCTTTCGGACGTGTCTTCACATCCATGTTTGTTTGCTCCACGGGACAGTAGCACAGTCAAATCTAAGATTACCCTTTGAATGGCGGTGACAGCGAAATCACCCAAAAGAAACTCAGTGCGAGCCAGGATGGAGAGAAGTATGATCCTTAGCCCTCAGCCCTCCAAAATGTTCTCTTGGGTGGGTTGCTGTCTGAAGGGCACCCCTTTTGTTTGGTTGTTTTAACAGGCCACCATGGGTAAGTCAAAGCCATGTTCGGGCGTCTACGTCCCATTTAGAGCCTTTGTCCTCGTCCATGTGGGTGCATTTTATGTTAGGGTGCCTGTTAGGGTGCCTTGTTAGACAGGAGATACCCCCATCTCAGGGTTTTATCATGAACCGCAAGGAGGTCTGAGAACTGCCTGTGAGTTGGTTGTTTTCCGTCTACAGATCCCTTTCTGTGAGAAACTCTACAGGAACCCATCTCGCCAAGCACAACGGACAACATACTGTGGATGGACGAAATCCTTTTCGCACCACCCAAGAAACCCTGACATGAAGATTCCCCTGCAAATACCACCAAACAAAGGTTTCCAATGGTTTGGTTTCGTGGTGCGAAATGGATTGCGCAACCACCCGCAGTCGCGACTCGCTGGGGCCATCATGTCCCGTAAACGGTCCCTGGTCGGCGCCGAGCGCGAGGTGCATCAGCAGTTGGACGCTCTACTGCTCCGGCTGCAAGCCTTGGAGGCAGCAAGCCGTGGGCGTTTTAGCTGCCGAGAACTCTCGGAAAACGGACACCCAAACCCAAAGAGTCCATCTGGCCCATTTTGAGGGGCCCCTGGAGGCCTTCAGGCTGGCTTCTTTCTTCAAGCCGTCCAAACAGGAACAACCCCCTTGATGCTGATTGGGGTGTCCCGTTGAGATCCGCATCTTGTAGGGGAAACACTGCCCGAAGTCTTTTCCACCGGGACCCTTTCTTCTTTTTTTTCAAGGACATCGGATATAGGAAATGTGTAAGTCCCTTTTTTTGAGCAAACCATTTGAGTCCCCCATGTCCCTCCCAAAATGAACCAAGACTAAATGTAGTTTTGACCCCACCTCACCTTGCGGGTGGGTAAGTTCCCCTGATCAAGGAGGCCTATGATTGAAATCTGAAGTGCGGGTGGAACAGGTTGCTGGTCATGGGAGAAACTGGACCTGTTTCTTTGCTTGCTTGCTTGGTTGCTTGGTTGCTTGCCTGCCTGCCTGCCTGCCTGCCTGCTTGCTTGCTTGCTTGCTTGCTTGCTTGCTTGCTGGCTGCTTGCTTACCTGGTTTGGCTGGCTTGCTGGCTTGGCTTTGCTTGCATGCATGCGTGCTTGCTTTCTTGCTTTCGTTTGTTCTCGCTTGTGTACCCCATTGTTGTTGTACTTAAAGTTGTTTTTGGACGTGCTGTTGTTTTGATTGGCTAGAGAATCATAGCGATGCCGCGGGGAAAGTTGCTAGGAATTAATAATGAAGGTATACACGATGTTGCCTGCTGTAGCCTGCAGGTTCCCGCGATGTGACCAATGTTGTTACTGGTCATCTGTTTAACTTCCTTGTTTGAGAAACGGGGAGTGCCTCATGAGCCACCAAAGCTGTAGGTGTCTATTTGCCGTTGTTGTCGTATAAAGTTGACCGACACCAATGCCTTTTGAAGTTGAAGCTCAGTAGGTGTCAGGTTCGACTTGCGACTTGGCCGGACCAAAAGGGAGGTTTGAAGAGGACCGTTGTGCATTGCACAAACATTGTAGTTGCGCTCCCATCCCCACCCCCTCCATTTTCAAAATGGAATTGGGGGAGGGGGTGACCCCTGGAATTCCACTTAGGGTTCCAGTTTCCCTTTTGTGGGGAAGACTGAATAAATGGAATTGTGGGACCCCCCAGCTCCCTCCCCCTTAAGGTAGGGGGGATGCGCTCAGAAGTTGTTTTCTTTTTCGGGGCCGGGTTGTTTAGATTTATCCCAGCCATTGGTGTTGTGTTCCTTGTTTTGTCCTTATGTTGCTGTTTTCCTTGAAGGCATCTTCAATTGATGTGATTCTCCTTCCAGTATCTAAACTTGCGCAGGCTCTGAACGGTTTTCACCGAACGTGGGAAAGGTGATCAGGGCCTGCAAGGACAAGTGAACACCACGGTGCTTGCCTATTGGCTTTCTTTCCGATTTGTGACAATCACGTGTTTGATAAGTGACAGCTCTTCCGGAACCGCTCGCCAACATGTTTTAAACATGTGTCGGCAGTGGCAGTCACTGTCGATGACTGCAATAGATGTTTCAAGGTAGATCAGGGCATAGGACGAATTGAGGGCATTGAACTGGCACGTACGCTCACATAATGTCAAGTTGAGGCACCTCCGCTTGAACTGTGGGACTCCTCCGAATGGTTGCCCGAAATTGATTCCCTTCAAGTTTGACTTTTAAACTCTGGCCATTTGGATTATGTCTGTTTTCCACTCACCAGCCAAACTGGCGATTCACTTTTTGCAGGTGTCACTTTGCCAGACCCATCCCCACGGGCGGGCAACCCATGAGGCCAGCTTCACTCGACAAGCGCATGTGCTGCCGGCCTACGATGTGCTGCTCGGCCGATGGCAACGTTGGCGACGTTGGCCCCAAATGCCTCGAGAGGCTCTCGATAGGCCCCTGGATTGGCCATGCATTTGACTGTGTGATGTTGCTATGGAACACCTGTTTTGACCCTGATCCTTGGTATCAGCAACGGCCAATGAACAACTGGGCAATGAGGTTTCATCGATGGGCTTTTGTAGGCTCGCCACATGTCCCACATGCGTGCTGCGTCGAGTGGCCGTGAGGCTTGCCTGGAGAGGTTGCAGGTTTCTTTCAGCGAACAGTTGCCATACGTTTGCCGCTGAATGAGAGTTTTGCCAAGGACGGACGCTTGTGGGCGGTTGTGCAGTCAAGCGACCCCCCAAGATGGCCCACCAAGAAAAGGGGTACCCCCCAAAAAATGACAGGCCCATTTAATAGACACCATGTAGTACGTCAGTAGTTTTCCAAATCATGCAGATGGTAGCCGCCCCCTTATGCGTTCTACGCGGATGCCTGAGGCAGCAGTATCGGAGCACAGTCAAGGCAAGGGCGGGTGCTCAAGGATGCCATGTTCTGATCGGTGTTACTTCAGTAAGGGGCTAAGCGGCAAGCCATCATGAATACTTCTTTTTTTGGGGGGCGGGGGTTGCCCATTTTAGCAGGGATCCTTCACTTTTGGCAAACGCCCCCCTAGTCTTCCAGGTTGATTCATCCCGGGTCGCCACAACTTGGGCATTGCCCAGCACCCCATTCGAATGATTTAGGCCCTTGAAGTAAGAGAAGCAGGGTGCGGCAGGTTGTGGTTTTGATGAGTCGGGGCTCGAAAGAAGCGACACCTTTGTGGACACCTCTTTGAAGGCGGAGCAACATGTCACGGTTCTGTGCCATGACTGTTGAGCTTGCCTTGCCTTCAGAGCAATTGAATTCGGAAAGTCCTTAATGTCAGCTTTGTATTTGTCGGGACAATGCTCCTCACTGGTTGTTGCCCCTTTGAGCTTGCATAGAATTTGGCCACACAATGTGCGGGTTTCGACCCTGTTGCTTCTTCATTTGGTTGGGCAGACATTTGCCACCATTAGTACAAGGGCGCCACATCATCTAATGAACTTGTCATAAGTTGTCTGCTTTTAAAGTCAGCCCCGACACGAATCATTCTAAACATTTAGGCCTAATACCCAGCATTTACTTGCATAGGTAGGCAGGGGAACCACCCTAAATCTACACCAACAATCGGGGTCCTGGGTAACTTTTCAAGGGCGGTGTCCCCGAGAAAAAATGAGCTGTCACCACGTGGGATGGATGAATCTGCATAAATACCAGGAACAACGTCCAAACCAGCTGGTGCCTGGGGTGGATCTTGTCCATTCACAGTACTTTCGGGGATTCCTGTGATGACTAGCCCTCCAGATGAATCCGAGAAAAAGTATCCTTTCAGCGTGGAAGTGCACGGGCTCCTTTTGGAAAATTGCATTCCTTTGAGGCAGCGGCCTGTGCGCTTTTACTGGGAGGAGCATTGAGCCACGTCCTCAACACCGATTCGGAGATGAAAGTTTGGGATAGTCCCAGCCATGGGTGCGGATATCCATCCTTTTGTTTCTCTACAAAAGGGGAAAGGGGGGCCCTTGTCGCACCATTAACAACCCAGACATCCAGTGGTACCCTTTCATTATTTTTGCTTTTTTTTCTTGAGGATCAACTACCCAAAGGTGTTTGTTTTGTTTCTTTTTTTTGTGGAGTTTCTTTTCTTGAACACCAACTACCAACCCGGAGCAGTTTTCCCCATTGAACTCCACTCGAGAATGAAACGCAGGCGCTGATGTCAGAGCTGGCGGCACGGCGCGAGCAGCTGGCGCCTAGGAAGAAGCCCGAAAGCCTAGCGTGGCAACCAGCGGTGGTTTTGACACCAAACACCAAACCTGGTGCAAGGGAATGACCCAGGGTGTTGCGAATGAACCTGAAAATTCCCGAAGATTCCCTTGGGGGAAACCACGGGATGGTTTCTAGGGCTCGCCCTGAGCACCAGCAAGTTCGAGAAGGGAATTTCACCCATTGGGTTTTGGGAATGTTTCCAGCGCGACGTCTATGGGAGTTGCTCCCTTCAAATACACAGAAAGAAGGAATCCAGCTTCAGGGATCGTATGTCCCGTTGGGCTGGGAAGCACACTCAATTCTCGCAAGTCGAATTCCGCATATTTCTCACGAGTCATATCTGTTTGGTTTCTGACGAGTCGTTTTTGCCGGTCTTTTACGGTGTTTTGGGCCATCCATCCATCCATCCATCCATCCATCCATCCATCCATCCATCCATCCATCCATCCATCCATCCATCCATCCATCCATTCATCCACCTGTCCATATATATATATATATATCAACATGCATGGATCCTCTCAT
Organism: Effrenium voratum; assembly: GCA_963377175.1. Classification (NCBI taxonomy): domain Eukaryota; class Dinophyceae; order Suessiales; family Symbiodiniaceae; genus Effrenium; species Effrenium voratum. The sequence continues at coordinate 1,078,696 of CAUJNA010000114.1, forward strand.
ACAACCGTAGACCCAGGCTTTCGTCGGATGTGATTTTGCTGATTGCTTCAGACCCAAGAAACAACTCAAAACCCAGAACCTAACCCTAAACCCTAAAAAACCAAACCTAAACCCTAAAAGTCCAACACCCAAATAACACCCTAAACCCTAAAACCCTAAAACCCCTAAGCCGATGTCCTAAAAACCCTAAAGCCCACTTGCCCTAAACCTAAAAGCCGTAAACCTAAACCCGAAAACAAAAAAACTACCCCCAAAAAAACGGAACCAGAACCCTAAAAACCGCAAAAGCCTTAACCCCTAAAAGCCAAAGGCCCTAAACCTAAACCCTAAAAGCCGTAAACCTAAACCCTAAAGCCCAAAAACCCTAACCCCCCAAAAATCCAAAACCCTCAAACCCTAAAGATCGTAAACCCTCAAAACCTAAACCTAAGCCCGAAAAGCCGCAAACCCTCAAAACCTAAACCTAAGCCCTAAAAGCCCTTGAACCTCGAAAACCCTAAACCCTAAAGAACCCAAACCAAAGCCCAGAAAACTGTAAACCTAAACCCTAAACGACCTAAGCCAAAAAAGCCCTAAAGCTAAACCTGAAGAACATCTCAAGCTAAGCCCTCAAAACCCTACACACCCTAAACCCAAAACGCACTTAATTCTCACAAGTCCAACATGACGTGGAAATACCGGCACATTTTACTTGTGAGATGTGGGAATTGAGCAAAAACACGTGAGAAATGAAGGCTTCGCCTCGTATGTCCCGTTTCAGGTGATTTGGTCGGTTGTGTTTTTGGTAGTTGCGTCGTTTTGGAGTATTTTGAATTCTGTCCAATGGGTGCAATTTGATTGGGTTGAAACAACTTGCCCTCCCGTCCATTCACGTGGAATCCAGAGGGTCCCTTCTTTTGGACCATCGTCTTCCAGGACCAGGTTCCATGTGGACGGGAGGGGCCACTTTGTAACCCGTGGAGCTGGTTTCAATCTAGGAATCGCGTTAATTCTGGGAGTGGCGGATTCAGTGGCCGCTGTGAGGCCTCATGTTTCGTGCTGGCCCGAGAGATCTTGTTATAGGATTTGTATGGTAAGCTTGAATCTTGGCATAGAGAGTGGTGGTTCTTTGTCCGGCCTTGCCCGAGTTCCGAGCCCGCAGATAGGCAAAGTTCGAGTACAACTTGTTGAGTGGGAGATTCACTCGGGTGCCTCTACCTGGCTTAGCTTTCAATAGGTTGAATTCGTTCGTGCGAGCCGTGACTCCGCCAGAGCAGCTCCCAAACTCTAAGGGCACGAAAAGGCTGACAGTTTGTTTCTTCGAACTTCACAGACTTCTTGGCAATTCCAAAGGTGTAAAAAGAAAGACGCCAAGAAGACGAGGCTCTTGCTGCTATGGCAGTGAGTTGGGCTCCTGGAGCCCCTTAAAAAACTTGTTTGCCCTCAGAATACCCCCAAAGGGACCCTTCCAAGCATAGATTTCTCTCTGGGAGGTTGAGCTTCGTGGAAAACTGGCAGCACTTTCGCAAGGGCGGCCAACAGGCAAAAGAGTTCAAGCATTTATGTCTCAGGGAGGCCGAGACAGCTTCTGACACAGCTTACGTCAGCTTACGGCTGAGTCTTATATATTCCCTGGTCAGCATGAGCGTCCCAAAATTGGGGCCCCTCCAAAAGGTTGCTTTCCTTTTGGCTTCCCTTCAGCCGACCAAGAAAGGACCCCAATTTGAGATACGCCACAGATGTTGCAATCGCATCCAACCACGAAGACGCGGTAAATTGCAGCAAATGGCCGGCTTCCCCTGCTCCCCCTTGCAATATTGCGCCGATACCTTCGTGAAGCGTGGGAAAAGATTGGGTCGAAGGGTGGGAAACAACTGGCTGGGGCTTGTAACTCATGGTCTCCCTTTCTACTCCCAGGGCCATGCTGTTGCCTTCTAGCTTAAATTCAGCATATGGGCAGTTGTTCCTCTTTCCCACAATCCTGGATGGAAGACCAGTTCTCTTGAAAAGGCCTCTTGTCACCTTCCACGATTGCTGGAAAGGGGGTGATGGGTTATCAGCCAGGATTCGCGCATCTCCTGGTTGATAAAACAAATAGGGGCGCGCTCGATTCAAGCGAACAATTCTTCACATCCAGGCCTCAACATGAGCCACAATCAAAACCCGGGGAGATGAAGGTTAGCAAGTGGCAGTCCCAGCCAAAAATAGCTGCGGATATCCGCCTTCTTGATTCTTGAAGCATGGTTCTGGGATTACGACCATTTTACTACCGGGTTTTGATTGCGACTCACATGGGCCAAAGAGCAATTAAGGCCGCCACGATACAACTTGGGACCGGCCGAGGTTCAGCTTCAAGAGGCGAACCCCGGCGCCCGGGAACGGCGCGGCCGAAGGCGACAATGGCCAGGGGGCCGGGTGCTGTGCGGAATCTGAAGTTGCTACTTGGAGGGGCATTGTACTTGGTAAGTGCTTAATAAGCCTGCTTGTAACCCACTTAGGAGACTTACAACCAGGGTAAGTGGGTTATAGCTAGGCTTGCAAAGTTACTAAGTACAATGCCCCTTCAAGTAGCCTACTTAAAGGGTACACACCCCCAGGAATCAAGAAGGAGCCGGTTGACTTCATGGACCCTTTGGCCCCGACACTTCGTTTCAAGCCCGTATCTCCGGGTCCGTAATCTGAATGGGGTCTTGCGTGGATCGCAGGTTCAATGCAAGTTGGGCGCCAATATGATGGAGGACCGAATACTTAAATATCAACTCCAGCTACCCGATTGTTGGGGAGGTGTTTGCATTGCTGGCCCCGGAGGGATGCTGACATGAGCTCTTTGTCGGAGGTGACTACACCTGCAGTAGCCTCCGTGTGCTTTCCCATCAAGTAATTGACATAAAACCATCTAATCCTCGTCGGGTTTGTGAGCGGGATTGGTTCCCTGCTATTTATGTGCCTTTTGGCAACCTCAAACAACACCCTCTCCCCCCCCCCCAAAGTGTGTGGAAGGGGCAGTGTACACCCCAAGGGATCGTTTCGATGAGCCAATCTCCCGATGAGTTTTTCCACAGAAGGCGGGGTGACTGCCTACATGAACCAGTCTACTGTTATTCCTCAGAGCTCCCTTGTGGATCCATCTTCATACTGGCGTAGGCATTGGATAGTTACCCTTTCAGGCTAACGTTATGTTTGTTTCAAAATTATAATAAGTAATAAGTAGTAATAATAATGATAATACTAATAATCATAATAATCACAATAAAAACAGTGTTGTTTTGTGGTGGTGAAATCAACAGCACATAGACCCTTTTCAGAGGGGAAACCACGTTTTTGGCAGGACAGGTGGCATTTTGAGGTCTTGGCTGGCACTTGCTTTCATTGAGAGTGTCTGATGGGGAAAATGGATGGGAACCCCCGTGGGATTGATTTCCCTCACCTGCAAGACAACCCAAGTTCCCCACAAGAAGCCACGCCTGGGCTGGGGTTCACACGCGAGTGTTGCAGCCCTCCAACGACCCAAAGAAACCAAGAAACGCGCAACACCTTTTTCAGACCCCCACCCTGCCGTGAAGCTTCCCTTGGAAAGTCGCGGATGGAGAATTCGCAGGGGAGAAGAAGGGCTACGCTCCACCAGGCGGACACCGGGGACCTTCGGTTGACTCACCGCTCGACAAAAAGGGCAACCCCGTTTCTACTGGGGTTTACTGGGGTTGGGTGCTTCACTGGGCAGAAGGTGGTCGTTTTTTGGCACATGGGTGTGCCTCGAAATTGGACGCCCGCAAACTGGTTAGTTTCCTTCGTGTTCCCCTTTCTCCACATCCAACACAAGGTTTCCTTATGCTGAGACGTACCCGATCGCCCAAGCATCTACCAAACATCAACCATGTCAGATTGCCGTGGCCTATTTGCGACATCGGGGGACTGTACCATTCTCGCAGGTAACCAGGCGAAACCAGCATGCCAAAGCTGTACCCCAGGTGTACCCTGAAGGTGTTCAAGCGTTGGCATTGTGGGGTGCTATTTTAGGCGTAGAAAAGGCATTACAGAACATGTAAACTGGAAGCTTGGGTCATTGGGGAAACACGGGCCTTTACCTTTATCCGACTATTTGTTGAACCACTTTGGCGGAGATGATGTGTAGGATTGGCTTGATGTCCTTTGTAAGAATGTAGAGTAGTATGTGGTTTAGTGCGTCAACTTGATCGGAATGCAGTGAGGCTCATTCAGGAGGGCACCTTGGTGCTGCCAGTGCCAGGAATGCTTGACCAAAGCTGAGCATGGTTTGTTCCTCGTATTTGAAATTAGCTTGGCAATTGCCCACAATCCCACACCCAAAAAAAGAGAGGAAGAAGCAAATATGCTGGTTGTCCGTTTGGCTTCCCTTTAAAACCACCTCAAAGAGGGTACCCTGCAGAAGATACCCGTTTTGGGCGCTTTTTTTAGAGTTGTTCCCCATGACTTGTGGAAAGTCGGATTGGCAACTCAGTCTGAACAGCCCACCCTTTTGGGATCTTTTGAATTTGCTCTACAAAGAAACCAGGACACCAACTTTCTGGTACGAGTTCCCCATTCAGAAGCCACGGACTGTTCACTGTTATATCACCAAAGTGGTGTCCCACTGCTGATATCGCCATAGAACCGACCACAACGTCCTCAAGGAAGGAATGTGTTTAATGTGCCCTTGCTTTGGCTTTCCTTTTCACCCACATTCCTTTAGTATCTTCGAAGAAACACTCTGTTTGGGGGTGGGTTTGCTTTCAAGACCAGGCAACACCGGGTGTTTCCCTTGGGCAGGTGTCCATTCTGCTGGTTTTTCTCTGCCATTTCAAAGCAACACTTTTGGGGTGGGTTTTTTCGTTGAAGACCAGACACCGCGTGGTTCCCTTTTCGGATGGGTTGAGTTCCCACGGTTTCGATGCCCCGTTCGCATCGATGCCCTGTTCGCGCGCAACGCCAGATGAGAACGAGCCACCAGCGGCCTTCCACGGAGAACGGCTGGATGGCCTCAAGGAGCGTCGTCCTATTTTGGCGGGGCTACCACGGCGACCCTTTGTCGGGGTTGGTGAGGGGGGACCAAAGAGAAAGCTTCTTGTACATTTTCCTTTTTTTCTTTTTTATTGGGGCGGGGAGGGGGTTCTAAAACAGAACGAATCAAGCCCTAATATGGGAAACTGGCTCCTCAAAAGATCCATCAACATGGCCATGCGTTCATAGAAGCACACCTGGGAGGCGATGCAGGTATCTTGTTCGACTGTCCTGCCCATCCAACCGCATTTGGGCGTGTCTTTTTTGCTAGGGTACCCTTGTCAGGCTAGTTTGAGAATGAACTGAACGTCCACACCCGTGGCTCAGGCTAGCAGCTACTGGCTTTGTAGTGTCGTATCGCCCTGATCGGCTCAACTGCAGTTTCTTCCAGAATGCCAGCGCCGCCGCCAGGCAAACCACAACACGAATCCAAGACAAACACAGACTGAAAGCTGACTGCCATCCTCTCAGTTTGTTTTTGCATTTGTGTTGTGTAGCACCTGGTTCCAAGACAATCCCCCAACAGGAGCCGGCTGGCTCTGGTGTATAAGTCTCCCGCTTGGTTCGACAGCACTGCGCCCACTGCCCATTTCAGCCCTCGTAACAATGTCTGCCGCGCCTTTCTCGACGGCTGAGATCAATAGCGCGGTGGCCTCTCTAAAGTCGGTGAGCGGCGGTGCTGCGTTGGACTGGGCGAAACTGGAGGGTCTTCTGGGAGGGATGGCGCATCAGAGCCACAAGGACTGGGCGCGCACGGAAGCCGCCGCGGACGAGCTGTCGGCCATCATTGCCGGGCCCGATGACCAGGTCTTCCGAGACATGTTCGACCGCGTGCTGAAGGACGGAAACTTTGATGCCGCGGCACATGCGGCAGCCGGGCGCTCGGCATCGAGCAAGCCGTGGGCTGTGCTCGTGACTGGCGTCAACGGCATTCGCAAGACGACGAGTATGTACCAGCCGTGGATCAAGGAGGCGCTCGGAACAGCACTGGGCGATGCGTTTTGCGGTGCGGTGCAGGAGCTGCCAGACGGGAACGACTCCTTCTTCCGGCAGCTCGACTACATGATCGCGACCGTCGCTCTCGAGGAATTCAAGCCGCTCTATGAGACGGACGATGTAGAGAGCTACGCGAAGCGCAAAGATGCGATCTTCAGCCGGTATCGCACGTACGCTGAGATGCTTGGCGCACTGCTCATCAAGGAGGCGCGCCAGCGGCAGCTCAACGTCATGGTCGAGACGAGCGGGCGTGACATCGCCATGTTCCGCTACATTGACCACTTCTTTCCCGATGACCGCTACAACAAGCTCGTCGTCCACTTTACGATTAACGACATCGGCTTTGCCGAGCGTTCAGTGGACACTCGCATGCTGGGTGAGATGGCACACGGTCGCGCAGCGCTCGCGTCCGGGGACCCCCGCGAGATCATCCGCGCCAACGCTGGCGGCCCGTACGGCAGCGCCGCGCTGCGGGGCGTTCAGGCGGATTCAACCGCCGTTTGGCAAAAGGTGAAGGCGGGCGGCGATGCGGGCGATTCATGGTACAAGGCGTCAATCGCCATCACAGCACACGAGAGTGAGCCATGGACGGTGACGGCACTTGGCACGGATGGAGTCCCTGGCAAGCCCTACACCTTCGGACCACCGCCCTCAAAAAACGTTGTGGTCACTGGAGCTGGAGCAGCATCTGCTGCTTGACTCGCAAAGGAGCCTTGTGAGCTCGACTTCTAAGAAAAGACTTCGACCGAGTTGGAGTTGATTCTTCTCAGTAGCGAGTTTGAAGCGGTGAATGTTGCGCTCCACACGCATCAAGATGAGACGCAGGACGTGCTGGTGCTGCGGAAGCCCGGCGAGCTGCAGGCGGGTGAAGCGAAGTCTTTGAACTGTTGGTGAGCCCGGCTGTGTGTGTGTGCGTCTGTGTGTATGTGTGTTTGCTCTCTAAAGTGGTTCGTTCCACATTACAAGCTTGCGATGTCAGTAAGACCCAAAAAGGAAACCAACTTTGTGTCTGTTTGTTTGTTTGTGTGTGTGTGCGTGTTGAAGGTAGTTTCAAATTAAAGATCAGATCATATGAAAGTCCGTTTTGGGGGTCCCAGTATTTGAAGAGTCTGTGAGGTGTTTCTTATTTCTGGTCGCCCCAAGCTGTCCGCCTCCCTTCTGACGCGGGCGTGGAATGGAAGTTAAGTGGGGTGCAAAGTGCAAAGCGATGTTGCTTTTCAGCAACATCGCAGACACAAGCACATAGTATTCGTCTTACATGGCATGGTGTGTACACAACAACTTCACACACATGCGTACATACATACATGCACACCTACATAAATGCATGCATGCATGCATGCATGCATGCATGCAGACAGGCAGACAGACAGACAGACAGACAGACAGACAGACAGACAGACAGACAGATAGACATATCATGCATGCATGCATACATACTAGGTGTGGATTCATGCATTGCATTGCATCGCATTGCATTGCATCGCATTGCACCACATCGTGTTACGTGGCACAAATTGTAATGACACAACGTGCATGCATTACATACATTATACGCAATACTCAACAAACAATCAATTACATCACGTACACTATATACATACATACATGCATACATACATACATACATACATACATACATACATACATACATACATACATACATACATACATACATACATACATACATACATACATACATACATACATACATACATACATACATACATACATACATACATACATACATACATACATACATACATACATACATACATACATACATACATACATACATACATACATACATACATACATACATACATACATACATACATACATACATACATACATACATACATACATACATACATACATACATACATACATACATACATACATACATACATACATACATACATACATACATACATACATACATACATACATACATACATACATACATACATACATACATACATACATACATACATACATACGTACATGCATACATACATGCATACATACATGTACACATACATACATACATACATACATACAAACATACATACATACATACATACATACATACACACATACATACACACATACACACGTACAGACGTACACACTTACACACATACACACATACACACATACACAAACATACGCATCACACTCCATATTCATTAAACACACCGCGTACTTCACAAACACTACATGCACATACATGCGCTACACACATTACATTCATGTGGTCGCTCGCTTGTTCCTTCCTTCCTTCCTTCCTTCCTTCCTTCCTTCCTTCCTTCCTTCCTTCCTTCCTTCCTTCCTTCCTTCCTTCCTTCCTTTCCGCCTTCCTTCCTTCTCGCAATCCTTTTTTCATTCAATCATTCAGTTATTCAGTTAGTCAGTCAGTCGTCCGTCAGTCAGTCAGTGAGTCAGTTGTCCGTCAGTCAGTCAGTCAGTCAGTCACTCACTCACTCAATCAGCCAGCCAGCCAGTCAGTCAGTCAGTCAGTCAGTGAATCGCGTATTTATTCATTCATTAATTCGTGCCTTCGTTTGTTTGTTTGTAGGTACGTACTCACACACACATGCATTTCGTGCTCTCGTTGCTGGAAATCAGTGCGGATGGACATACCACGCTGAGCAACCCTAGTGCTTACCCTCCCCCAGACTAACATCTCACATGGAAGCTCCCAGAGCCCGCTTGGAAGACTTTGTTCCATTTTCAGTGGATTGGGGGAGCTTCCGGCTGATCTGAATCAGGGCGATTCCCCCTTCAAATGGAACTGCACCGGTTGAAGGGGCGTCAAACTTGTCCCAGCCCCTGTTTCCATTGACGCTTCAACTGGTGCAGGCCACCACACAAAAGTTTCGCCCACCCGTATCATACTCCACAATGGGTGCCTCATTGTTTTTTGTTTTCGAGACGTGGCTTTCCTTTTGGGCTCTCTATGTTCACTGTAAAACCGCAAAACAGGTACCCTCAGAAGAAAGCACACCCTTATGTCATCTTATTCATCATACAGACAACCAAACAGAGGAGGCCTGACGGCGTTATAGAGAAAATGACCGACCCATTGTGTCACGATGTAATCTAAAGATAGCGGCGAGCCCGGGCAACACTGTTCTTCGAATGGCTGTGGCTCAAAAACCGGAATTCCAAAATGGAGCCCTGGTAAATGGAACCAAGGACCAAAACCTGCGTAACCCCCCCCCCCCCCCCGGCTGTTTATTTTTGAGCCACACCCAAATGTGTAACATTTTCGCGAGCAGCGCATGGCTGGCCTTTGCGAAGGAACAACGGGAGGTGCAAATTGACCCTTGCAGGTTTTGGGATGGCACTGACCAAAACCTATGTGTTAAAGGTCGGCCTTTACTTGGGCAGACGTTGAACGGGACCACTTTTAATCACGTGTTTTCGTCTCTAACTATTATCTCTAACTGAGCAGCCTCAAGCTAGGAGGTGTCCTCTTGATATCCCTTTGAAGCCACAAAAGGTGCTGGTTTGGATTGGTCATGAGTCATTGGGGGTTTGATTCCCTGCTAGAGGGTCATTGGTAATTCTTCGGAGCACCAAGCCAATCCAATCCGCAGTTAGTACCATGGCTTGAGTGGCACCAATCATTTTCCTCTTGGGTGTCCGTTTTGGTCGACCCCAAAACGGAGATCCCTTGCTCTTCGCTTGTCAAAGCAAATTCACCGCCCCGAACCCAAGCCGACACCTCGATCCGAACCCGAGAAAACTGGTGGCCATCGAGCGATCCATCGACATCGATCACGGCCCTCGAGGCCCGGGACGTGTGGCTCAGCAATCTGGAAAACTGCCGCGTGGTGCTCTTGGACCGGCCCCCTGGCGCGGCCCGAAATGGGTAAAAAAAACATTTGGCACCCCATGGAAAAACCGGAAAAAAACAAATAAAGAAGAAAAACAGGGAAACACACATGACAACCCCATGAAAACCAATGAAACAAAGGGAAACCAGTGGAAACCCCATGAAAACCAATGAAACAAATTGAAACCCATGAAAAAACAATTTTGGGATTTGAACCCCTGGCTTAGGTCGCTTCCTTTGCTTTCGTGTAAATCAACCAGAACCCTGTGGCACCGAGCCTCGCAATGCCGCAAGGAGGGCGTTTTTAGGAGTGAAGCTACCAGTTGTTCACCTTGGCGATCAGGGAAACCGCTGGAGATCCGTTTTGGCGGTCCTCCGCTTTTGAAAAGCGCCTACCACAGTAGGGGATCCCCGAAATGAGAGGTGTCTGTCGGTTCCGATTTTCCAGCCACCCCCGAAAAGTTTCGGTATGGATGCTGTCATCTGGCTTGCCCAGTGTGCAAGCGTGAACATCTTGGCCCCACCCGCTTGCAGCGGAGAGCAAGACTTTGCAGCAATAGGTTTGTCTCAAAACTTTGTCTTTTTGGCCCGAAAAGAGTATCTTCCCAATAAGCACCCAAATCACCTTGTTCATGTCGTTCCGATGCCAGATTCATTGGGCAATGGCTCGACCTATTGGTTGCTTTGCACTGACCATGAACCCCTTCCAGCCAGTAAAAGTACCCTATCAACAAATATGTGTTTCCCAGACCAGACACCCCGATCGCAATACTACTTTGAGAATAGGCCAATTCCAATGCAATACTGGGCTGGCTGACTCCCTGCCAAACCGATCCTAGTCCTATTAAGGGGTACTCCAAGACCCAAGTTTCCTGTACTGGCCCCATACTAACCAGAGTTGACGACACCAAGGTCCTTCTTTCCTCTTCAAAGTTTGTGCTGAATCGAATCGACGAAATAACAGTTATGAGCTACTTCCTGTTTACAGCAAAATTGGGACCGTTTCAAGAGATGAGTACATTTGCTACAGGAGGAGCCCATTTGACCCCTAAATACCCCTTTTACTTCTTTTGTAAAGTTTCCTTCACGAAGCGCTTGGGGCAAACAGTTGACTTTTTGTGCAAGTTCAACCTTTTCGGGCTACTCTCCTGGAGCCCAAAGTTGGCTAAGATGGGTTTAGTTTCCTTCATTTTTTCCGGAACCAAATGTCCACCCAGGGGGGTCAGTAAGCGGGTGGCTCGTCTTTTGCAAGAAGTTCCCCCCAAAAGAAAAGAAAGAAAGTCAAACCACCCCCAAAAACGTACGCTCAAAAAGCACACACCCAAGCTTGGCCCCAACACGCTGGTTTGCCACACACGGGGGAATCTTCGGCGCAGACCGAGGATCGGCGCGCTGCACGCGCAGAAGCTGAAGGGCTGTGAGGTGTTGGTAGCTGCAGTCGCTTGGCAGCTTAGACGCCCGGTCAAAGGCTGATACATGTAGTATCCGCCAGTTTGGGTGGGGTTGATGGCGCTGCACCCTTGAGGGCAATTCAAATTTGTTTGCGGCTAAGCCACCGCCAGAAAGCCAACCATTTGGAGGCGTCATGTTTTAAGACACCTGTGGGGAAACAAGAAACCTCGCAAAAGCTTTGGGTTTGCAGGTGAAACCCCGTGTTGTTCCTGTCTTGTGGATCCCGAATGTTGATGCGTAGACATTTGCCCCACACCCAAATAGTCCCGAATCCACAGGCCCATGAGCTTGTCTCTGAATGGGATGGAGATCACTGGACATGAGAAGATGAATGTAACGCTTTTGGTATGACCCACCTTGCTTATTTTGTTTCAAATGGGAAAACATGTGGACAGCATCCCTTTTGGTCTTTGCCTATCGTGTTTGTTTGAGTGTCGGGGGGGACCCGGCCAGACCCTGCCCAATAGCTGCGCGCCAGCTGCGGCTGGCATGTGTCTCATGTGTCCTTTCTGTAAATACTCATGACTTATTGTGCATATGTATAACAAGGGTTACAGGGAAGGTTTCTCAAGTTTCTCAAAGTGGCAGATTCCCTCTTGGTTGAAAGGGAAACCGGACGGACACCAGCCATTTTAGGAGAATTCTCTTTCACTAGCACACGATAGTGGCTGAGTGACACTACGATTGGAAGGGAGCAAAGCTGCTGTCACAAGCAGGTGTCATTTGTCTAAATGAGAAAGGGGCAATTTTCCTTGGGTCTCGGTGTTTGGCAGGTACTGTTTTTTTTGTGTCTGGTGAGCACATTTTCGGGCATTCACATCTGATCAATCAGCAAGGCCATTTGCGTGTCTTTGGCATCTCCCCAATGGCCATTGTGCGAACTAAAAAGCAGAACCCCCCCTCCTCATCCCCAACCAATGGCCATGAGATGGTTTGAGTCATGTGAGCCCTGGGCCGCTGATTTTGGGGCATGAGATAAAGCGAAGGTCTCTTCCTCGGCCTTGATGCACCACTGCAATGACTGCGTCTTCACTCTATCAGCGCCGCGGCCGAAAAAACGGTTTTTGTAGTTGCTCCCCCGCCACTAACATGGAACGCCAATAGGAGGTGGTCCTTTGCGAAAACAATGGCTCCCGACATGATGGTTTGGGTTCCGTGCTCAGGGCAGTGTTTGATCTCCGTTTGCCTGTTTTGGTCATTCTTTTTTCCAGACTCAATTTCGACCTGGCGGATTCAAATAGGAGTTTTCCTGGCCAACCATGATCCGGACCCCTCTTCTTCAATGGAGCGCCCTCGATTAGTTGGGGGGGCTGGGGGATTTTTCCTCGGAGGGACAAAAGCAGAGGAGAGGAAGGGCTCAATGCATTCTTTCGCGGCATCAGCCTCCTTTTGGCATATAGACGTGGGACCTTATACTCCAAATTTATGCAGGAGCCTTCTTTGGGCATCGAGGAAGCCCCTTTTGGGGGGAGTTCATGTTTGTTTGTTAAATAAGTATATGTACATGAGTTGCGTTTAAGCGTGCAATGGTCTAGATTCCCTCTGAGGCGGCTTAGCTTTCGGTGCAGGAAGCTGGGACTGAAAGGCTGAAGCGATTGAGGAACCTCAGAGATGAGCAAGACGGGCTCAATGTTATGCTGCAACTACTGCCTATGTCCGTTGAAAGACAAGCAGAAGGTCTCAGCGGACCCCAACAAAAAGTGAAGACGTCCATGGAAAAGCCTGGTCCATTCAGTAAGCAGCAGCAAAAAAAAAGCAAGACGGCCAGCCAATTAGCAAGCAAGAACGAGCAGCAGTGGCAAACAGCACTTTGTCAGTCAGGCAGTCTTGAGCAACATGGATAGGGCAAAATTGGTTTTAACTGTGATACTCGTCAAATTTCCCTTAACATTGACAAGGTAGCCATGGTTGGATGGAAATCAAGCACTAAACGGTCTGACGGCGATGCACATGTTCCAAAACCATGTTGATCATGGCTTGCGACGTCCCTTTGAGGCTGTTGACTGACGATCTATCTTCATTCAGATTGAGGGAACGGCATCACCGTGTAACTGTTCATGTTTTGCTTGAGGTAAATTCAAGAAGTGACTGCCAGCAGTCCAAATGACTGCCGAGGAGCAAACGAGCAAACGGAAAAAAACAAATCCAATTAGCCAAATGGTCCATCAAATTGGCCACTTAGTTTCATGATGATTTATGATTTCATGAGGACGTTGCTGAACCGTCAGTATGGATCCCATGCGAACTGGGAGACACGTGGATTGAGATGTTTCGTGGAAGCTGCTTGCTTCGAAGACTGATTCCCTTTTTCACGCAAAGACGTTTTAAACAATTCAGGGCCATGAATGATTAAACCCGCATGCAAGGGAAGAGAGGCAAACCTGAGTCGAGTCAGAACCTGCCTTGCTCAACACAAGTTGTAACTTCTGATTCAAGCGCGCAACATGTCGCTGTGAAGAGTCTATATGTTTCTGGCTCATATTTGAACCCAGCACCAGGCTTCGCAGCCACCTATGCCGAGGTGATCAGAAGTCTTGCCACCCATCTGCCAAGAGTGTTCATGGACCCCCAAGGGAGGCTATGGGGAGGGGTATCCCTTATTAAGCCCTTAATAAGGCCTTATCAAGGGCGTATCCTTGGGTTTACCTGGGTTTATCCAGGGATTGTCCCCAAGCCCCCCAAAGATTCCATGAAGTGTGGTGTTAGACATCTTGTAATTTCCACTCAAATAGCGCCTTTCGGCGGCCAGCGGCCGCGACCGATTCTATGGCGAGCTTACCTAGGAGTCGAACAAGCTCATTGTAATGAAGGTGCTTTAGATGCGGATTTCTCATTCCAATTGTTTGAATACTGGTGCTAGTGCCTGTCGTCGTCGTGGCTTTGCATCCACAGTCGCACTATAGGGTGCGGCATGGGTTTGGACAGCCCCTTTTGTCCCCTTGAAAAGGGAAAACGGGAGGCTGTCTAAAACAAGTTGGCCCCGCCTGATGGGCTGGAACTTCGAGTTAGGTGAAGCAGCTGCGACTGCACGACTCTGAGCGGGTGGCATTACACTTGCATAGCCTGCCACTCGTCGTGTCCGCCGTCCACGCCGAATCCTTGCCCGAAAGTTGGGTGCATTGGGTTCGAGCTTGTCAGGGGGCCCGTTCAACCGGTTTTGATAAACTTTTATAAACGGGTTCGAGTTACACTAAAGGACAATCATGTATGTCATATGGGGGTCGCCCAAAAAGTGAGCATTTTGAGGAGTTCTCAAGTCGGGCTGCTCGCTGTGTCCCGTAGAGTCAACCATTGGTCATTGGTTCAAGGGTAACGTGTACAGAAGGGTAGGGGAAATTAGTTAAATACCACTTGCAGTTTAAACCACGGGTAATGTTGATGGCACATAAAGACCCGGAGGCGAGGGATCCAGTTTTCCCCAGCCCAAAGCAGGCCTCAAGCCGCTGCAACCTCAAATTGCGGATCCGGTGGGAAGGCTTATTGGTGCCTGCGGTACCATCCCTGGAATGTTGCAAAGGCCTTGGTAAGGATGAGAGTCTTTGTGAGCTAGAGTCCAAAGTGGCAGTTGTGTTTGTGTGTTGTGCGCTTCACGAGGGTCTCGAGCATTGTCATGCCACACGATTCATGTGCTCGTGCAGCCATGTCGCCATTCCAAACACGAGCACCAACCAATCGGCCAAGCAGGCACTCGACTATCCATGTCGAGTGTTGGCCGTCATTCAGCTATTCAATGCACTTTGTGCATGCACTATACGTCCACCCAACAACAACACAACATACTGCATAATTTTGTTTCAAAGACTGCTGCTAAATATGATGGTCTGGAGTTTTCAGCACGTTGCTTTGAATACCACAGCCATATGACCGTCTCAGTACATATTGTTGGGGGCGTTTGTGGGCAGCAGGTAGTCTTGGTGTGAATGCTGCCTTTCTGCCGGCAAATTGAGTCGGGTTGGCCACCAATCAGCTTCTGGGCCCTAACAGAAGTGCTGTCAGTTCACTCATGTTGCATTTCCGATTGCCCAGTCAGTCCGTGGGGTGTCTCTTCATTTTCCCATACATGTTCAACTTACCCATCTGAAGCATGGCGTTCTCGGTTCCACACAAGGGCTACTGTGGATGACTCGCACCACCGCTCAGAAACCTGGAAGAATATGAATGATTCCCCGGTAACTACCAACAAGTGGCTCAATGGTTGGTTTCCAACCGGTGCGAACGGATGTTGTCCATCCGCATGTTTGTTGCCCCTTGAAACATCAGACTCACAAGAGACGTCAACACAGCCGATTCATCGCCTTTCCTTTGCTTCCTGCTGTGATGGGCATGTTGTGTGGGAAGACACGTGGATCGTCTTATGAAAGGTACGGTCCACCAGAGAGAACACCAAGGAGCCATGTGGTTTGTATCCACGCGCATTCAAATTCTCCAAAGCGCCGCGCCTTGTTGCCAACGAAACAACGCAACAATTCCAGGATGGCACATAATATGTTCACCCTTCAGAAACTGACTATTTCAGAATTGAGTGTTTTGAGGGGGTTGCAAACCAACCCAGGAACTAATCGTAATCAAGTTTTGATAGAACAGTAAGCACCACCTAGACCGCTGTACACCACTGGCTCACCCAGACCCCACTCGCTGCTTTGTTGAAGCTGGGATTTGCCGGACATATGTAGCAAGACTACGTAAGTCTACAAATATGCGCAACAAGTGGCTGGATTCAAGGGCTTGCGTGTCATCCTGCTCAGCAATCATTGGGAGGCATGAACTTGTTTCTGGCTACGAGGCCGCAGTGGTGTTGTATGAGGTTGTCAAGCTGATAAGCCTTTGCTTAGAGCATTGCAGCCCCACCCATCTTGCAGCCCCACCCAAGGACCCAGTCTCCAACGATCGAGGGATACATGTGGGAATCATGATCATTGCCTGCTGAGAACAAACAACCCACTACCAAACCACTCCTGAGTCCTCGCACCAGTAACGTCTGGCAGAGCCGGACGGGCAGATTTTTGAAACGAAGGGCAAAACTATAGATTGAAGCTGTTTGTTTTCCTTGTTCCTCTCTTTGGCTTTCTGTCTCACGCTCTTCCTCTGTTTCTCTCTCTCTCTCTCTCGCTCTCTCTCTCTCTTTGCCTCCCTCTCCCTCTCCCTCGCTCCCTCGCTCCCTTTCCGGGCCCGCTCCGATCCCTCCTCCGTTAGGCGTTGCGGCCCTTGTAGTTTGTGCACGGAAGAGACGAAGGAGCCACATTTTTCTTGCTGGCTCCCAGCCATCCGGTTCCTTAGCTTTTTGGCATTTTAGTGTTTAGTAGTAGTTTCCATTTACCCTGCCAACAGTTAAACTTTTAGCGGAGGATCTGAGGGCAGCCCAGTTTTGGCGCGCTTCTATTCCCTCGCGTCTGCTAGCTTTTTCCTAGCTGCTTCATCTATTCTTAGAGATGCGCGGGCGCCTGCATTCGTAGAGAAAGCTTGCTCAGTACTACGGATGTTATTGTTGAACTTCCTTGATAAACTGATTGGAATCCCTTACTTGGCCCGTGTCTGGTTTTCGATCAATAACAAGCCAAAGTAAAGTTATATTTAACTTAAGCCAGCAACCGGATCCTCCTGCCAGCAGTAAATTTGTCGCTTGTCTCGGGATGATGGGCTTTGCCTTCCTTGTCGGTTTCCTCGCACAGCAAGGTGCTTCCTGAAAAGAAACACACAACACACGTAGATTTCCGTGGAACATTGCATTCCACTAATGAATCATAAGGTTTCACTTCAGATTTCAATCTTCAAGTATACTGTGGATGGACAAAATCCATTTCGCACCACTTGGATGCCATGGCTGAGACCATTGTTTGTTCGGTTTGTTGGTATGTACCGGGGAATCCACCGAAACCAGGGTCTCTGAGGTAGTGCGAGAAGCGAATTTCTGAGGTCCGGGCCCATCATCGAGCACTGTACGAAGATCTCCTTCGCGGCCAACGACCTGCGCTGGCCAGGAGGAGCTTTGAGTGCGCGGTAAGGCGAAGACTTATTTACTAGCTGCCCCAGCTAGGTGCCCTTTCTCACCCCTTTTTGTGGGGGGGGGTTTGGGTTTCCCTCCTAAAATAGAATACACCCGCATTCTAACCTCTCTACCGGAGGACCTAATTTAGGGAGCACTCCGCTATTCTACTGTGGTTGCTTTAAACAAAAGCATCCTGCTCCTTGCAATCTGCTGGTGTGTTTTCGTTCTTGGTGGTCTCCGGGTTCTTTCTTGAGATGCAAATTCAGGTTTGCGGGATGTGGACGACAGTCAAGCTCAGGGTTTTTGTTGGGAAATTCGGAGGTGATTCCCCTGTATGGTCGGGCAAATTGTGTTTCGACTGTCAGAAGCCCGCCGCCTTGAAAGTACGAGGCTGCCAACCAGAGGACCCTGTTCCCAGGTCTAGGCAAAACTGATCCGGGGAGGATGAGCTCGCGGTGTAGCAGTCCGAAGGCGACGTCGCAAAGTGTTGGGCTGTGGCACCCGTCAGTTTGATGTGGCTCCGGCTGCAAAATCACGGAAGGTGTAGCCGTGAGTTTTGCAAATCGAACTTGACAATGGTGGAGCGGTGCCGGGACGACCTCGATTCTCGGATCCCGACTCTCGATTCTGGGATCTCATTTCATCTTTGCTTTTATGGGAGGGGTGAGCAAGCACGAGAAAAAAAAGAGAGAAAAACAAACGACGGGAAACAATCACCACATTCTGGCCAAAACCACAATAAGAGGGGGGCCAAAGTCACTAAGAAATAGAGACCGTTTCTGCTGAACCAATAGAGAGGGAGAGAGAGAGATCCGAGCAAGATGAAAGGTCACCTCAAGTAAACTCCTGGGAATTGATGAAGGGTAGTCCCAGCCATATTATTTGCGACACCCTTGGAATTTGTGTAGACCCCTTTGAGGCCAGGTTGTCATTGTGACTCAGGTTCTACGTGATCAAAAGCGTGCTGTAATTGGCCCAACCCTGAGCCCGGAAGGAACCTGGGCTGATTTCCCCGAAAGATTCCGATCCTATGGACGGGTTTTCTGAGTTCCCTTTTTTAATCCGCAGGCGTGTACCTGTTTCAGAGATATTCCGAGACTTTAGGAAGATAAGCAGTCAGCCGCTCTACATCACGCAACATTGCTGTTTAGTTTGATGAGAGAGTGTTCGGGCAGGGTGTTTCAAAATTAAAATTACGGGTACCCTTATTTGGACATGGAGACCCCAGTTATGTTCTGAACCAGGGCGCTGTTTTTTGGGGGCAAGCTCTGCGCAATTTGCCAGGAGCCGAGATGCTGCAAGAAGCATCACTGGGGAATTTGGAGGTGAGGTGCCTGGCATGAGTGCTTTGCTGGATGGCTTGGGATTGAAAACAAATTACTCTCTGTGTTTTATCTGGTTTACTCCTCACCCCAGCCAGACGATAGGGTGTGAGATTGGGGAGTAGGTTGCGACCAATGAAAGGCATTAATTCGACCGCCCTCTCCAAGTGGGCGGTTCCCTGCCAGTGTCATGTTGCTGGATATGAGGAGAGAATGCAAAAATAAGGACTAAATCAGCAGACTGAGGTTGTTTGGTACCACATGAATGACCACCGGAACCTCATGCTATTCTCTGGCCACGTATGTTGGACGTATTCCTTCTCAAACCAAACCAGATCCCCGCCTCCCCCCCTGCCCCCGACTCGACCCCCAGTCGCGTGGCAGGGCAACGCCTGGAGCGAGGTTCAGGATTTCAACTGGCTGAAGCGCCAGGCGGACGCGCTGGTTCCTTCTTGGGACTCAGTTGTTCAGTGGCGCCCTTTTTCCCATTTGTTTTGGTGGCTGCCCCACTAAAAATGGTCTTCCCCAAAAAGGGTTCCCTTTTTTTCCAGGGTCACTGAACAACTGAGGGGACGCCGGCTGTATGAAATGGATAAAAGGTCCCCGAAACCTCACGATTCAACTCTTTTGAGATCCTGAGATGTGTTTGTTGTTCCTTTTTTTCTCCAGCGTTTGGGTTTGTTACATCCAGGGATGTGGTTTTGCCAGCAAATGAGCCGGGTTTTGTCCACATCGGCAAAACTGATTAAGATGTAAGACAGGATGTCGACGAGTTCCTGGAGTTTTATTAGCGGAAGGCAAAGCCATGGAAGGAGCCTTCTTTGAGGGCCAAAAGCCTTACAGTTACAGAACAAAGGATTTGTGGGCTCCAGGTAGATTTGCAGCTAAACATGCCTAAACACACCCCGCAAAATGCTCTCACCTGGTCTAGAAAAGCGTGCTTGATTAGGGCTGACCAGAAGAGTACCCCCCTGCAGATTCGCAGGAAAGACCCGGAAAGCCATCGTTTGCACAGGAATGTCCTCTTACGGGGAAGTCCGATTGTCCCAAGCTTCATTATCAAGTCCTAAGTGCCTGGCTGTACCGCGAAAGAGGAAACTCGTGGGGTTTCCAAGTGGCCCAACGCCAACCTTGGACTTTTCGTGTTTGGCGGGCATTCATGGGTGTTGGAACCTGCGTTTTAGCCAGGTTTGTTGACATCTTGGCGTGAAACTCGTGGGGAACTCCTTTTTTGAGGACCCTTTTGAAGGGAACCCCTCGTCTTGGCGACTTTGAAGAAAGGCCACGCATTTTGGGGCGCCCCAGAAAGCAGCTCCTCGCGAGGCCTCGCCCAATTGGCGCCTGGTGGGGCCGAAGCTTCGGGAGGGCCTGAGCTTTGGCAGCGCCCAAGAGGTGCCCAGGGACCGTCCCCGTTCGGACGAGCCGGACGCCGCCTCGGGGCATCGGCGGCGGGGGGGGGAGGGGGTCGGCTTCGTCACGGAAGGTGTTGGTCCATGGGGGATGCGGTATGTTTTGGTTGGTGAAGTTGAGAATTCTCCAGGTCTGGGTCCCTGGAGTTGTTTTTATCGGGAAGTTGATGTGGGATGCCTCAATGCGAGTAAACCGTCCACACACCACAAAGCCATGGAATTCCCCATGTGTTGCGCTCAAAAACCGCAGGGCATCTTGCTGGTGATTGACAGCGATGGTTGAACAGGAAAGGAAATCAACCCCTGGCTTGGCACGACACATTTCCATTTCAACTTGGATGTTCAAACCCACATAGCAGGTCGAAGCCTCGGTTGTACCTGTTTTTTTGTATTTTAATTATTATTATAATTACAGTATGGTTATGACCTGCTTGCCAAGCGGATGGCAAGGCCGAGAATGGGAAATCCAGGGACAGGGGTTCCATGCCTTTTGGTAGCCCAAAAAGCATGGAACCGTGTCGAGGGCCTACTTGCAACACCCCGGACCGAACCCCAACAAGGCTGTTTTGGTGGCGTATAAAGGCGGTTTAAGCCCATCAAACGAGTTGGGGTACGTAGTGACTGATGTCCCATATCCTGAAGTGGTTCTGTGGGTGTGGTCAGGCAATGTACACAACTGCATATAAAAATGCCTCGTGGCCTCGTGCATTGTCAGATTCTTGGTCAAGAACTACTGGCTTTGACGACGATAATTCCTATTTTGAAGTCTGATGTCCACCAAAGGGTGCCCGAGTTAAATGTCACACCATGTTTTGGTTTGAAAGCTCGAAGGGAGCCAACGAATTTGGAGGTCCCCTCATTTTTGACACCAAGCCATGTTGTTGGTTAGTCATGAGGTTGCCTTCCCACAAACCTGAGTCCGCCAATGCGCGGCTTGGAAACCATGGCTTTTGCCACGTATGGCTTTTGCCAGTGTTTCCTTTGTTTCCTTTTCTTTGTGGAGGAGGTTTCGTCCTGCAGTCAGATGGCAAAATTCGATGGCGCCTTTTTCCCCGCCAAAAATCCATTGGGATATGGCACTGCGGGGATCCGCTGGACTCCAAAGCCAGGGCACCAGAGCCTCCAACTGGAGCCATTGCCACGCGTGTCTTTTTGAGAGTACCCTTTCTGGAGTGGAATCCCTTCGTAGTAAGAATGAATACCCTCCTCCCCCCACTGCGGGCATTTCATCAGACGCATGATTTGTGTGTGTGTGTGTGCAAGACATGTGAAGTAGGAACTGGTAGTTGTACCCTTCGAATCGCAAGTTGTCTCTTGAGCCGAAGCTGGCACAGGCGCTGGACCATTTTAGCCAGCAACAGCTGCCGCCAGCTTTGCCTCTCGGAATGCACCGGCATGTATCGGGACACTTCAGCACAACGTCATTGGGGGGGGGCGACGTCACTCGTGGTACAGGTTTCTCGCATAGGGATCCCTTATTTTCAGTTGGTGAAACATACTACTTTGGCCAGATGTATGAGCGCCAAGACACAGAAGGGCTTTGAGATGCAGACATGTCGAGAACCGCAACGTCTCCTCCAAACACCGGCAAGCCAAAAGCTGTGTTGCATGCTGAAGTTGTGTGCTTATGCGTGACTGCGTCAAGATGTTGGACAGTGGTTTGGATGTGAAAAGGATCTGAAGCTTCTCGTGTGAGAGTCTTTCGCGCAGCCCTCAGTGTTGCGGCGCGCAGACGTGAACATGTGCAGTTAACCCACAGATGGAAGTGGACAAGGAATCTTGTCGGCCTTTCTGGGGTTTGGGCGGGTTGGGGATCTCGGATAGCCCTTGCACTCTGTTGGCACTCTTTGAGTTTGAGTTACATG
>CAUJNA010000114.1:1105561-1243061 GCA_963377175.1 Effrenium voratum
GCATTCATGAGATCTGAGGATCATTCGGATTTCTCATTGACGAAAGTACAGGTATGATTGCAGAGGGAGCATCATCTCAGTTGTTCAGGGGCACCCTTTTTTACCTTTTGTTTGGTGGCTGCCTCACTAAAAATGGTCTTCCCCAAAAAGGGTTCCCTTTTTTTCCAGGGTCACTGAACAACTGAGTCATAGAAACCAAAGCACAAGTTGCAACAGAGGTAGAGTCCCTCAGCTTCTTTGACCGTTGTGCCTTGGCAGCCATTGATGCAAATATGAGCGCTTGACGAGGGACGAACCAAGCAAAGATGCAAGCCCTACTCTTCAGGCCTCATTTGCAACTGTCCTTGCCAGAGCAACATATTTATGATATACAGGCAAGCGTTCCATGCCTCACAAGGAAACAGTGCATCTACAACCACTGCTCGTTCTGCCACCAAATCTGAAAGGGCTCCAATCGCTTGTCAACAAGAACAATCAGGAACACGGTGCGCTCCAAAGCACAGCTGATTCACAATCTATCTCAAGTGACAAGTGGTGCAGGAGGTTGTCCATCCGCATCTTCCCTTGAAAGATCAGCAGTTTCCCTTGAAAGATCAGCATTTTCCCTTGAAAGATCAGCATTTTCCCTTGAAAGATCAGCATTTTCTCTTGAAAGATCCACATCTTCCCTTGAAAAATCAGCATTTTCCCTTGAAAGATCCGCATTTTCCCTTGAAAGGCTGGATTTGAAAGCAGCGGCTTCAGGGGTGGGCGTGGGCGCCTTTATCTTCGACCAGCAGGGTAGAGCGCCTGGCCGAACAAAGAAAAAGCCCCTCGCCCCCACCCGTGAGAAACGTCTCGCCATTTGGGAGGGGAAGTGAACATGTGCGTTTGAAAGGACACCAATGCTTTTCTGGGCCCCTCCAATCCGGCACATGCCCACTTGGCTGTTGTTTAAGCATGTTTTTGTTGTTGTGTTTTTTGTTGTATGTTTTGCTGTTGCGTTTCTGCGTTTTGTTTTGTTAGGGAACCTAGGTGGGATTAAAGGGCTGGCTTTGGCTGTTTGACGCAACACTGCGTTGTCTTGAATATTGATCACCTGTTGCATCCCAAGAGCGGAGAATGACCATACCCTCCTTCAGGAATTAGCACCTGAATTCCTTTAAGTCAACATCCACCCCCTTTGGCTCAGTCCAATGTCAGCCTTTTGACTTTTGTCTTTGGTTCGCTTGTTGAGTCAAGGCTCTCATGGCAGAATACGAACCAAGAGGCACATTGTGAAACGGCGTGAATCCATGGCGGTTTGGCGAGGTGAGATTCAGTGCAAAACCCTTGCGATCCCATTGCGGCCTCTTACCCAAATTCCTGGTTCTCACAATGCGGAACCATTGTGCTTCTGCTGGGGTTCTCTTTTGACATCAGGTTTCTGGTTGGTTTCCCTGTGAAACTAGTTGCGCAAGCGCTCCACCGCACTGACTGACCCAAAACGACTGAGGTTGGAAGGAGTTTAGAGGCAAGACCGTGTCCGGCAGAGCAATTCGGACACCCCACATGGATAACATTGGATGTTCACTCATGAATCTCTGGTATGAACCCAGAGTTTTCGGAAGCAAGCAAAACTAGATTTATGGCGAAAGGGTCACCAAGAAGCCCCAAACGGGCATGGCTCGTATATGGGTCCAAACAATCAGCCTTGGACTAGCCTCCGCCAAAGACCCCCAATCTCGTTCAAGCTTTTTGTGGCCTTCTTTCCCCTTTTTGGCTGAAAAAGGCGCCCGCACCCAAAGCAGGTTATATGGCCATGGCCCGGCGATTCCTTGACTTCCAGATTGAAACGTTGCATGTCATTTCACTTCGAGTTTGAGTACCCTCCCACAGATTAATATGATACCTGACAGGGAGACCTTTGAAAAGAAAAATTGTCTGTCAGGTTCCATGTTCATTGGTGGGAGAGTATGTATTTACCTGCATTCAGACCAGAGCATTGGTGTTTTAATCAATTTCTCCTTGGGTGAATTGCTTGACTCCTGCGAAAATAAACAGAAGACACCCTGTGAAGAGGTCTGCCAAGGGAAGTGTTCTAAGTGGCGTTGTGGTTGGAATCCTCCCGTCAGTTTTGTGGAGTGCACCTTTAAGTATCACACTCAGGGTAAACAAGACGTTTGTGGTTTCCAGCCATCCGCTTGCTTAGGTCTAGTGGTTGGGTTTCCATATAACCCACCAAAAGTTCAGCTTTTAGCAGGGGATCTGAGGCCCAGAAGAGACCATGGCGCTGTAAGCAGAGTCATCAATTGGGGGCGATTAGTTCACTGTTGTTGTGCTGGGTCAGTCACAGTGACGCGACCAACGCGTGTTCAGTGCTACAGGTAAAGGGTTGGAGAGCATGAAGCCGCGATATGCTCTTCAATGGACCCAGTCAAAGCCAATGGCTGACAAACTGATGGCCGTTGAAGACTGGCAAACAAGATCATGAACCGAGGGACTGGGAACCCCAGATTAACAAACTCCTGGGTTAACCCTTTTAGTTGGCATGCAGAGCACTGTTGGAGGGCCCGCACCCCCCTGGCAATAGGCATCCCTCGATGGAGTTCCCATGCAAACTCCTTGGATTGGCCCCCCCAATAGCTTTAACCCAGAACTCCAATGGGTGACGTGTTCCCCTTTGTATTATTGTTTCCCATGAGAACCACCCAACACCAAACCAAAGTGCCGTTTTTATCCCCCATGGAAATCTGGGGCCGAGAAAGAACCCTAGCTCATAGCAAACCCTCTAGAAGCTAGGTATCCCGAAATTTGGGGATCTGAACCCCTGGTCCTTGCAGAGGGTCAACGGGGTAACCCACCCCCGGAATCCCTCTGAACCATCGATTCGGAATCCCTCTAAACCTGTGGTCCATATCCTGGTGAGATTTTGACCCATACCCATGTTTCCTTGGTGGCCTTTGTCCCCACAAGGTTGAAATGTGAAATCACACACTCAGCATACCGACGTTCTGCCAAAGGCAAGTGGGTCCTTGTTACATCGAATGGGGTCATTACTCCACAATTATCGGGTACATGTCTACTTTAGGGTCAGCAAACCCCCCGATTTTAGCGGTCGCAAGTTGCGGACAGTGAGGTGCTCCTCTTGAAGCGCAGCAAAAAGAGCCGGGTGGCGCCTGGGGCGTGGGCCAGGCCAGATGCGGAGAGGGGCCGAGCCTTTCTCTGCGGGCGTGAGGAAAATGGCGCCTTCCTCAAAACAAAACATGTCCTGACATCGGATACCCTGGTTCTCTCCCCTGGTTTTACGGCGTGAGGATGAAGGCTCCATTTTGGTGGTTGGTTTTACCAACAACCAGGCGTGAGGGTATCCTACATAGGTCGGTTCTCTTCTTTTTTGAGGGGATACCCTGGGTGTTTGTTTTTTTTGTTATCTTCAAGGGCATCCAAAAGGAAAACCGCCGGTTTGCTTCTTTTTTGCCCCGGGCTAAAGCGGGCGGAGGGGGCCAAAAGAAGACACACCCACATGATCAGTGGGTGGACAAATTCTTGCTGGGATGGATGAAACGTGATGAAACCCTGCGAACATTTTGCGATATGCGATAATCCACCTACCAAATGGTGTTGCTGCAATGTCCCATGCTCAAGAGTCATGGAAACTCATGGTTCCTTGGTTACCTTGGTTTGGAGTTCGAACCTCTTGTCTTTGGCTTGTTGTGAAGCTTAGATAACTTACAAGTTTGGTGAGGCATTGGGTTTCTATTTGAGTCTTACCCTTCAGTGTTGTAGCCCATGGAGGTCAAGGAGCCAAATCATGGTGGGAACTTGCTGTCTCTGGGGGCTTCTTGAGCAGTTTGTCACAGGCATGTATACGTTCACATTTGAGCCCCCGGTAGGAACCACGTTTATCAATGACAAATCTATTGTTAAGCCATTCCAAATGATAGAGCTGCCATTGCCTGGAGCAGATTTTTCATGCTAGGTCCACACGAATCCCAGAGCCACCGCCGAGCTTTCTTCCAGCAATGCGAGCCACCGTTCCAAAACATCAATGAAAGGCAATCTGATCTGGCAACAATAACTAGGCTGGCCGTTTGAACAGAGACCATGGGCTTAGCAGGTCAGTCCCAGTTTTGGGAGCTTCCAATAAATGGGAAGCCCCCCCCTGCAGAGACAAGTGGTCGCTCAGCGCGTTGTTGGCTTTCGCCGTTTCCGAGGTTGCTATACTTAATTGCAACCAAAGGAGTGGGAACACAAGGTCGCCCTTGGGGTTGCCAGGACTGACAACGGTTGCAACACAGGAAGGTTAAAGGTCGCTGTCGTTTGCTCTGAAACAGGTCGTCGTCCAAAAAATGCGGACGGAAATCCCGAATGGGACCGCTTTCCTTCCACATTCCCTTTAAAGTTCCCCCCCACCAACAAAACGGCGCTTAGGCCAGGGAAAATGGAAACCCTGTTCGGGGGCTTCCCCGATTTGAAGACACGCCCATGAGTCCAGGATCCAAAAGGATAACCTTCCATTTCCGGATCATTTTGGACTTTCACACCCAGAGGGTATCGTGGCACTCGCCCACCTTTGGTTCACTCCAGCGAGTAACCCAAGCCCCAAATCCAAGAACCATTGTCCCACAATGAGCGCCCCAATCAAGTAGCAAGGCGTTCCTTTGGGTTTCCTTTCAAAACCAACAAGACCAACAAAGACTCCAAGGATGATGCTTGATTTCTGAGTTTCCTCAACCCCAAAAGACTGCTTGGCCTAACCCAAGACCCCAAGCACCGCCCGAGTTCGCCCCAAATTCGCCAGGCCGGGCGGCCACGTGAACTTCGGGGAGACCTGCGAAGCCGCGGTGGTGCGCGAGATCAGGCGGGAGCGATCAGCCTGGGGCCATAACCCGGGCCGTTGGGTTTTAGGTTTCTCCATTCGTGCATGTGGCGCCTTTTTTTTGTTGTGTGTGTGTGTTTTTGGGGGGAGGGAGGGGGGTGCCAAGGTTGTTGTAGTTTTTAGAGGAAAACCAAAAGGAAAACACAATTTCGGGGGGGGTGGCCTAAAAAACGACCTGGTTAGAATGTGAACGGGTCCCGGAGTTCTAAGGCAGAACTGGTCAAGATTATGAGTGGGGTATGGAAGGATTCCCCTACCTTGGGTGACCATCCCCCGGTAGTAGGATGGCTCTATTCATCCGTTTTTTTTCTCCATTGAGTGGGATAACTGAGGTTAGCTCCCTTGTACTTGCAGAGAGTTGGGTTGGCTTAGGGCTTGGTATAATCATGGTGTTTCACCTCACATTGCCTGTTTATTCAGAGGGCTTGAACATGTTCTCAAACCCATCCGACAGGAGTCGTGGGAATAACTGCCCACTTTCATATCAGGGACCCGTTTCACTCTTAACAAATCGGTGGGGAGGCCAGCTCAAGGGGACTACAGAAGTGATGGCGACTCCCACAAGCCTGGAGTCAACACGGACTTTGAATCCTTTCCCATGTTTTCAGGGCCACCAAATAATGTTCTTTCCCTTGAAGACGAGGGTACCTGATTTCGAGGGCAAGCCTGGTCCGGAGAGAGCTGTCCTGCGCCAGGAAGCCGATGCGGTCAAGTTCAGGTTGTTTGTTGGACCCCTGAGTTTGTGATGTTTTGTGTGAGCGTCCACCAAAGTTAATCCCCCCCAGCCGTCCGGTGGTGAACCTCAAACAAAGTGCGGTGTGTCAGCGTTTCGGGCACCCCTGGGAAAATTACTGTTCGCCTTTGTGTTTCAAAACTGAAATAGCGCTGATCTACTTTGAGAAAGAAGGTGCCGAAAGGAGCATGATTGCAGGTGTCCTGAGTCCTGATCATGAGTTCTTTGGATTCTGTTTTGCATTTGGTTTTCATCCTTCCCAAGTATGTTTGTTGCTAGGATAGGGCATCGAGGGTACGACATCTATAGCGTGCACAGACTGGCACATGGATTCGTTGAGATGGATGGCCTTTGAACGGTATGAACCACCTACTACAGGTGCTTGGCGCGGAGGTTATGACTGACTCCCCCGAATGTATCACCACTTGAGATACGTTTATGTTTCCAGGGGGGCTTAAGCACAGAGGATAAATGGGCACAGCGTCTGAAACCAGGGAGGAGACGGGCCTTGACATCATCGACCCCACACTGCTGGATGCCAGGAGCTTGGAGGCGTGTCGTTTGGGACCAACAAAAAGATTCCCGTCATTTGAGCCACGTGCTCAAAACCCGGGTAGATGAAGGTGAGTAAGGGACAATCCCAACCATAGCTGCGGATATCTGCTGTCTTAATTATGCCAGTGAATTCTGACTTTTTCTGGGCTGCTCAAGAGATCAATTTAAGGCATGTTCATTTTTCACCAGACCAGCAGGAAACCACCATTTGAGGGCACTGTTCAGGTGTTTTAGAGGTTTGTCTCATGAACCTCTTGGACTGTTTGGGCAATCCAAAAGATTTTGCCAAAAGATACTTCGCTTGCAAAAAGATTTGGCCCTTGCAGCTTTCCAGTCGAGAATTCCTTGTTGGCTATTTGAATATCACCTTTTGGGTCCATTCAAGAGTGAGCTTCCTTTAAGTGGGGCAATGTGTAAGGGGGAAACATAGAGAGCCCTTTTCAAGGGCAACAAGAAGCCAGCACCTGGAATCGTGCCTCATGAAAAGAGAGACGTTTTCTGAAGCCCATTTTGGGTTGGCTTAGGGTTACGCGGTCCCTTTCTCAGGAAAACCAGCATGCTGTTCCACACTTGGAGAAAAACAAGTCTACCAGCATTTTTCTCTTTGAAACCAACTACCACAAATGGGTGCCTGGCTTACGCAATCAGAAATCGGTATAACAAGAGCAACAACTCCCCATCGGCCAACAGTTCGGCATGGCTCTTTGTCAACATGACCATTATATGACCCCCCCACGCCGGCCCGATAAAATAGTGACAGTGTTGCTCCAGAGGCCAACAAACAATGAAACACTGTTACCAACCAGTATTCTCTGTTGCCTTGGTGTGCCTTGTGTGCAATTTGCTCCAGAATTCGTGCATGGACTTGCCATGGATAAGCCTAAGTCTGTTTGCAGGGCCTTTCTTGCGTCCAACAAACTGGATATGTTAACTTCCTCGAAGGACACCACCAGGGGACTCTATTCTCACCGAAGTTCCAGCAACCACTGCAAGGTATGGTTTCTGTGTCCACTGATATTTGGGACTCAGACCTGGCCCCATGTTTCTTTCGGCTTCACCAGGTTTCAGGCTGTCCTCCCGATTCAGGCCATTCGCAACCATCGAACACGACCCCAGAAACTCCAAGCACCTTCTGAACATGCTGAAGCGGCCTGGCCGCTGTTTTCCCTTTGCGTATGGAACAGCTACACCAACAAGTTCAGGCGCCAGAAGCACGGGTCTTGCAATGACGCATGTTTCTTGCCCTGGTCCTGGTTTTCTTGTCAGGATGTGTCCTAAATTCCGTGGAATCTGTGGCCAAGCAAAGGAGACCAAAGGGAGCACTTCCGGGAGAACTGTGTGGTCACTTTGAAGGCAATTCCCTGGGTAGCACAGAACATGGTATTTCCCAAAACCTTGTCTCCAAAGGAATATTACGATTCCTAATTAAGGCAATGTTGGCAGTTGGCAATGCAAGAAGCTGCAAGCTGAATGAACCCCCCAAAGAAAGCTACGTGTCCCTTTCAGAAAGTCCTTAGGGGTAACCTTAGGCGCCTTGGTTCTGCCGCAGTTGTGCATAAGGTTCGTTGCCCAAAAGATCAAGACGTGTTCAGCGCCGCGCGCGTGCCTCGCGGCTCGCCTTTTTCACAAGAGGCTCGGCGCCCCAAAGTCTCCCACGGCGCACATCCGGCTGGCCCATGCTGAGGTCACTTCAGAGCCTTCTGGAGGTAGCCACTGGGTGTCCATAGGCCTGTGTGGGACGCGTGGGGGAATTCCAAGCTGGAATTCGGGTATGGCTCCAGAAGACATGTGGCAGTGAACTGACATTTGGCTAACCTTTCCACCGCAAACTCTCCCGGAGTTCGCAATTGGTTTGAATGTCGCAGGCTTCTCTTGCAGAAGTGGTTTCTCCTTTTTTAAGGCACGGGGAGATGACCTTGAGCATTTCAAACCAAGGAGCTTGCGCCAATTCTGTCAGCTTTTGAGGTGCTTCCCAGCCGTTTAGTTGTGTTTTCTGGCCCAAGGATGCCTACGGACTCGAGCAGAAACGGATTTGGGTACTTTCCTTTTCCTTTGCAAGTGAGGAGCCTCGATGTGAGCCATGGCAAGGATGGTCTTCCGGCCCGCCTTTCGGGTTGTGACAAAATGAAGTTTTGGTTGAGACTCCGGTGTTTCAATAGATAAGGGCTGGAGGCTCTGATCTCTATAATGTATAGTATGTATATATATATATAAATATATATTTGCACATGCATGTCTCCAATCTAATATGCATTATTATTCACGTGGAAGGCACGAATCTGATTCAGGAGTGTCCCCCGCATGTGCCTTCGAGCGATATTGTCCTCTACCGCAACTTGCTGAAGGCGATGACTTGTCCTCCATGAGTTTTACAAGGAGCTAACCATGACTGAACAATATACACAGTTGTTCACACAAATGGACGTGCACCATAGTTGTCACCTTGGGCAACTGGAAATAGATGTAGTGTAAACAAGTCAGCAAGTGTCATTGTTTGTATACACACATCCTTTTTTACAATATGTATAGCATGTACGTGTCTGTATATATATATATATATATTTGCAATACAACATTGGACGGTGGAGTTATGGATATTGACATTGGTAGTGATTTGTTTGCGGCTGTATGTATTGGCTTTACCCAATGACAATAATACATAGGGGTATCCAAAGCTTGTTTTCAGGGTAGACTGAATATGGACCATGATGTGGACGCATGATTTTCAGAGGGCCAATGAATCCCTTTGAACCACCAATAGCCTTGTGAGACATGCAACCTGCAACCGGGTTCGGGGTTCAGAACAATGGGGTCAAACAACTGTACTAACCTTGGTTCTAGTCATTTGTCAGTATGCTGTTTGTTGCAGTACATTGAAAAGGACCCATCTTTGGTAGTCTCCCAAGCGCTGACCCGACCTACACCCCAAACCCGATCTCGTTGCTGGGGCCCTGGCTGGTCTCCGGTGCCAGGCTACACCGCGCGCCTGGTGCCGGGCACTCGAGCAGAGGATGCCAAGAACTTGGAGCCCGCCCCTTTGGCGCACCAAGTGGCCGGGACCTGGTTCCAGTTGAGCAATGTTGACCCAGGATCTAAGTAGACCCGCGCCATTTTTTCGGGGGTGCGCACCTCCAAAAGTGGTCTGAATCCCCACTAAAAGGGGACACCCCCCTATTAATCAACCAGGGGTTTATTTATCCGGGTAACAGGTTGACCCCCTATTAATCAACCCCGGTAGATTAATATTGGGGGGGTGTGCACCTCCAATAGTGATGATTCCCCACTAAACCCAGGGACACCCCCCTATTACTAAACTGGGGTTCATTAATAGGGGGTCAACATCACCCTGAGGGTTGCTTTGGGGGGATTTATGAGGTATCCTTTAATTGGTTTGGGGCCCCGTGCTTTGGATTTGGATTTGAACCCCTGGCTTTTGCAGAGGGTGAATGGGAAACCCTCCTGAACCACCAAACCCAATCCAAGCCACCAAGTAGAGGAAGCTGAATTAATAAGTTGTTAGGTAACCATGGTTATAACTGGCAGTTGCAAGTCCCAGGTCGTTGTACGCATGATCTATTTTACCAACCAGCAAAGAACGAGTGCCCTTTACCCCATGACTGCTGCGCTGGGTTAGCATGGGTTCCAAAACGGAGTCCTACAGAAACGAAATGGGATTGTGGGGCACTTTAACCCCACATTACAGTCGGGTCAAAGTGGATGCGGCAAATCCAACCCAGCTTGGTTTAGTCATTCCCCGTACTTACCTACGCAGAAATTGTGCCATCTACGTTCTCCCTGGTGTACCTTGAACACAGTGAGAATGGAACACAGCCGCTGGAAACCATATATTCTCATTGCAGATTCAATTAACCCTTTTGCCTGATTGTCCGTTTGGGGAACTTCCATCTTAAAATCAACATTGTGAATTTCCATTGGAGCACAATACGGTAGGACGCCCGCTGTTGGTTTAGGTGGCTACTTTCTTGCTAGCCCTGGGGCTTCAACTTTGCCTCTCAGGGTAAAAGTGTGTGTTTTTTTCTCTAGGGAGTCTGGCCAAGCTATGTAGTACACACGCGAATTTCCCGCGATCATGGAAACCAGCAGGACAAACGGAATCTTCTTTTTCGGGACGCTGAAAGGTGCGATCATTTTCATATGCTGGGTGGTTTCCTTGAGAAATGGTCAGCGGGAATCGGAATCCCTGTTTGACTACGCGATATGGGGGCAAACTTAGCTCCATGAGTTAAGTCTCTTTGGATTCCTCCTTGTTGGCGCATTGTAGTAAATAGTGCAGAGAAGGTAGTCATGTGGGCAGAAAGATCTATTCTTTCCACATGTTTGGAGTACTGGATGCGGAACATGCTGTGCGGCCACATGTGTCGACAAGTCTGAGCTGACATTACTTGAATGCAAACCATCAGAAATGCTAGGCTCAGCCATGGGTTTCAGATACCTTGATATACCACGCCCGAAAGTAGTTGATCACACTTTAAGATTTGGGTGAGTTCTTTGTTGCGGTCATGCAAATTCCTGAATGGTCACCAACCCATGATCTACCTGCGCTTTACCTCATTGAAAATATGCTAGAAAACCCTGCGTTGTTGAAGTTGTTTAGTTGGCCCTAATCGGACCGTCCGAAGTACATGCAAATGTAAGCTAAAATGCAAACAGCGCTGTGTGTCTGTCATGTTTTTGCTTGCTTGAATGTGAGCATGATGTTTGGTACTTAGCTACAAAACTATTCAACACGTGGGAACACACCGGAAAACCACAAGAAACAAAGAGGAGAAGTTGTCGTTTTGTTGCTTCTTTTTTTTCTGTTTTTCTCAAGGTGTTTTTGTTTTGGATTGGCGTTCCATCAGTTTCTTTGTTGTTTGGCTTCATCCCTCCAAACAGAAGAGTGTGTCCTTGTGCTTGTTGTGAGTGCCAGGAGGTAGCAATCCAAACACACCTCGAGTTGTTTGTGTTTTTTGTAGGGATAAAGCAAGCACACACAAGTACATGGAATTTCAATGTACATTGAATTTGGACGTCTATTTGCATTAAGAATTTACGCAGGAATTCCTTTCTGAACAGGATTTACATCAAGGTCAATTGCAGTTTACATGGACTTGAACGAGTCCCCAGGTCGGTTTTAGCGTTTGGGCTATATGCCACAGAGCGAGGTCATAGGGGGTGTGAGCTATAGTCAAGTTTGTACGTGGGTATGCGCTAAAGTAGGGGGACACCCAAGATGATACCATGTGACATCTTAGCTTCCCCATAATTGTAAACGCTTCGCGTTGCCCGCCTCGGCCCAGCCTAGTTTGAGGGAAGGGTCAGGAACACCGAAATCCAGTGTTGGGAAGGTCCGAATCCTACTGAAAGCTTGTGACCGCACCAGTTCGCCCGTGCTAGTTCGATGTTCGGAAGCCGTCCTGCTCGGAAGGTTTGAAATCCAAAACCAAGACTATCTCAGCTGCTCAGTGCCCTTGGAAAAAAAAGGACCTCTTTCTGGGGATGAGCATTTTTAGTGGGGCTTGGCCTCCATAAAAAGGGGAACAATAATTGGTGTCACTGAACAACCAAGACCAACTTTGGGTGTTTGGGCACCTCCATTTCACGTGGCTGGCGGCTTGCCATGACACACATTTCTTGCTCGGTTGCTCAGCCCAAGACAGGTACATGGTGGGAATACAAACCTCCATTTGCTTAAGTACCCCGGAAAAATATCCCCCAATAGACACGCCAGCAGGCGGGCTGAGGGACTGGGCCTGAGGCTAGTCTCAGGCTGGCATACCTTGAGACGCCCTGTTTCATACACACTTGGGCCTGAGGCTGGGTGGCTGGGCTGGGCCAGACACGCCAGCAGGACTGGGCTGGGCATACTTTGAGACCAGTCCCAGACTGCGCCGAAGGGGCTGAGCCTGCTGGATGACTTGGGGCCAGATGCGAGCAGGAGGTCGGCCTGGGCTGCTTAGCCGGGGGGCACGTCAGACAGGCTTAGTAGCTGGCCTAGCTTGAGACCAGTCTCAGACACGTGAGACTGGTCGTCAGACAGTGAGACTGGTCGTTGGCCTGAGGCAAGTCTCAGACACGTTAGACAAACCTGACCTTGGCACTGGGCTGGGCCTGCTGGTGGGCTGGGAGCGCCGGCCTAGTGGGCCTGGGCTCAGGCTTGCTGGATGACTTGGGGCCGTGCTTGGGCGGGTTGCTGGTTGGGCTAGGCCTGTTTCAGACAAGCTTGGGCCTGAGGCTGGGCGGGCTGGGCTGACAGGCCTGGCCAGCAGGCGGGTTGCTGGTTGGGCTGGGCCTGAGCCTAGTCTCAGACACGTCAGACAGGCCTGGCCAGCAGGAGGTCATGCTTTTCAGGACAAAAAAGCAATTTTTTAGTGATTTTGGTTGGGGGTTGGGGGGAGGGGAAAAGCGAAGATTCTCTTTGGAGAAGAGATCTGAGCGCCCTTGGCCCCTTTGGGGCCGAGGCGAATTAGTTCCCTTTGTATTTATTTTTGCCTTTATTGGGGTTCCCATTGTTTTCCAGTCACCAGGCAATTGTTGTTGAGTTTTGTTTTTTGCTGGGGTCCTAGTTCCAGCCATAAACGAAGGGTGGGAACCCCTGGGCTGAGGACAAGCACGATGAGCTCGGCTTTTTCGACTTGGAGGTGTGCCAAGGGGAAGGGATCCTCGCTGGGTGTGCTTTAAAGTTGACCCTCGCTTTATGGCTCTTTGGTAGGTTGAAACAGGTCGCATTTTCTAAATCGGACCCACTAGTTCTTCGCTTTCTGAAAAGGTGTCGTTACAACAACCAAGAAAAGGAGACACTTTGGCGCGCAACATTTTGACACTGCTATAGGTGAGGATGGCTGGAAGTACAGCGACTGTGCTTTTTCACGGGCGGCAATCGTGTGGCCCCGAGGGTCTTTAAGCTGGCCTTTGCTGTTCCCAAGGGATCCGACCATTAGTGCGGCGGTCGCCGCTTTTGTCATTGCCATAGGATCACGCAACCCCAGTTAACATGAGCAACATGTGTTCGTCACTTTTGAAATTGGACTGAGAACACGTGCGTAAAGCTATGATCCTGAGATTCCACTCCCTAGTCAATGGCGGAAAGAGCGGGCCGTACTTTCAATATGGGTGTGGCTCAAATTTAAGCAGGAGGGGTTACGCATGTCTTGGTCCATGTTTCCACTTCCCAGAGTTCCATTTTGGTACAGCTTTTTGAGCCGCAGCTGTTCCCACGTATGTTCCACATGTGGGTTGTGGGTACTTGTCCTCCTTTCATATTGTTTGGCTTGTTCTTGTGGGCTAGCGATGTGAGCTTTGACTGTCACCATGGTATACATTGTAGTAGCAAGCTTTTCCAGATGTGTCTCTAAGAACAAGCAAGTCTCTTCGTTGGGAATTGCGTACTTGAACCTCAGGACAAATGCGCGGCTTATATTATACACGTATATGCCCTTCTAGGCCTCAGAAACAAGTTGGTACCAGAAGTTGAAGGGAAATCGTTTGCTGGGGGCAGAGAAGCTCAGTAAAAGCACATCCTGATTTGGGTTCGATTTGAGGGTATGCTTCTTGGGGTTGGTTTAAAGGACAACTAACGGGAAACAGCTCATTTAGGAGACCCTAGAACAAGGGCGAGTCCACAGTCTGGGACCCCCTCAACCCATGTTGGCAGGTTCGATGCAGAGGTTCTTTTTTGTACCTGGTAGATGTTCCTTGGGCTAGGTCCTCCACCCCTCCCGCCTTCACTCCTTCACTCATTCAGCGGCATCTTGCTTTTTGGCTTTGTGGGCTCCCCACTAAACATAGTCAACCCCAAAGAGTGTGTCCTATTCCCACTAGTATAGGGTCGCTGGGTTTAGGTTCATTTTGTTACAGTGGTTGATTCCGATTGCTTTGGCACTTGTTTGTCAGGCATTGCCGGAGCCCATTGCGGACTACACCAGTTCGGCCATCGGGCTGCTGCGAGCCAAAGTGGATGATGAAGAGTGAGCCATGGAACAGGGGTCCCAAAATGTCCCTTTCCAGCTATGGTCCATTTTAAGTTTGGGGAGGACCTGGGGGTCCCACCCGTACTCACCAAATCGCGGGCTACCCAACTTGCCTTGTTCAGCTCACCTTTTGCAAGGGCAACCTTTGGAGTGATGTTGCAAGGGGAAGTGTAGGGACCCCTGTGCTAGCCGGAGCGGCGCGGTGGCTGCCAGAAAATGCATTGCAAGTAAACCGGGCCCATCATAGGTGTCCCTTTCAGGTCGGTTTGGTGGAACATCGATGGCACTGGTTTCAGCTGCGTGCCAGCGAATTATTTCCAAAAGCACACCTAGGTGAATCATGTTGAAGCAGAAATTTGTGGTGATATACAGTATATCAGGGTGTTGCCTTGTTCCCTCGCAATATTTGATGCCGTAGGTCCGAAGGTCTCCTGAAAATTCGAACCCAAAAGGAACAGGTCCTACAAGAGCAAAACAAAAGCAGGAGATTCCAACCCGAAAAAACGGGATGATTCTAGTTGGCGCGGGCCGGTAGCTACGGGCGCCTGCCCGTTGAGAAAATGTGGGGAGCCGAGACGTCGAGAACCCCAACGCAAGCGAGGGCTTAAAACTGCCAGCGGTCCGCGCGCGTTCGAGTCGAGTCAACTGAAGTCTTCGGCCCATGTGTGAGACCCATGTTGTGGGTGTGTCTTGTTTACTTGGGTCTTCAACCAACTTAGGTAGGTTAAAGCCATGGTTATAACTGGTGTATCTGGGGTTAGTTGGCTTATATAACCATGGTCAGAACCTACTTACTAAGTTGGTTGAACACACAAGTAGGGGACCCGCCATGGTCGATTTTCCTTGTGGTCATTTAAAAAGGGGTACCCTGAAAAAAAACAAAAACACCCATGTTGGCTGCCGCTTGGTCTGACCTTTCACCTGCTATCTGTTTGTAAAAACTGGTGGTTTTCCCACCAACGAGCAAGATGCGATAAACTTTCTTGCAGGAGTTGAGATGATCTCAGCGTATCCTTTGCCCAAACATAATACCCTCCCACCGATTACCATGAAACCCACCAGAGTGTCCCTTTTGAAGAACATTATTTTCCGGGAGCCACCAGCTAGGTCCATCTTCCTTTAGTGGGAGGGTACCTCATGTCATGTGTTTCTTTGGTTGGAGCTCCGTTTTTCTTTTACCCACAGGCATCAGTGTTCCCCGATGTAGGCGAGTCAGAAAAGGAGGTCAAAGCAAGGCTGAGGATGGTAAGTGAGGCTTGGGCCAAGAAAGACAGCCTGGCTACGGTGAAAGGTCAATGCGCGGCTCATGGTCTTTTTGAGAAAAACAACTCGGGGCCCCCAGTAAATGAAGGGCTAAGGAAGCCGATGTAACTCGTCGACTATACATAAACATACATACATAACTCTAGCGATTCCCTTTGGCTTCCCTTCCAAAACACACCCCAACGGGTGAGCTCCGCGAAAGACATGTTCATACTTTATACAGTGGGGCACCCAATAGGCCCCCCCCCAAAAAAAAGAAAAACAAACACAACAACAAATGTCTTTCTTTTTGCGGGTCCCCTTTTTGGGATGGCTTTAAAGGGAAACCGAAAGCACAACCGCCATTTTTTGGGGGTTCACCTATTGTAAGACACACCCATTTGTATATAAAGAGGGCATACTTCGCCACCCAGCTGCACATTGAGCAAGCCTTCGCAGTCCTGCTAGGTGTGGGACTATCAAGTGGGTCAGCAAGTTCTTGAAGAGAAGCCTGGCTGCAAGCTGTGTGGTGAAGAGGGTGTTGTTTTTGTTGCCGTTCTTTTGTTTTTCTCATTTTTTGAGGGGTGCCTCTTTCGGGTTGGTTCCAAAGTTTGGGGACCGGGGGTTCTTGAGAATCCAAACGCGGGTCCCGGTTCCTGGGAAGGGATCAAAGTTGTTCACCCCAAAGGAGGGCGACATCTTGGTTTCCA
This sequence comes from Effrenium voratum, assembly GCA_963377175.1. NCBI lineage: Eukaryota > Dinophyceae > Suessiales > Symbiodiniaceae > Effrenium > Effrenium voratum. The sequence continues at coordinate 1,121,612 of CAUJNA010000114.1, forward strand.
ATTTTTAATTTCTTGCCAATTGACAGTTTTTAACGTGTTGAACGGTTGTTTAAGGTTTTCTTTTTTGCATTTTCCTCAAGCAGCAAGTTTTAACTTGTTGCAGAGGGTCTCAGTCTGGCCCAGTAAGCTGTTTAATTGGTTGGGCAAAGAAACGCACTTGAACCATCTTGAAATGAACTTCCATTGTTCTTTGGACACACTTCAGGAAGCCCTGTTTGACCACGTCAAAAGGCAGAAACTGTTGACTGGGCTGTGCTTCAACCTCTCCCACAGGACTAATGCAGGACTTCCGCCGGTTTCTTTCTGGGTTCGCTTTCTGAAAGGGTGCCCCGCGTTCGCGCAACCCTGCAAAGGGGATGCAATGAGCCAGGTCATTGCCGTAGGAGCATCCGGGACTCTGTAGGCATTTGCCACGTTCATAAATGGAACTCGTGAATGGAACAACCGAGGAGAAAGAGTCCGCGCACGCACGCACACACTGGCAAAAAGGTCAAGACATGTTTCAGCCTGAGAACGGACAAGAGTACGTGAACAAAATGCCGCCTTGCAACGAGGAACATAGGCAGATGGTCAAATGAATGAAGCCGTTCATGACGAAGTGTCAAGAAGACAGCTGTAAGAGCGGGCTAGAATGAGTCAGTGAATCAGTGAGTCGGTGAGGCGGTAAGTCAGTGAGTCAGTGAGTGAGCGCCCGATGAGTGTTTGCGTGCGTGAGTGAGTGTGCGAGCGAGTCAGTGTCAGAGAGCAGCTTGGATGCTTGTTCAACAACATGACACAAACATATTGGATAGTGATCATTCAAGATAGATTCATGACAACCTCGCAGTTTCGATCCCAATGCAGAGGCTTCTAGATGTTGCAGTAGAGTCCACCATCCAATGGTTCAAATCCCCCCTAAAAAATGCCCAAACCACTTTCCCCTGCAGACATCACCGAAGTTCCTTTGCACACATTGTTCACCTCGGAACTTCTCGAAGAACGCTCGGGAAATCAAATGAGCAGCGCCCAAAGCAGATTCCTGTTAGCGATTTTGGTGAGGTGGTTCTACTTAGCTACTAAATGGCTCAAGGATTATACAGCTCATATAAAACTTGATGCCCATCTTGGAACCAACAGTCAATAGGTTTTGGTCGCTGCTCAAATGAGCGGATTGGGCTGCCAGTGTTCCATTCGCCGGTGGTGAATGTTTTTTCTTTTCCTTTTTTCCCTTTTTCTTTGAGGGCTTCACCGGCAGTTCTGCTTCTGCTGCAGAGCTTCGCTCCTCGGCAAGAAAAAAGGCAGCCCCCAAAAGGGCCCATGCTAGTAGGTTCTACTCTCCGGTTTTTGGAGGGTGAGATACAGTACTGTTGCCCAAATCCATTTCGATTTCAAAATGGCCTATACAAATCGATTTCATCATTTTCATAGAACCAAGACACCCCTGTTCAACCCGCGTTAGGTAAGTAGGTTGTAGCCGAACCGCAGTTCTTTTTTTTCCCGCATGGTTATACATGTTTACTCGCTTGGTTGAACACCAGAGCTGCGCATGGAACCAACAAAAAGGGGGAGGGCGGTAGGGGGTTCCGGTTGGGGGTCCCATAGAAGGGTTTTTATTTCACTGGAGGCACCCCGCTTAGGTCATGTCCCATAGGGTTTCATCTATCTGCGGTGCGAAGCCCAATTTTGTCCATCCATGGGTGTGTCTTTTTGCACACACACACACACAAAAAGAAAAGAACGAAACCGGTTGGCTTCCTTTCGAGTTTCCGTCAAAACCCAACCAAATCTAAAACAAATGCAAAAACGAATCGAACACAGTTGGCTTCCTTTCGGCTTTCCTTTAATTTGAAGCCCAGCCAAGTGCGAGAACAATTAAAGAAAGACGAGCCCAGATCCGAAGGCTTGGCTGCTGGAGAACCGCCCAGAGCTGCAGGTGGTGCTGAAGCTGGACGGGTGAAACCCGGTGTGGCTCCGGGTACTTTTGGGAGGAACCCCCGAGCCCTTTGGGCTGGGTGTAAAGGGAAACCAATTACTTTCAACCAAACTAAACATGTTTTTTTTGGGGGGGTCCTTGGGCTTGTTCTAGGGTTTTGCTTACTAACAAGCAGCCACCCTTTTGGAAGACCATTTTTCGAGTCGTCAAACCACTACCACCGATGGTTTGGGGGTTGCGTAACCCATGACGCGCACATTAGAGCCCACAATTTGACTTTTGGGTCCTTGCTTCGCTCGCATCCAAGCCGGCAAAAGCTAAGTGAGCGTTGCAGTGAACAAACAACTTTGGGATCAATCAAGGTGAGGCGCCACATCCAATATAAAGGGCCCAAATGATTGCACACACTATTCTCTGGAGTATGACTCAATTGGCTTGATAGTATCCAGCAATCCCATTCTAATGTATGCAAATTGCACAGCCCAAAGCGTATCATAAGATTCACGTGAAGAATGTTCCAAAAATCAGGGACCTCAGGGTTGAAACGAAGGCAGGCAGTTCCCATAGACCTACATTGTCCATTGCAATCGCTTTGCTTTCCTTGCTTGCTGGGGCCGACTGGGGCCCCTAGAATTGGAAGGCAGTCTATGGGTTTGATTACATCGGGCAACTCTGTACCGCACGCCTCGGATACAGGCTCGATAATTTGTTCTCTTTGTAGGCACAAAGGAAATAAGGCTTGCAGGGGGTTAACCCCATGGTCGTGCCCACTGGGTTAGACTGGCACATGTGCAGCGCCCGAAACCCCCACGGGCCATTTTAGATGGTTCTGCTACCTGGTTTCGTGGAGGTAACGGCAAGCCTGTATAAATCTTGGCCAATGTTGGCAGAACCAGAGTCGGCTCGGGTTTCCTGTCCCGCTGCTCACGTGTACCATGCTGCAAATCCCGCTGTTTGGGGTTGGTAGGGGTGGTCACGGATTCCATGGGTAATCAACCAATGTATCTAGGGGCTGATTTCCCATTCTTTTTAGCCATCGTTCTTTTCAAAAACCAGCCATTTCCCCTCGGTGGTTTGGTGGTTTTCTAGAAAGAAGGATCCCTGGAAAGAATGGGGAAGTTACCCCTAGAATGGAAAGCTTCCTGTTGCGGTGAACATGTTCTTCACTGGATCTCTTGCGCCGTGCGAAGGACATCGAGGCGCATGTTTCTCTGCCGGCGCTGATACAGCAGGCGCTGGGTGTGGGCCAATGGACACCATTTGATGCGTTTGTGTGTGTGTGTGTGTGCGCGCTTTCTATTTGAGGATACCTTTCTTGGGTTGTTTAACAGGGAAACCAAGAGGAAGGCGAGCTTGAGAAGGGGTAGGATTTGAACAACATATCCTGCATTTTGCTGAGCATTTTTTTTCCTGGAAGTTCCCTTTACACCACCATTTTGAAGCTAGTGTTGAGAAATAAGCTCACGTGATATCCCCAACAGCATGCGGTGCTCTTTTTAGTGCTCGCACCACCCCGCAGCCCTCGCAGAGCATGGTGGAAGCCTCGTGGAACCCTGGTGGAACCCTGCTGGAGCCCTGGTGGAACCTTCGTGGAACCTTTCCTCAGGGCCGCCCCGGACCACCCCGAAGCCTATCTGGGCTGAGACCCAAAAGCTTTCAGCTGTTTGGGGAGAAGAAAAAAACACGTCCGCCCAATAAAATATCCTGTCATTGGGGATTTCTAAAGCTCAAATTTGTTGGGTTCAAAATGAAGGCTTCTTACCTGAGGCGTCCTTAGGCAAATGAATTAATGTGGGTGTGTGTGTGTGGGGGGGGGGAACACATTTGTGGTTAAGACGCTAGGGCTAGCCAATTGGGAGGGGTGGCCGTTGTATTGTAAAGCTAAATCAACTTATAGCGCATTTGTGTCTGGAATGACTTAGCCCCATGCAGTATACTTAGTACTTAGACGGTTGCAGAAAGTCGGCCGACCTGTCCTAAGTCTGCCCGAATCTGCAGTAGTTCTAAAAAAATATTCCGCATCATTTCCAAACAATAGTTCCGAAACCAACAACATGGTAAAGGACCTACGTGGTAAGGGACCTACATGGTCTTTAAAAAAAAACATATATATATATATAAATGGTAAGCTCGTTCTACTTCCTCGCCAGTCACAATCCACACCGAAAGCAGTGCCCATTGGCCTGTGCAATCGTGGACCTTGGGCTGGGGGCACCTCACGGACGAGTTTTCGATTGCTCAGGGCCCAGGGGTCAAAGGGGACCCGTCAACCGGGTTTTTGGGGGACTTAATACCGTTGATGGACCACATCCTGCGAAACCATTGTTTGCTGGTATTTACCAGAGAATCATCATTCCAGGGTTTCTTAGGTGGTGCAGGATTTCGTCCATCCACAGTAGGGAAGACTTGCAATTAAGGACAAGCGGACCGTCCTTTTACGTTCAAAGCCAAGCGGGATGCAAACATCACCTGGCTGCAACGATGATGTGCTTGGGTTGGGCTTCCAGGTTGTTCTGAGCCTCCAAAGTAGCCAAATCCCAAGGGGACGTTAAGCTGTTGCTTTGGTTTTCCTCACTCGAAATCAATTTTTGGACCCTTTGGTCAGGTCTATGGAGCAGGTCCCTTCCCTTCCCTTGGCCAGGTATCCCAGCGCGGGCACCAGACCTCGCTGCCGGGGGCGCCAGGGCAGGGTTCCGACTCTGACCCCTAATGACCCCCCGAGGAATCAACCCATCCTGTTAAGCAGGTGTCACCCACAAAAATGAAGGATTCCCACCAGAAAACACCCCTATCAATCAACCAAAAGTTTACTAGTCCACGATTAACATTCAACCTTTAACTCGCCTTCCTGTTTGATGATTTTCGGGATTGGGCGAAGAATTCTGAGCCAGTTCGCATGGAAACCCGGTTGGAATATTGTCATAAACCTCCTTAACCGGTGCCTGGCCCAGTTCCCCACTTTACGCCTCGTGCGGTTCAGGCCTGAGAACTGTCCAGTGCCTGATGCCTCATAGGAATGCAAAGCGAATCGTTGCAGACAAGGCACCTGCAAAGGGAAGCTACACCATGCTACACCAAACCAAATATGCGGCCGCGTTTCCGGCCCAAGGTTGCGCGCTCCAGAGTGTCAGCCAATGTTGGTTGAAAGGACCCCCGCCTGGATTTGTGTGAAAGGTTCCATCGGGTGAGCCTTGTATCTCTCTGTGTTCTTGGTGTGCAAATGAGAAACATATGCAGAGTGATGCACCTCCCCCCCTCCCAGTGCCTCAGCCATGGGCCTGTGGGCAGGTTGTTTGCAAGGCATGTGTTTTTGCAAACAAGCCACCAGCCCCAAACGAAGAGGAAACCAAAGGGAGGTTGTTTAAACATGTTCATCATGTTTGTTTTTTTTTGTTTAATATGTTTTATCAGGGTTGAATGGATAAATAATTACGCACCCACACGCCTTGTTATCCTGTGATCATGACTTGTTTTAGTTCAAACGTACGACAACAGTCCATTTGAATTGTTTCAATCCCGATAGTGGTTTAAACATACGCCGCCTTCCTGTTAGCCTCCCTTCAAGACCACCCCACAACCGAGCCTGAAGCAACATGTGGTTCCCAAAATATGATAGGTGTCCTTTAGGGTTCTCTTGAACCCCCCCCCCCACCAAGGGCACCCAGTACCGAGCCTCAAAAGAGACACACGCCCCCCCCCCCAATATGGGTTTGTTGCAAGGGCAACCCCTACGATTGGTGGTTTCCAGCGTCCTTCAATTCGCCGAAAAAGGGTCCCTCAACAAAAACAACACCCATATATATGTATATACATCCGCGTATATATATATATATATTGATTTATCTATATTTACATGTATACACAGATATATATATATATACATATATATATATATAAATATATATACATATATGAGCATGTTATGTATACATATGTATATATATATATATACAAACCGGGGGTTGTTTCAGGCTCTCGGCTCAGGCTGGGTCGCATGGTGGAGAACTTCCCAGTGACGGTGGGTGCCACAGAGCAGGCCTTTGACCTTTCCCATGTCTCGGGGGGGGGGGGGGGGGGTCTTTTGCCTCAGCTTAGGTGATTTGTTTGGATAGCTATGGTGACCGAAAGTAGACGAACATTTGAAGCACAATCTGAGCATATGATTCCCGCAGGTGGGCCAAGCTGCCTCGCATTTCAATTGATCGGTTCTCACGGAATGAGTTGGAATGGCCTCTATGAGTCATCTTCTGTGGTATCCTGTCAGAGGATCCGTAGGTTCATTCTCGATGGAGAATTCCTAATTACTCGGCAACCCGGGAAAAGGCGTGTTCTTTTCTCAGCCACTGGGCACGAAGCCGGAACCCAGAACTGAAGCCCTGGTTGATGTTGCTTGTGGAAGGCAAGCCAGTGTAGAGCGCTACAAGCGTTGCACCGCCTTTTCATTCGCTGGGTCCTTAGGTGTATCTGCAGGAGCAACCGACGGACATTACGGGAAGGCTATGGTTCCTTGAAAGAGATAAGAGATTTCCCTTTCTTTTCTACAAAGGGGCGCGACCACCCCAAATCAACGAGTCAGCAAAACAATGCCCTTCTCAAACATGGCACTGAATCCCCGGAGGATCCAATTTGCTGGATTCCCTTTGTCATTGGACTCTTTTTTGTGGGGCGGGGAGGGTGTGTGTGTGTGTGCTTTTCACGCGAGAATCGCAGGCGTCCTCTTGTGTTCCATGGGGGGGGTGGAACCTCACCTCGTAACTGAATGCAATGCGTTTGGTGATGCGGTTAGGTTGCGTTGCCTGAGCCTCTAAAAATTGGCAAACGATTCCTTGGGTTCCCCATTTGCAGGAGGAATCCGCTGCTTCCGGGTAACTCTCGAGGATCAAAGTCTTGAGCCGTACTGAAGGCCAAGGCCTAAGGAATCCAAGCTGCCAAACAAGGCTTTTAAGCCCGAAGAAAGCCAAACAAGCTTCAATTTCAGTTGTCAGTTGGCGGGGTCCTTTTCTTTTTTAGCCGACAGGACTGTGAGACCTGTGAGATACCTCAAGAAGTGGAGCGCTTTTGTGGGGAGCCCCACGCCGAATCGCAGGCGGAGGGCCGGTTTATGGCGGATGCCCATCGGGATCGTTAGGATTTGATATATGGCAGAGGGACCAAATAAGTTAAACAAACATACTCAGAGCATACCCGTTTTGAGTGTACTTGTACCCCAGCTTCGGCCCAAGCTGTCAAATATTGCAAAATCACCAATGAACCGAATTTGGGTATTTCTTGCGGGGTTGCTGTTTCCATACCCTCCTTCCAAGATTCAAGGAAGCTGACAGACGCCCTGTGTCCACTTCCATGGTCCATGGTTGTTGGCAAGAGGGTACCCCCTTGAAGAATTGGAGGGTGGGGATTCCGAGCCCGTGGAATTCCCTATTTGAATTGTCCCTTTGTCGTTGGAAGACTCGAAGAATGAGAATTGGGAAGGTAGAGGGGGGATTCATGTTTGCTCTGTTGGCGGCTCCTGTGGCAGACATTCAAGGGGCCGAAACAGCTCAAGCTTTCCCTTCGCATGGACTACAGGACTCAGAGGGTTTCGGCGTGCCGTCACCACGTGCTTCCAAATCAAAGCGCGAAAGTCATTCTTACCTCTTTGTCCGGCTAAAACGGGCATCAACGTGACTGCTCCGAGCCAAAATGTTGCCTCCTATCTTTTAGTTGAAACTGAAACATACATATACGGTTAAACTATTGGTAACCGGTTTCCTTTGCCTTGTGCCCCTTGGGTCTTACGCTGACAAAGCTCCCTGCAAGGTAACGTTTTTCAGGGACGAAAGAGTCCCGGCCGGCCTGACGAAAGGCGCCGGACGCGTGCCGCGTGCCGCAACTGTCCGAAGTTCCTCTGCAGCACTGGCCCTTGACGAGACATCAACAAGCCGGCAGTTACCAGCGAAGACACGGGCAAGCGGATTTTCCTGAAGGGAGATGGACGCAACAGCACGAGATTGGTGGCCGGAGCCATTGCTCATGCTGTTGCCATCCCTACTTCCTTCTCATGCTGTGGCCCGTGCCACGGTCAATCCTGCGCGGAATGAGCGTGAATCCGCTTACAATTCACGGCTTGACCATGGTACCCATTTCCACTGTCCGGTTGATATGACAGTGGCAGGAGGTTGATTCCGGGTGAATGTTTCGGGGCGAAATGCGTGGCCTGCGCCGGACCAAACTCAAGGGCCTTGTTCAGCCTCGGAAGCTGGTTCGAATCGTTCGGCGGTTGGGTATGGGGTCACGGCATTCACGCTGGCGTATGAGCAAGAGACAATATTGTCAGGGTATTGGAGTGATCACCTATCATTTTTGCTGGGGTTTTGGTGGTCCCGTGTCAAGTTTGAACTGTGTTGTCACATGGTCGTGTTATAGCAGCACTGAAACCACGGGAATACTGGCCAGTGCTCTGAATTGGGCCCACGCGAGGTCTGGAGATGATCCGAGTGTCGATGTCCGGCAGCGGGTCCTGGCCGGGGAATGGGTGCTCACTTCTCTTCAGGGATTTGAGTGGTCCATCTTGTTTGGCCCTGGCTCGATAGACCCATGACCAGATCAAGCCGAAGCAAGGGCTCCCAAGGTTTGGACCCGTGGGCGCTGAGGGGGCATGCCGGCAGAGTGGCTGGATGTGCGAAATCTGAGGGTTTCGGATCTTGAGTGCAAGGTGCACGGGCAGCTTTCTTGTCTTCTGACTTTCCTGTTGGGACTTGTTTGAAGGTCGGTGTATGCGATTGCAAGCAAGCCAACCACGCTCCAACCGGAAAGCTATCGGCACTGACAGTAATCAAGACATCGGGTTGCCTGCAGAATAAACGTCATCCACTGTAGCAGTTGAGTTGTTGTGGGAATGAGGGATTTGTTCAACCACTCCTGCGATAGCAGGATACTGTTTGGCCCTTTTTAAGTGAGGAGACTATGTGGAGACTTCCAGTTGTTTGAAAGAAGTGGGTCATTTCCACAGCCTTTTGAAGCAATGCATGGATGTGTGGCTGTCTTGCAAAATGATTGATTTTGGAAGATGATACAGCGCCCATCTGACTTCTCACGCTACTCTTAGGATGTACTTCGGGGTCAAAAAGGGGTCATTTGGTACATCCTTGCCAGGTACTTTGATAGGGAATCAATGATGTGTCGACAAGCTTTGCTGTGGCAGGCCCAAAAGCTTCTTTGCAGACCCTGGTGTTATGTTCTAGCTCCTTGACGGGTTCCCAATAGGTGCAGCTGCCCTGTTAGTTCCTTACATGGGTACTCCTTGAATGCAGCCGCGTACCTCAAATACCCTCTTTCTTAGGGCATGATGTCGTCGCCCGACTTTGCAACTTAAGGGTCCAAGTACCTTGTGAGGATGCACCCAATGAAATTTGTTTGACCCCCTCTTGAATGGACCAAGGGACTCTGGGCATATGCAAACATAAACTGGGGTTTGCCTTTTTTTGACTTGGCACCGCTTGGCACTGTGGCACCCTTGTTTTTGTAGGTATGGGAAACCAAGAGAAACACTACCCGTTTGGGTGGTCCAACGACTCAAAAGAGAGACCCCCATTTGGAGTCAGGCATGGACCTCCGCGGCTGTGTGCACATCGCCTCCCAGCCCCGAGCTCAAGCGGGGTCCTCGAAGCCAAGCAAGAAGCGACGCAAAAACCCGCAGCCCCCGTAAAAACATCATCTGTTCGTTGGCTTTGAGGGCAAAAGGCAAGAAACACATCTAAGATCCCCTAAAAATGGCCCAAAGCCCTCCAAGAACCCAAAGAGACAGAACCACCGCTGAAGCACTTGAATGAGTTTTAAGCAACAGTGCGAAGTAGAATGTGCATCCGGGAGGGGGTCCTAGTACCGCCCGGGGGGGGCGGGGGGAGGGCAATTGCAGGGGAAGTGAACATGTTGGTATTGTTTTGAAGTTAGGTTTGGCCCCCTTCGCATGCAGTTTCAAGTGCATCAAAATGAAGCCACAAGTTCCAGAGGTGGAGTACTCGCCTAGCTTCCCCGGCTCCTCTTATGGCCGTTTGGAGCAGGCTCGAGGTTTGGCTAGTACCCATTGACGGGGCGAGCACGTAAGTTTTACGCCTAAGCATTTCGTCTTGAGAATGGAGCATGAAACACACGAGTAAGCTGCAACATGTCAGCGCTAGAGCTTGCTTCTCCAAACAAGGAACCAGGAGTAGGAGTGTGAGTGAGAACAGAGCCCAGAGCTGTTCAGTTGGTGGGTAGTGTTCCGTCTAGGTCTAGATTCAAAGATGAACGGGCGATGTTAAGTTGCTGGGGAGAAGCTGCACAGCAGTTGGGAATGGATTTGCAAAGGTGGTGGTATTCGGGCGTGTGTGAAAGTCACACTGACCCAATCCACTGACTGCCAGATTCGCATCGCGCAGTGCTCTAGCCCGACCGTTTGATCGGCACCTACTGTGGTTGCGAAATCCGCTTCTCGCACCGTTCAGAAGCCCAAGAGTAATATGATCAACGAGTCCCCAACGTAAATACCGTAGCAAACCTTATGGTTTCATTCCCGTGACTCATTTCCATGGTGACGGTCTTCCGTCGGGTGAACCAGGTCGGTAATGCATACCCCGGATTAATAAAACCCCCCCCCTCCCCCGCCCCCCCCTCAAGGTCACAAGGTCAGGTCTGTCATTTTTTGAGGGCCCGCCCCCAATATTGGGAAGGGGAACCTTGTGGGAAGGTCAGGTCAGGGAACCTTGTGGGAAGGTCAGGTGAGGGAACCTTGTGGGAAGGTCAGGACCTTGTGGTTGTGGGAAGGTCAGGTGAGGGAACCTTGTGGGAAGGTCAGGTGAGGGACCTTGTGGGAAGGTCAGGTGAGGGAACCTTGTGGGAAGGTCAGGACCTTGTGGGAAGGTCAGGTGGGGGAACCTTGTGGGGAAGGTCAGGTGAGGGAACCTTGTGGGAAGGTCAGGACCTTGGGAATCTTGTGGGAAGGTCAGGTGAGGGAACCTTGTGGGAAGGCTTTACTATTGGGGGGGTGCTGCTGTTGCAAGTACAAAAATAGCTGGTGTGCAAAAGCAGGGCAGCAACCATGGTAGATTAATAGGGGGGTACTGGCTTTACTATTGGGGGGGGTGCAAAAGCAGGGCATCAAACATGGTAGATTAATAGGGGGGCGCTGGCTTTACTAATGGAGGGATGCAAAAGCAGGGCATCGACCGTGGTAGATTAATAGGGGGATGCTGGCTTTACTAATGGGGGGGTGCTGCTGTTGCAAGTACAAAAATAGCTGGTGTGCAAAAGCAGGGCAGCAACCATGGTAGATTAATAGGGGGGTACTGGCTTTACTAATGGGGGGGTGCAAAAGCAGGGCATCGACCATGGTAGATTAATAGGGGGGTGCTGGCTTTACTAATGGGGGGGGTGCTGCTGTTGCAAGTAAAAAAGGAGCTGGTGTGCAAAAGCAGGGCATCAAACATGGTGAATTAATAGGGGGGTGCTGGCTTTACTAATGGGGGGGTGCTGCTGTTGCAAGTAAAAGGAGCTGGTGTGCAAAAGCAGGGCATCAAACATGGTAGATTAATGGGGGGGTGCTGGCTTTACTAATGGGGGGGTGCAAAAGCAGGGCATCAAACATGGTAGATTAATAGGGGGGTGCTGGCTTTACTAATGGGGGGGTGCTGCTGTTGCATGTGCAAAAGTTGGGCAAGTTAAAATTAGATTAAACACGTATGATGTAGCGGGGGGTTTGGGGGAAGGGAGCTTTAATAGGGGGGGGTCCGGGGAAAAAATGTTATTGTGGGGGTGCCAGGGCAGATTTCTGGGTTTCAATTAAAACGAGTATTGCCGAGAGATCTTCAAGGAAAACCAGGCGCTTTAATAGGGGGGGGGTTACTAATCCTGGGTCAGCATTATCCCAACGGATTTTGGCGTGAAGCCTGTTATGCGGCAACCCAATCAAGTCAACAGGGGGCGATTCAAGGGAAACCCTTTCCCCCTTTTAAAGGCCTCGTCGATTGTGGCGGAGTCAACCAACCCCAACCCATGATAAAGGCAAAGCAGAAGGAAACTGGGTTTCCAACCTGCTCCTTTGAGCAAAATGCTTCCCAAGGTGCTGTGCTGGCATTGAAGGCGAGGTCTTTGGGTCGTGGTCACGTTCGGTTTGCTAGTGATTGAAGCCTCCACGATGGGTGTCAACTTGTGGTTGCCCTTTTGGCGAGCCTCAAAAATGGGAGACTGTAGTTAACGTGGCGCCCGCAAATCGGGGTTTAGGGTTTAGAGTTTAGGCTTTGTGTTTGAGTGAGAGATATTCAGAGAGGGTCGTCCAAATGATAAAAGAGCAAACACCAGAACCGCAACAAAATACAAATTTGCAGACCCTGTGTCCCCAGCCACTTTGGGTCTGCAGACAAAGCTGCTTTCTTTTGCAACACTCGAGATGTTTGGTTTTTTGGTGGAACGCCCAGAAACCTGGAGAATATAAAACGAAAAGCATCCACGAGTTGTCCAAACAAGCATGCATACTCTATGTCCCAAGCCTAAGCCGCTTAGGGTCCGCATTATTTGTTGGTTTGTTTAAGCACTTGTTGTGGATGACTGGATCCCGAACAAAGCGCAGAAGCCGAGTCTAGTCTCAGCTGGATGCACCAAGTATTTGCTTCTTATTACTAGAATCTGGGTCCATGCCCAAACCAACGATGACTTTTGCGGGAAGTGCTCATTCATGCGTATGACTCCAGCACCAAGTATCTCTGGAACTGGCTCTATTTCCTGATTGTGTTTGCGCAATTCGATCACCCTGCATGGGCGCCCAAAGCCAGACCAGAGGGCTGGAAACCCAGAAAGCCCCGGTTTTTGGCGGGGCCATGGTTGTCTTTCTGGCTTCCGTTTTGACTTCCATTTGCTTCAGAAAAAGTGTGTTACAGTATTGTTGCCCCTGTTGGTTGAATCTATCACTACTCGTCACTACTGAAAATGTGTGTTGGTTCTGGAGGGAAGCTATCACTGCTGGTCACTGGAACAATGTATGTATTTTTCTCAGGAGGCGTTTTTGATTCGCAACGGGCAGCTCGCCAGCCCAAAACTTGGTGGCTCCCAGCCATCCGGTTCCTTAGCTTTTCAGCCGTTTAGGGTGTAGTGGTTGGATTTCCTTTTAACCCACTAAAAGTTAAACATTAGCAGGGGCTCTGAGGGCAGCCCACAAAAACATCGGGATGTTTGGCCGTCAAAGGAAGCTGGGCCTCGCTCGCGCCTGCGCGATCCTCAGGCGAGGCCTGCGGCCAACAGCTCGAGAGCTGCACGCGGCCGGCGAGGCGGCGAGGCAGCAACGGGGGCAGAAGCGACCCACCGTGGGGCCTCACTGGAGGTTGGCAAAGCGGGGGTTGGCTGGTGGATTTTGACTGGAGGTTCAAATCATTTTCTGCGAGCCAAGGGCTAAGTGAAAAAGTAGCAGGGCTCCTTAAAAGATCTCCATTTTGCAACCATTTGAGACATGGTTTTTTCAACACCAAAATAAAGGGAAACCATTTGCAAGTTGCAATGTTCAGGTGTATAATGCACCCAGATCCCTGCTGAGTTCATGAACTTTAGGCTTTTTGGGCTTGGACCATTTGGACTTTTTTTGGGCCATCCACTCAGCCAGTGAGAGGCCGTTTTTGGTGGCTGCTTTTTTTTTTGTTTGTGGCGTCTGGCCTTTCGGCCTCCCCCCAAAAGCGGGTGTTAATGAGTGGTTTAGGAGAGAGGGGGTGGTATCCCTGTGTACCCTCTTCATTTGGCCGAGTTCTGCCAAAGTTTGGATGAGAAATCTTCTTGGAAAACCGCCAAAGAAAAGGTATCTTGATGTTTCCCTGGCGTCTGGTCTGGGGAAACACTTTGGTAATCCGTTTCGCTGTTGACTTCTGACGAAACTTTGCCTTCAACAAACACCACATTGGCCAAAGAACTCTTTGCGTTTCCATGACCCTAAAGTAGACATGTACCGAAAATTGTGGGGCAATGGCCTGAGTGGGGAGAAAAACCACCAAGGAAAGGTGACACTTACCTCGATCTATGAGCAAAAGGTCATGACCGAGATTTGAGGGTGGCTTTCCGCGACCTCAGGGTTAAGCCAGGCTTAGACTATAGAACGGTTGAAGCCAAATTTAGTAGAGAACCGCTTTCGCATGGGCAAAGACAAACCCCTACACAAAAGGTCAACACAAAGGGGCTTACATCCAAGTTGCAAGACTCGAAAACAAGTTCATTAGAATCTGGGCCGTTGACCCGTTATCAAACTTCGATCTTTGCCTGACGGCCGAGGGGCTTGATGATCAAAAGGAGCGCGAGATGTGCTAGGTGTGTTACAATGCCTTGGTTGCCCTTTGTTGGTCTTCTTGGGCAAACACAAGTGAACCCACAGACCCCAACGATACCTCAAGGAACTCGTTTAACCAGAGAGGCCCCAGTTTGCGCCAATATGACAATCATGTGTGTAGCACCCTATTTCGGAGCCCATGTTAGCACCTATTTACGGTCTAAACCAACACGGCAGAAAGGGTACGAAGAAGAAACACCCATCTCTTTTGCCGGCTGTGGGATCGATGAGGCATGGAGACAGTGCTGTACCTCGGAACGGCCGGGAGTTTCTCAAGTCGACGGATTGGACGCGGGCGTAAATTCAGTCGAGCCAAACCCGGGCAATTGCAGGGTGGGCGACAACCCCAACCAAAAACGGGCGCGGTTCGTTTTCTGACACGAACTGGGGTAGGACATTCAAATATCAGGTTCGGGTTATGACTCAGTTCCGACCCATGCTGGCTAATTAAGGTTGTCCTGTTGGGACAAACGATGGGCCAACTCTTGGCTTGCAGCTGGCTTTGTCTTGTTTTGAGTGTACCCTTTCCTGTTGTGTTTCAGAAAGCCACCATGTTGTTTTGGGGGAGAGTCCCCTAAAGAAAAGGACACACCCATATTGACGAGATTCCGGGCATTCCTTGGACCCCACAACTCCTTGCCATCACATGGGTGGTTGTCGGAAAGGCCAAGGGAAGGCCCATGGGATGGCCGATTTTGCAGCTCCATGTCCTCTGAAGATGAACATGGGAGGAAGCTCGCCTGAGTCTTTCTGCAAGTGGGCGAAAGCGGACTAAACCGTGTTCCCGCAGAATATGTGGGTCGTGGTTGGCTTGTATATCCACGTGAAGTGGAGATCCACAACAAATCGTAGGCAACTTGCTGCTTGAAGCCCAGTCAGGGGTTTCCAACAGAGAGGCGCCCAAATCTTGATCATGGGAGTTTCTCAAAATGCCAGTTGTTTAGACGGAAGCCGACAGGAAACAACCAATGTAGGTCGCCCTGTATTTTGAGAAACACCCACATGGCCCTGGAGTTTGTTTAGCACAAGCTATAGCCAGCACGCACGTCACACGATCGTAGCAATGAACCGTGTTGCTTGTTGGCATCCCTTCAATTGGCGAGTTATGTCAGATGCGCGGAAGACCAGCGAAAGTGAGGACATGCGTGGCAGAGGTGGACCCAGTGAAGCTTGTTGCTGGGAGTGCTGCAACAGGATCCCTTTGCACGGCCATGATTATTGCAACGCGTTGCTGCGTTGCGGGAAAGCCGGAGTGAAATGTCATCTCCGCTGAGGAGATATTGTTGGTTTCCAAGATGTATGTCAGGCAAACACGGTTACAAACCAGCAAGCCCTGTGGATGCGCAAAGTCCAATTCGCACCACCTGGGATAGATGAAGCCTACTAGCCAAAAGTATCTAGGAGGCTTTTAGTTCTTTTTCAGCTTGCCCAGCGTGATCCCATGGTATCTGATGTTCTTCAGCCAGCAAGGAACTGGTCACTTGGTCGATCTTCACAAGGTCAGGGACCTTTCGGGTCCAACAGACCGCAACAAATTGGGTGTGTATTTGTTTGGAGTTGCTGGCATTCATGGCATTCAAGTGAAAGCAACGAGAAAAGCAAAGCCCTTGCCGGGTTCCAAGGGCATCCCCCCTTTTGGCTGGAAATGTTCACCCGGGAGGCCTTTGCGCCGCCCTTCCCAGAGCCGGCAGCATGGGCTTTAGGCGCATCCGCAAGTGAAAACACGCAGAAACAAATGGTTCCCTACTTTTGGGACAAACTCCCTTGGTCAAAAGACTCACCCATGGCCAAGGTGCGGGATGCTACTAATCGGGTTCCATTTTGCACCAAGAAACAATGATGGGCGCAGCATCTGAAAGGAACCTTTTGTTAGAATCCATGTGGGGTCACCCAAGTATGCTATAGCGCTACGGAGGGCAGGGCTAGATGCCGCCCGATCCCAAGAGTGCTTGCCTGAGTCGCTTGTGCAGCGGTTGCCGTGTTTTGCCTCGTTGAAGGCTTCAAGGATCACCTAAAAAAACAAAAACGGGAGATGTTTTTTTTCACTGGGAATGCGAAAAAGCGGGAACCCTATTGCTTGGAAGGCAAACTCGGGTGAGTTCTCGAGTGATAGAGGCTCCGGTTCTCAGGGGTCCTCACTGCTTCCATTTGCTGAAATGAAGGTGTTTTGTTCACTTCCCCCTGTTGGTGTTTTCTTAGGGAATCCATTTCACTACTGGACATATATTTATATGTACATGTTGTTTTTCGTCCTTTTTTTTCCCAGGGGTCTTAACCAAAATAGCCCCTCCGCGGGGACCATTGACCTCAGCCGTTGCCTCCTTGGAGGTCGGGAGGCTGTCTCCTTTGCCTGGAGCCAAGGGGCCGAGGGGCCGAACGTCTCGGGCTCTGAAGGATTTTGTATGGGGCAAGAGTTGCCTCTGTTCTTGGCAAGTTGTTTTTTCTGTTTGGTGCAATCTCATCTTGTATGGGGCCTTCTGTTTGGTTTCTTGCATCTTGGAGCAAACTCAGCCCTGTAACATGAAGCTTGGGCCAACCCACCCTAAGCCCGCCTAAGCCGCCCCTAAACGCGCCTTTTGCCCCTAAACTCACCCTTCAATTCCACCCTAAAGCCCGCGAAAACCACCCCAACTCAGTCCCACACCCTTAAACCAAACCGTAAATTGTCTGGGAACTCATATTGCTTGGGTAGAGTTACCTTCCCTGTTCTTGGCAAGTTGTTTCTGTTTGTTTTTGGTTTTGTGGTTCTGTTCATTTTGAGGGGCAACGTGTTTTGCTACCATACCAAGGTTGTGAAGTTGCGATAGGACAACCCCTGGCCTGCAGTACCGGTTGTCAGCGTGTGTCCAAATTTTCCTGCGGGCTGTACGTATCACGTTTTCTCTGTCAAAATTGCCTGGTAAAAGGCTGTAGAGAGGCTGTGTGACTGTGTGCTGAAAATGGGTGGGAGTGGTGAGGCGTAAGAAAAAAACATCAATGCAGCGAGCTCGTGGCTGTCTGGACGACTTAGTTGGTACCTCTCCCGGCAATCTAACTTTGCCTTTTCAAACGGGGCCTGCGGCTGGGCGCAGCTCATGCGCAGGCGTCGCCGCATTCAATCGCAGTAATGCAAATCAGCAAACCAGGCTCCGAGAGCACATGTTGTTCTGAATCGGCGCTTGCGAAGTCACATGTCTAAATCGGCACGGCAGTCGCGTGTTTCTCCTGGCTGGCTCGCTTTCGCCATGGTATTGCTGCAAAGACCTGCCAACGACACCACAGGCAGGCTAGAGTTGATATGTCAAGCAACTAGGCCAAGCGCATCACAAATCCAAACATTGACCATCCAAATTGCGCGTGCAAAACTCAAACTGAGCATGCCCAGCCCATAGGCTACTAGACCTGTCCTCCACGGCTGGCAAACGCAGTGGCGTGCGGGGCGCCCACTGGAACGCATCCCGCTACACCAATATAATCTCCGGGTTGAGGCAACAGGACAAACGCATCAGCCAGATGATACCGCTTCAACGTGAGTGTTCGCACGTTTACAGGAAGCCCCCTTTTTATCTATTCACCTTTCGATTTAAGCATCCAACTACATCCAAGCCAGAAAGGCCATGACTTGCTATGACCATGTAGCTGCTGTGACGTACGAGCCCTTAGAGGCTCAAGCCTTCCCGGCCAAGCTTTTGCGAGAAGGGGAGGGGACACTGCAGCCCCCAGTGCTCCCTGAACACGCCAGCAACGTCTCAGACGTTTTCTGTGTAAAATCCGAGGAGAGCTGGCGTGTTCTAGGTGTATTGCCGGATAGTGGTCCACATCATGCTGGAGGTGCAGGCTGCAACGCCCAAGCTTCAAGTACAAGCCGGTCAAAGCACTTGCCTTCCTCCACGGAGAGAGAAATTTTCGATCTCTCAGCCCACCCTACTACCGTACCCACTGCCCTTCTAAGCCCACCCTAAACGCGCCTTTTACCTTAAAATCCACCCTAAACAAGGGGCCAACCCCCGCCGGGCTGGTCACTGGTCATTGAGTGAGCGCGCATTGTCCCTGTCAGTTGAGACGCAAAACTATTGTTTGTTGTTTTACCTAAACTCACATGCAACGCGCAGTAGATTGTTCTACGGTACTGTAAATGCCTCAGCAAAAGTTTAACTTTTGCAGGTTAAAGGAAATTATGATGGGTATGCAAAAAGTTGAAGTCTAAAGGTCCAACCCAATAGCAGTAGAATGTGTGGTCCATCCGGGAGGGACATGGAGCAAACAAGGTGCCGACTAAAAGGAGGCCCTGTCTTCAGAAAACGCCCATACGTCTCAACCACCCCCGCCATGCTCCGCAAGCCCAAACTTGTCACCCGGAAAATTGCGAATCGGCTTTCCTGTTGGTTCCCCTTTTCTTTCACCAACCTGACATGGGTACCGCGCCTCGGAGAAATAAGACGGACCACACTCAAGCTTTGGTTAGCTTGAGGGCAATGAATTTCGGAGGTCCGAATCGCGTCAACACACCCAAGTGGAAGAACAGATAGGGGGTTGAAAGCAGGTTGGTTTCCTTTCGGTGCCCATTAAGCAAAAGGGGATGCCCTCACTTTTGGAGTGGGTTGGCCAACAAAAGTCAAGCTTACAACTACGTAAAATGGTTTTCCCAAAAAGTCACTCAAGTCCAGGAACGCAGGCAGCGAGGTGATGATATTTATTGAGTTGCCCATGTGCGCCGTGGTCAAAGCTCGTTTTGCCTCCTTTTGTCTATGCTGCCAGTCCAGCTCGGCCATGTTGGCGTGACTGGCTGGGGATACACGACCTGCTGTACAACTGTGTCATGAACCTGTGCAGGTGGCGCACTTCTGCGCCACCTCTAGTGTCAACAGCTCCTTGTGGCCCCGGAGTTACCCCTTGCGGCAACGCCCTGCGGAGCCACTCCTCCACCCAATTCCATCTATCCTCCGCTATCGAGCCTTCTTTTTCCAACCAGACGGAAACGAAACCAATCACATATGGAAGTGGGGGCATACAGTCAAGTGCCATTGAGACAGGCATGTGGGTGGTCAGGAGAATGTGGAATGGCTTGGCCCCACGTTATCCAACTTGGATTGGCTGTCCGTTTGAACCCTTTGGCTTTTTCTTTGGGCATCCATTGCGAGGTGAATGCGCACTTGCTGTCCTCCATGGTCAATTTAGGAGAGGGACGCTGGCGACTCACCAACTTCCAATTGCCAAAGCCGACGCGCAAACACACATATATGTCCCTCATGCACATGTGCCACCGGGCGCAGCCTTGCGGCTCATGAGCCGCTCAGGAGCGGGCCCCTGGGTAGGAGGGTCTGTCCTGGCCACGGCCGCCCTTCGCGCGGCTCATCAGGCCTTCACCGGCCCTGTGGTGGACTTCGAGCACGTGCTCTCCAGGTGCAGGGCTGTGGAGTGGGGGCGGCACGAGCTGGACATCCCGTCACTCTGCTTGGGGGTGATCCTGGGGCTGGTTCTATGGCCGCTGCTCGAGCTCGTGGTGCTCCTCAAGCAGTGGATGGTGGTGAGCCTTCGGGTTCGTCTGCTACAAGATCAGCTGAGGTGGTTGGCGGGAGAGGTCAAGCAGTTGCGCTTCGGCCTCAACGACATCAAGGCCGAGATCGAACTCGTCAACAGCAAGATCGAGCGCATAGAGGACCATATCTTGGGAGCGGAGGATTTTGAGCTTGTGATGGACGAGCCCCCTGAACCTGAAGGCCTTGGTTGTCGTCATGGGGGAACCGCAGATGGACCAGGATTTTCGGGGCGACCTGTTGGAAAAGTTGGGTCGAAGGGCAAGCCTGGTGGAAAGACGGAGGAGGAGCGTGCAGAGATCGCGCAGGGCATCGGTCGGTTTTTCATTCGGTGCCTCAACGGCGGCTATCGGGGCAAGTCGGGCAGGGACAACCTGGACTTGCCGAGCTCCATCTTCGTGGTGATTCGGGACATCTGGGGCGTTGTGCACCTCGACCCGGTGAAGGTTTTCGACTCCTACCAGGGGGCCAAGGCCGTGGTGTCGCTCAAGGGCAAGTTCGGGGACTCCATTTTCTGTGGGTTCCCCAGTGTGTGGGAAGCTAAGGTTGCGGTGTCTACGGCCGGCGGGAGCTGGCCGAGGACACAATGAGTGAGCTTGCGGAATCTATCAGGGACGGAGGGATCGACCTTGCCTCCGTTGCCGTCGTCAGCAACAAGGTCGAAGGAGGGGTGGCATTTGACTACACCCCATTGCGGTTAGAGCTTGACCGCCCCGAGGGCTCCGTAGTCTCCCTGGGCGTGGTGGTGGTCGCCTCTGTTGAGGACGGCCGCGGATTAGTTGCAGTTCCAGGGGAAGTGTGGAATCGGGTGACGGCAAGACGGGTTCTACCTTCCGGAGCCCTTGAAAAGCCATTGGCCGCCACAGTGGCGGGATGCCTGGCCGAGGACATGCTGGAAAGCGAGGACGGCCTCGACGTCAAGATCTGGCTTGGTTGGATGACCCCGGAGTTGCTCGACAAGTTGGAAGAGGGGATCGACAGCCCGCTGGATTACCCCTTCAAAGGTCGGCGAGGGGAGACAGGCCACCTGCCGTGGGCTCGGGCCCTGGCCATTTTGGCTCGGGACATGGGACAAGTTTGGGCTTCATGTGATGATGGAGGACACGGGCCCAAATTTGGATTCGCGGGTGAGTCAACTCGAAGCAGGCCTCGACGGCATCAACCTCTCCCTCAAGGAGCTCACCAAATCACTGAAGAAAGAGGAACCGGCTTCCGCCTACGAGACCCCGGACGAGGTTGCTCCACCGCCCGGCCTTCAACGAGCTCCTGCTCTAAAGAAATCCAACCCCCTGGGTGGAAAGGGCGAAGCAAAGGTCACAGGGCTCGACGCCGGGGTTGTTCGAGCCGCCCTTGCTGCCGGAGTGCCCCTCGAGCACCTGGAGATCATGGGCGACATGGTGAAGAAGAAGCCAGGGCGCCTCGCCGATGTTCCTCGGCATCCGGGAGCGCGAGACCGGGCCCAACGAGCCTTGTCCGAGAGCGAAGAGGAGGACCTGAACGAACCGGTTGCGGAAGATTTGGAGGAGCCGGAGGATCCAGTAGGGCGAGCTTTGGTGCGGCTGACCAACATCGTGCAGAACCTCACCGAGAGCAAGCAGAAGAAGAAGGCCACGAGTTTAGAAGAGGCCCTGGATGGGTGCGGGTCCTCCGGAGGTGCTGGCGGAGACGCCCTGGGGCTTTCCTTCCGGCGTCAAGCCCAAGCCTATCGCCAGCTGCAGAAGGCCCTCATCGAGAACCCCAAAGACATCTGCAAGAGCATCAGCGCGAACATGAGAGAGGACTTCGCCCTTCGCCGAGGCGGTCCTGGGTGTGCGGACCTTCACGCAACATGGCGGGGGTGGGCAGAGCACCGGTCGCGCATCCAGAATTTTCCTTCGGTGGTGCGATGGTCATGGGCGGTTGCCGGAGCTCTGGACGCGTTGGAGTCTGGGTCTCAGGACGAATGCAAAGCTCGCCTTATGCTGATGCTGGCTCAGGCCGACCAACAGGCAATCGACCGAGGCTCGTGGTTGATGGCTCAGGAGTTCTCTCTGGAGGCACCCCCGCCGTACAGCTCCTTCGCGGCCCATCAAGCAATCACGGCTGCCGAACTACAACACAGCAAACTGATCGATCCTCGATGGGTCGACACCTTCATGTCCCACCTACGGGAGGCAGACGACTACGCCGACAGGAGGAAGAAGTTGGACTCAAAGCAAAGGCCCAATCCGGCCTGGAGCAGCGAAGGTCACCAGGAGCCCGCTTACAAGAAGGGCGCCGGGAAGACCAAGAAAGGCTTCGGGAAGAAGGGAGAGGGGGGAGGCGCCGACGCCCCCCCCGCTCAGAACTGAGCCAGCCGCCGAGCGCCTGGTCGCCTCAGTCTTCTTTGCTCGGCCCTTTGCCCGGCGGTTCTACTTCAGCGCGGGCTGGCCATTCACTGGTCGGTACTGCGATTGGGGGTCGGGGGCCGTACATAGGGGACGGCGGCAAGGCCACGGGCGCGCTCTGGTCAGAGGAGGTGGTTTCACCGGGACGTGGAGCGTCCCCCCCGGTCCGCGGGGAGGTGGTGGTTGGGAAGAAAGTCCCCGGCCAGAATGCCTCTCGGGCCACAATCCTTCGAAGTTGGAGTGCTGTTCCGCGGCTCATCCTTCGGCAGCAGACTCCTTTTTCAAGTTTTCTTCGATCTCTGCTTGAACGGTCGCAGGCCCCGCAAGAGAGGGCCACAGCTCCTGTTTGGCCTATGCCGCTGCCTTACTTTGAGGTTTTCAAGCCTGGCGGATCCCCGCCCGATGAGGAGGCGTCCTTCAAGAAGTCTATATGCTTGATGGTGGGTATGCTCAGTTGGCTCCATCTTCGACAGCCTCCAGTCGCGCCGAGAGAAATCTGTGGGTTGCATACGCTCACTGACGAACAGGCGGCGGTGGTGAGCCGGCTTGAGCGGCTTAGTGGAGCTTGGAAATCCTACCCCGACATCCCCGCAGAGGAGATGGGACGGGGTGCAGCAAAAATTGAGTTGTTTGAGGAAATCACGGGCAAGTTGGAGGCCTCGTTCACTGCGCTACACGCGCCGATGCCCTATGCCTCTCAAAAGAAGAAGAAGTTCTCCTCAGGGGCCGCACAGCACAGTCGCCCCACGGTCCTGGGGCGTTCTAGGAACGGCAACGTCTCTGCCGCTCAGGAGATTGTGGCCGACAGGATCCGTTTCCACGGGAAGCCTTGCTTTGATCCTCGGCCCTATCTCGATCCTGGTAGCAAGGAGCTTTACGAACGCCCCCTAGAGCTTGCAATGGCCAAAGACCTTTACATGGGCGTCATCCCGCGAGTCAGAGTTCATGCGAGCCCGTCTGAGAAGTTGAAGCTCTTGGAGGTCTTCGACAAGGCAGGACGCCTTGGCTTTGTGGGCTACTCCACGGTGGACCCGGAGTTGGTGAACGGCCTGTTCTCCGTGGTCAAAGACTTAGAAAAGGACAGGCTGATTTTAGATGCTCGTCCTGGAAATTGCTTGCAGGAGCCGCGGAATAGGTGGATCTACTCGATGGGAAGCACCCGAGCGATCCTGGAGATAGTCCTCAGACCTCGAGAAACCCTGGTGATGGCCACGGACGACCTCAAGGACTTCTACTACTGCTTTACGGTTGGAGCAGAGAGGATGCGGCGGAACGCTCTGCAGGGCCCTTTGCCTACGCACGTGGCTAAGCGCTTCTCCGCGTTCCCTTCGGAGCTCAGTCGGGAGAAGTCCGTTTACGCCTGCCTCAAGTCTCTGGCCATGGGTGATTCCTCGGCGTGTGAGTTTGCCCAGACCTGCCACATAGCCATGGGCCTGCGGGCCCGCGCCTTCGACATGCGGCATTTGTTGACCCTCCGAGGCCGGGTACCACGGGGCGACTTCATGGCTGGGGTTGTGATTGACGACTTGGTCATGATGCAGAAGGTTGTCACTTCTTGTGGGTTGCCGGTTTTTGGAGATGAGGCCGCTGGCAGGCTCCGGGCCAGTACAAGAGCGTAGGGCTCACAGCTCACCCGACCAAGGGCTCCACCGACAGCACTGTTGGTGAGTTTTGGGGCGCCCATCTCGATGGCATCAGCGGGCTGGTCCGGCCAAACCCGCGGAGGGTCATCCCAATCGTGATTGTCACCTACAGGATCGCTTCGCTGGGCGTCTGCACCATCGCCTTGCTCGAGGCATTGACTGGATGCTACTGCGCCATCTTCGGTTTCCGGAGGAGGCTCATGTCCCTCATCGAAGGCGTGTACGGCATCCTCTCTAACATGGACAGGCGGGACATCATTCGGCTTTCCACCAAGCATCTGCGACGAGCTATGTCCTGGGCTTTGCTCAGCCCGCTGGCCGTGGGTGACTTGCGAGCGCAGCCACACCCGTACCTCTACATGACCGATGCCTCGGACTGGGGGGAAGCTGCAGTTTGCAGTCGCCTCCCCGAGCCCTTGGCACACGAGTTCCTGCGGCACTCCGTGATCAAGCCTACTTGGACGCGGTTGCTTTCCCCTTTCAAGGTCTATCTCAAGGAGCGCGGGAAGCTGCCCCCTGAGCTGGAGTTGCCCGATGGGTCGTGCTTCAGGGATCATCCGTTGTGGGAAACAGCCGCTCGGTGCTTATCCTACAGCGTGTGTCGGGCCAGGCATGCTCGCCGGCCTAGGCACATCAACATCGGGGAGGTAAGGGCTGCTTTCATCGCCGAAGAGGCTGTGGGGCGCGAGGGTGGCGACGCTCGAGTACTGATTGGCATTGACAGCCAGGTCGCCATCGGCGTGCTATGCAAAGGCCGATCGGCTTCCCCTTCGCTGAATGCCGAGCTCCGATCCAGCCTCGCTAGGTACCTCGGTTTTGGCATCTACGAGCACGTCGGCTACGTGAGGTCTTTACAATCCCAGCGATGACCCTACGCGCGGGAAGCCCCTGAGAGAACCAGAATGTGAAACTCCTAGCTGGTGGATCCTTGCTGGCAATGGAGAGTTCGAGGCAATGGACAACATGATGGACGACCTCGGCGTCAGCCCTGAGGCCGCGGCCGACTTGCCCCAGACCAGCGAGCTGTTTGATCATGGCCCTGATTTTATGCATTCACGGCTAAAGCGGCGGAAGGACAAGGTCAAGGAGAAGCTTGTTGATAGAGCTTTGAAGTTCAGGACCAGGACATTGGCATCCGTGAAGGAGCCCCGCTCCGTTCAAAAAGGACCTTGGAGCCCTCGTATCCAAGAACTGCTGGAGGCCATCCCGCAGTCTCAGATCAGACTGGCAGCCGGCTGCAACTGGCCTCCTGTCCTACGCGGATGTCTCGATCTGTACTCCGGGAAGGCCGGCTTCGCCAAGGAGATTGTCAGGCTTGGATGCCCCTGGGTTGTCACCTTTGACATCGCACACTCGCCGGCCGAAGACTTGGGAGACCAGAGGATGCGTGAGCTCATCGAAGAGCTAGTACGGGGCAAGGCCTTTGAGATCGTGTCAGCTGCTCCGGTGTGCTCATCCTTTTCACGAGCAATCACGCCAGCTGTGAGGACCCGTGAGTACCCTAGAGGAGCCCCTGGCCTTCGACACACCATGGCCCAGAAGGTTGAGATGGGAAATGATCACTCAGCCTGGCTCGCAGGGCTCGTGGAGATTGTCCTCACGCGGCGCCTGGTATTTTGGGTTGAGAATCCCGACAGCAGTTTTCTTTGGCTACAACCTGAATGGGTCGGGCTGTGCGAGAAGTGGAACCTTGGAGCCTACCGATGCGACTTCTGCGTCTATGGCACCCCGTGGCGGAAACGGACTAAATTTCTCTGCAACCTGAGCGTGGCGGGGGTCAAGCATCTCTGTTCCGGCGGGCATGAGCATAGAGTTCTCCGAGGCCGATCTTCCTTTCACAAGATGTGCTGGACTTTGGTGGCTCAGCCCTACCCGACTGGACTCTGCAAGTTTTTGGCAAGATCTGCAGTTGAGACCTGTGGCTTTTCACCTCCTATGCGGCGGCGCCTGGATATCGCTGGCTGTGCCCGAGTTATGCCACGAGTCGGAGAAGCTGGGAATCCTGGACCACCCCCTCGTGTTGCCCGTGCCGGTGAGCGTCGCCTTGACGAGGTTGAACTCATTCAAGACCGCACTGCAAAGTTGGGATCAAGGGTCTGGCTTCAGTTTTGCGATTGGATCAACAAGAGTTTGGCTGAGGTAGCCCTTTCAGCTTACAGCTTTGGTCCGTTGCTAGCCCAGATGCTGGTGGTCTACGCCAATGAATCTTTTCGACGGGGCGGCCGGATCTATGAGTTCAGGCACCTTCTGGCCTATGTGCAGCGAGAGTTCCCCTCCTATCGCGCCGACCTCTACCCTGCTTGGAAGCAAGTGACGAGATGGGAAGTTCTTGAACCGGTTCAACATCGACCTCCCCTGCCAGAAGCCATTTTTCGTGCCGCAATAGCGACTGCTATCGGATGGAGCTGGTGGCGGTGGGCCGCGATTACCGCGGCCGCCTTTGTCGGGGTCTCTCGTCCTGGAGAGCCTTTGCGGGCGCTGAGGTCAGACCTAGTGCTTCCCAGCGACCTCTTTCTAGCCGATTCAGGAGTTGCTTACATTGGGGTGCGGAATCCAAAGGGGAAGTTGCGTGGCCTCGGGAAGCTCCAGCACTTCAAAGTTCAAGATGCGGAGATTGTTGCGTTGCTGGAGGTGGTTTTCGCCAAGCTGGACAGGCGGGAGAATCTGTACTCGGGGTCTGCAGCTTCCTATCGGCGGAGGTGGGATGCAATAATGGAGGCGCTATCGGTGCCACGTTCCCTCAAGTATACTCCAGGATCTCTCCGTGGAGGAGGAGCAGTTGCGCAATACCGGAAGGGCGTTGATCTGAACCAGCTATTATAGCTGATGTGGGCGATGCGAATCAAGCGCATCGAGACGTTGCAGCATTACCTCCAGGAAGCCACCACCGAGGTGACCCTCGCTAAACTGCCGCAGCAGAGCCGCACTAAGATCCAAGCAGCCGCTGGTCTCTTTCCTCATCTCTGAGCGGGTTGCAAAGAGCGCTCTAGCACGTAGCGTTCATCCTGACCGCTGCCGGCCCTTCTCATGTGGTGGATTGGCTACTTCCACTCCTTTGGCTTCTCGGTCTGTGGCCTGCTCCGGGGTGCCCCTACTTGCGGCTCATGGGCATCGGGATCTTCGCTGACCTCGTTGCTGAGCCTAACTGGCTCCCGGTGGCCAAGGCGAAGCCACTCTTGGGGTGGCCACCCATTAACAGCGTCAAGGACGGCCAGCAGAGAGAAAAGGCAAAGAGCGCGGGAGGTGGCGTGGGTGCATGTCCCTCATGCACATGTGCCACCGGGCGCAGCCTTGCGGCCCACCCGCCCACCCTTTGGCTACTTCCACTCCTTTGGCTTCTCGGTCTGTGGCCTGCTCCGGGGTGCCCCTACTTGCGGCTCATGGGCATCGGGATCTTCGCTGACCTCGTTGCTGAGCCTAACTGGCTCCCAGTGGCCAAGGCGAAGCCACTCTTGGGGTGGCCACCCATTAACAGCGTCAAGGACGGCCAGCAGAGAGAAAAGGCAAAGAGCGCGGGAGGTGGCGTGGGTGCATGTATATATATATACATATATATATATATACATATATATATATATATATTTGCCCAATGTCCTTTGTGGACAACATATACCAGTCCGTGGCCGAGTTTGTGGAATTGATGGTTTGGCTTTTGGATTTTGAGTCCCCATCTTCATTTTCTTGAAATCAACCGGGAAGGCACGACCCACAGGTGGAAATTGGCTTCAGGATCCCCTCTCTGATACCAAAAAGATGTTGTGATGAAGTAGTCCTGGGCTGGCGGGTAGCGTACAACTCGTTTTACATCATAACCTCCGTGGCCTCCGGCACATCCACAAACCCTTCACCAGCGCACGGGGGCCGGGCGTCGGCCGTGACGTGCAAACCTAAGGTCGTGGACAACTTGGAGGACTTGAAAGTCCGTCTCGCGGTCAGGGCCCCGAAGCTTGCGTCAATCGGAATATCTTGAAGAACGGGGAGCTGAAAGATGAATAGATTGCACTTAAGTTGCGTGACCTGGCTTCCGCATCATATTGGGAACTTGGGGATGAGCTACGCTCAGAACTTGCGTTTGGTCTAGCACTACTACGAATGGCCACCATTCCTTTTTAGGTTGACTCATTGCTTTTCCAATTTGCCACTAGGGGTGTGGGGTGTAAATGGTGTTTTGCTTTTATAGGTGTCTCTTTTAATCCATAAAGGGTCCGATCCCAAAACCAGCTATACAAGATCCGCATCCGCTGGCGTTTTCCACTGGCCACTTGTTCAACGCCCCTCCCCCTCACCCAGAACAATGACATCAAACTCCCCCAAAGCAGAGGAGATCACTGGCGATGTATCCGACTGGTTGGGCCCTCGATCCAACGAGGTGCCCGAGATTCTGCTGGGCTTCTGGCTAGCGCCGCTGGAGGCGATGAATCGACTTGCCTCTCGTGGAATGAATCCATCAGAACCCAACAGCCCAGTAAACTTTTGAACCCTGACAGCTGCAAACCACCCCGAGTAGGGCAACGACCCCCAAACCTGAATCAGCTGTTGGGGAATGGAAACAGGGAGTGTCGCAAGATTTGTTGTTGTTCCTTCTGGCCCGTTGTGAAGCCCTGCGCTCCGTTTTGAAGCCGATGTTCGAGCCCTACCTTTGAAGGCAAGGAGCCACATGCAGTCCACACAGCCGCCAGGGGAGTTGTGGAATTTAGAGGTCCTGGCTGGTATCCCTTAAAATGGAGGCACAAGACAGCAGGCTCCAAAAAGGTGGCCAACTTTTTGACAGCCCTTCCACCAGATTTCGAAGCCATGCCCCCCACCCCCGGTTTTGTCCAGCTGCTTGGCCGGGGTTGGCAGGCATCCACGAAGAAACCGACTGCAGCCATTCGCCAGGAGCTTGAGGTGATAAACCTGGACACGCCGATAGACCTCCCAGAGCCAAAAGGAAGCGGTTGGCTTGCGACGCGGGCGATGGCTTGGATGGAGAGATTGCCTCCTTTTGGTACCTGAGATCTAGATACATTATGAGTTTGTTTTGAACCGTACTTGATTTGGACCAGGGCAAAGGTTTCCATGTTACTTTTGCACGAGGGCCGGCCGATCTTAGTGGGTGTTCCTGAGGGAGTTCACTTTAGCGGATGGATCATCTTTTGCCCTGAGCAATTGTTTGGCGCTCGTCTTCGAAGGTAAACAACTTGTTCGCAGTGTTCAAAGCTTTCGACCTGTGGTGAATTCGGGACCAATCCTTTGAACTGCGGCCTACTTGCGCCTCAAGCTTTCCCGCCCCCTACAATTCCAAATTCCAAATGAGGGTACTTTTCAATAAAGGATTTCCAACCAAAATGGTTTTACATTTGTAGGTACAAGGAAAGTAGTGTATGGAGTGTGGGGGCCCACGACAGCGGGGTGGATTCGGCAAACGTCAAAGGCGGCATGTGGAGGAAATTCGAATGATAGCCTTTGTTCAGTCAACCGTCAGAATGTGCTTTGCAGCCGCAGAAAAGGACTATGCTGCCTTTTGCGGTTTCAAGTTGGCCGGCACTTCAAGCAATGCAGATTTCAGGCTGTGTGTGTTGCTTCGTAACATTTTGTTGGGCTTGGATTGTCTTGCGCTGGCATCCCGAAAAACACATTAATCAAGGTGCGTTGTGTTTGACTCGCACGGGTGTGTGCTTGCGTAGGTACATCTCAAAATGCGTCAGATTGTCTTTGAACACCATCCAAAACAAGTTCCAGATTCCCCTGTTTAGGAACCACATACAGACATTCGTTGAATGTCGTTCATGTGGCTTTGCGAAAGCGCTCACGCGGCTGGCTCAAGCATTTTACCCGACTGCACTTTACCCCAACCTTACAATCTATTCGAAATGCCGGCACTTCTTCGCCTGCTTGCCCTGGTGGCATTGGCGGCTGCGGAACAGGACTCATTTCGCCCATCCAGATTGCCAACCTGACGTTGGGAGGGAGCCATCGAATGTTTTTGCCATGTTCCTCAGCCTTCTCGTGGAGTACATGTTAGTCAGGATGGTAAACCGTCCTGTGATACCGTAGTCATCCAACCATGACCTAGTTGAACACAGAAATGGAGCACCATCACATTGGGAATTGTCCAGCACTACTGCGGATGGAACAATTCCTGCAGTTGGTCGGAGCTGTATCCCATTATTTCTAGGGTGTCATCCATGCCAACTGCAGGATGGTGCTCATCCACAGTGAAACCTTCCAAGTTGGAAAAGGGGCCCTGTTGCACCACTTCCATTGAGGTCTGTTCTCATGTGGCTGTGGGTCAAAACCAATGGTATTACTTTCCCATTTTAGAACCTATTTTAGTGGTTGGATTGGGTCCTCGTTCACTGGGGGCTAACTGATTTGGATTTTGACCCATGGCCATGTCGCCCATCAGGAGCCGCTGTGCGCCGCTGGAGCCTCCCTGCTGCAGCGCGCCGCGAAGACCTCGGCCTCGGCCCTGGACGGCGAGGCGAACTCCGACGCCTTGGCGACAGAGATGCCTCCGCCCACGCGACTCGGAGACGCACTGCGCTGGTCTCCATAATTATTAGCGGAGTCGCATCAAACCTGACTCTCATTGGCCCTCTGATTTGTCAAGCTTTGGTGTTCAGGTTCTTTGGGCCAGTGAGCCACTTGGGTGTGGCTCAAAATTTATGAGCTAGGGTTGCGAGGTTTTAGTCTTCAGTTCCATTTCCCAAGGTGCCATTTTAGTACATGTTTTTGAACCACAGCCAGGTCTCCACAATTCCCCTGCTTCCTGGCGGAGTCGTATCAAACCTCACCCCTATTGGCCGAAAGGCGACCTTTTGTCCTCTGAGGTGGTTTTGCCGGTGGCGCTGATTTTGTGTTCAGGTTAATTGGACCAGTGAGCCACTTGTTGGTGGCGTTTCTTTGCGCTGGATTGGCAGCTGGGCCAGTGATGTGCCTGCCTGTTATTTGACCTCCCGTGACAGTCCCCCAAAATGCTACTGTGGATTGACAAATCCTGCAGTTGGAAGGTGGTGTACCATTTATAGGGTCAATTGCTGCATAATTTTGTCCATTCACAGTAGGTTGGAGGGAAACGACACATAGTTGTGCATCACCAAGATCAGCCGCTTCCAGGCACATCAATTGGCGTAGCTACAATCAAGACTTGTGCAACTGAAAGGTATGGCACAGTCCCAACCAGAAGTATGCCTAGATAGGTGCAGCCGTTCTTTCAAATCTTTGCGTTGAGAAGGCCAAGTCTTAAGGATTTTGATTTCTCACTTGTTTATTGGATATTGCCAGAACAGATATCCACACAGTTTGGGAAGACGCCTTTGAGGGTATGCTTTAGGCCCTATACAACGACGCCAGCTAGTGATAGGTAGTGATGGGCTTCGGCTTGTCGTTTTTCACTTTTGGGTTACGAGTGGGACCCCATTTCAATAGTGATAAGGGCCCCGTCAGGAAATGGCTCATATTTCGGATGTGTTCAAGCTCCGGTGGATGCTCTAAGTATTGCCAGTACGGGACCATGCAACTTTCAGCTTGCCACAATTCACAATGCTTGCTCAAGTGCGCTTGGTTGTGTGACTTTCTGAAACAGGCACCGTCCCTGATGTGGCGACATCTGCACGGTTGGGATGGATGAAACTTGATGAAACTAAGGTTCTGGGAGCAAACACCAAACCACCTACCAACTGGTGCAGATCCATTTAGCATATTTTCAAGTGTGACGGTTGGGTGAAAGGCACAAGTCTGAGCCGTGTGGGTCACCAGTAAGCTTTACAGAGACATTGTGCCATCTACCAACTCATGGTGACGCCTGCCGCTTTTTACAGGGACCAAAATTTAACAACCCCCCATCTTGCTGGTGCTTAGTAGGGAATGAGTTTGAACTTTGGCAATTGATGAACACTAAAGATTGCCTTGGAAAAGGGACGGTCAACTTCGAGGCTAAGGCGGCTAAGAACAGTCGCGAGATTTAATCGGGTATATCTCAGCAGACGGTAATTACGAGTTTTCTTTTAAACATCTAACCAACTCAAGGGTGAAAACAAAACTCCTTAAAAACGACCGCTTGACGTCAAATGAAGTTAGGATGGAGTCGGACAAGATGCTCCCCTCCATGCTCATGATCTTGGCACTTCTGGCCTTTGGACCGCAGGCCAGTGGGCCGGTGGTTTTCGAGGCAAAAAGGCGTTAAACGGAACGGATTTGTTTCAGCCTCTGTTTGTTAAAAGAAAAGGTGAAGGAATTGTGAAAATCTGGTTTTGCCAACCCAATAAGCCAAGCGGAGGTCGAACAACCGCCTCAAGCTTGGAGAAAGCACGGAAAATGGGGTCCCCCTTTGCCGCCGATTTCTTGTTCAGTGCTTCCTCCACGTATTGGGTTGTCGATAGTCCTGTCCTCTGTGTGTAGGTCACGTCGCCATGCATGTGCGACAGGTGCTGGAGCCAATCGCATCGTGCATCAGCGGCTGGCTCTTCATGAAGCTTGCCATAGCTTGGTTCTGTCGGCTTTCCCCTGTGTCCTATCTTGAGGGGTTCTCGACATGGGTGGCTCGCATTTGAAGGGGTCCCTTGTTGGGTGGTTCAAAGGGAAACCACAAGGATTTGGCAGTTTCTTGAATGTTGCTATCACCATTGTGAGTTTGAGGATGCCGACGCTGTGAAGAATTTCTACCGGAAATTAGGAATCGCATATTTGGGTGGGAGTTTGGCAAGCTTTCCGTAGAATTGCGTGAAACTGGTTCCCATGTTGAGCTTTGGCGTTCCCATTTTGACCTACTTGTAGTCTTCTCCCGAAAGAAATCGGACCAACCGAAATGCCAAAAGTTGTCATCCTTGCCCTAAGACAAATTGGACAAGTGAGGAAAGGGGCCACCCGAAGCATCGGGGCTGTGGGGTACTCTTCCCCTCGATTTGTTTGAACCCCCCCGCCGGAAAAAGAAAATCGGAGACGAGCATATTTGATGCAGCTTGTTCAACGATAGGAATGGGGGGGCAGTTCGAACACGGGAGCATTGCTCTCGAGTCTGGGACTTGGCCAGGCTCCCAGCAAAAGTTCATTGTGACGAAAATGGTCCAGATTCAGAAGGGGTGCAACTCTTTAAAGAAACATAAATGAAGCCATCATCACAGGGGAGCAAGGTGCGTAATTGTCGGCCCCTACTCATGGCTGGTCTTTGGCGTGACCAAATCGCCCCAAAAGGACATGTTGGAAACCAAGTTGGCTTTTCCATCAAACCTACAGAAGGTCCATCACGGCCTTTGGCTTCGGGGTCTGATGTTTGTTTCTTTGCCTGTGTTTAAGGATGCGCTCCATGGGGGAGAAGAATGGGCTGCCTGAGTCCCAGCGCTTTTGCCAGGATGCCGCTTGGGTTTGAAAGATCTGCAGGAAGGTAAGGGAGAGTCCCAGCCACTCAAAAGGGGTGTGGATACCCGCCTTTTCAATTCTTTATACATTTGTTTGGGAATTTTGCTTTAAGTGCAAAGGGGATTGACTTCACCTGTTGGAACATGTGTTTGAGACTCGTGTACCCGGGTTTGCTTCCAGTGCAAAGGAGATTGACTTGTAGAGCTGTTGGACACTAGCTGTGGCTTCAGTTTTGGCCGAAGCCCAGAAGGCTTGCGGGATGCGGTCGAATTCTGCCAGTTCTGAGGCCAGTTCCCATTGACGGACTCAACTCGCAGTGTTGCCCTGTGGCCGGTTTGGGGTTCCTGGGTTCCTTTCAAGCAGCAAGATAAGTTTGTGCAGGGCTTTGGCCAAGTAGCGGAGGCTAGGGTCTCAGCTTATGTGAAAATCTCGGATTGCCCAAACCACTTCCCAGAGATCCAATCTGAGGTTCTAAGAAATTACTCTTAGTATCTTGATTATGCCTGAGTGAGGTTTTCAAGTACCCCACAAGCACTCTGATTAGGCCAACACGCGTTTTGTTTCCAGCACGTAGACTGTTTGCGATACACCAACCCCCTTTTTCTTGGTTAGTTTGGGGGTGTCCCACTTTAGAGGCATCCAAGGGCCAAGTCCCGGACCCAAAGTGCGGCATTTGGGGGTCGCAAAATGATCTGATTGTGTCTATTGGGTCGATTTAATTGGGCCCATCACATTTTGAGTCCAGCTGGGTTCTCAACATTTTCCGAAACTTTCTCCCTGCTCGATTAAGCGTATTGAGGGCAAACCAAGCTTCTAGTGTCCCAAATGAATTGGCAGCAGATCTGGCTGAAGGTTTGCATCGAGCACTTGGGGGATGCGCAGATGCGCGAGCAATATGGTTATATAGATAAATTCTCGGCTTGAGAACCAACGCTGGATGCAAGTGCGGTGTTTGCTTGTCCTTCAAGCTTGTGGAAATTCAGGGTTTACGGCCCACTTTCTATGAAATCGTTCTGGAGATGGCGCATCATCCAACCAACCAGCCAGCCAGCCAGCCAGCCAACCAACCAACCAACCAGCCAGCCAAACCAACCAACCAGCCAACACCAAATCCAAATCCTGCAAGATGTTGGACTCACAGAAAGGGGCATTTTCCACAGCTATGTTGTTCTTGGTTTGATGTCTCCTGGCCTGCAGTCGCCATAGGGTCATAGGACGGTACTTGAATCATAGACATTGCTGCATGCGTTAACGTCTTGCTTCCTTGGCCGCCTCACTCTTGCTATTAGTTGGTTTGCAAGCTGTACAGGGGTGACAACATATTTTACAGTTAAATGTTGGAGACCAAGCAGCAAACCCCGTGAGCTTTGGCGTAGCT
The DNA here is from genome assembly GCA_963377175.1 of Effrenium voratum. Classification (NCBI taxonomy): domain Eukaryota; class Dinophyceae; order Suessiales; family Symbiodiniaceae; genus Effrenium; species Effrenium voratum. The sequence continues at coordinate 1,156,082 of CAUJNA010000114.1, forward strand.
TTGCCAAGGAGGTTTAGGATTTGTGATTCCGCGCTTGACGAGGACTCGTGTGTTTGTTTTGTTGAAATTCCAAAGTGAATTTCTCAAGTCCAGCCATGTTTCCGGCTTTGCTTGTCCGACTGCAAAATCTATATATGTGCCAATTGGCCAATGTATTGGTGTCTTGGTGTCGCTGCGAGCCTCTCGCTGACCAACATGGGGTAAAAGATGGGCTTGGTTTCTTTTGGTTTCCCTCTACCAGGAACCAAATGTTCGACCCTTTACAGGATCATTGAAGCAAGCCAGTAGTGGGTCCTTCTCGAACCGGAAAGGGTTCCTGCTGCCTTGTGAGGATGTACCAAACGACCCCTTTTTGACCCCTTACATCCCAGCAAGGTACAAAGGGAACCTCTAAGGAAGTCCAGAAGGACTTCGAAAATTGGCTGGACGTGATCCCGGACAACTCCGAGCCACTGATTCGGGAGGTTGGCAACCGAGAACCGCTCACTTACAACCAGCTGCATTCCTTCGCCAAGGCGCGCTCGCTTGGGGTCGACCCGCCGCAAAGATATTTACTTTTTCCCCAGGTTCGCTGGACAGCTGGGCAACAAAGAAATCAATCGCTGAATCAACGGCCTATTGACCTATCCAAGTTTTGGTTCTCACATGTTTGTCTATTGGCCCTTTTCTCTCCTTCCGCGTTCCTCAGACATGGTGGTTTCCCTTTTTCTTTCCTCTTGAAACATCAACCCAAACAAGTTTCCCAAAGCACACACACCTGGGCGTGTCTGAAGGTGGGAACTTCCCAAAAACAACGGTTTGTTTCCTCTTGGTGTCCTTTCAAGCCACTCACAAATGTACCTCTCAGGGCATGCGACTCAACGACTTCCCATGCTTCGAGTTAGGACCAGGAGGTGTGGCTCAGCCGCTTCGGCATCGGCCTCTCCGACCGGGTGTGCACGATGATTCCCAACGGCCCTGAGGCCGAAGCTGCCAAGCTGGGCCGAGAGAAAGCCAGTGGAATGAAAGCCAGTGGAACGTTTGGTGCTGGGGAAATTACGAAAAACGCTATGAAAGAAAGTGAGCGTTTGGTGCTGGCAAGTTTCATCTTGAAATATTACAAGAAAAAGACACAGAGGCGAGCAAGGAACCACAGGACTGACCTGTTGTCCAGGTGCATCCGGTTGTCGTGTGGTCGTGCTTTTGTTTTCTGCTAAGTTTCCCTGTGCTGGGGGTAGGGTTTAAGTCGCATCAGCTTGTGTAAAGTCACATCGTTCGTGGGGGAAAGCATCCCCCGAGGCAACCGGCCCGCTGTATGTGTTGGAGTGGAGTCCCATCGAATCAGCGGGGCCGTTGGGTTTAGGTCTCCCAGTAGTGCCCTTTTACCCTTCTTTCGGGGAGGATTCCCCTACTAACATAGACTACATAAAAAAGTTGGTACCCCTCTTCTAACCTCTCTGGAAGACCGAGTAGTGTTCGTGCTGTTTGAAATCCAGAAGCGCGAGCCACGTCCGAGACTTGCTGTGGGCTTGGCAGACTGAAGCTCTGGGATTGAAGCCTTTGCTGGGGTTTGACTTCCAGTGCGATCCATACAACACGAGGAAACGTCTGCCCGGGGGGGGGATGTTTTTGTGCTATGCGCGGTGTTCCAGCGGCATGTGCTTGCGCTGCACTGATCTCAAGGGAAAACTGGGCAGGGACACTGTGTTTGCAGGGATTTGATTGAGCCGAAGCCAGTGCAGTTACCTGCGCTCAGTGAAAGCAAATGCCTGGAGGTGATCAAATTCTGTGATTCTTTTTGAGGTGCGGCATTGGGGAAAGGTTTTTCCGGTGTGGAAACACACAAAACGTCACTTTTTGCTCTCTGGGTGTTAGCTGGAAGCCCTCCTTGTTCGTATGTGTGGGACGCAAGCCAAGCAGCTACTTGTGCGGCAGAGTGCCGCGTGCACTGACGAAGCGCATGGCCAGATGCAAACCATGATGAATGATGTGACTTAACGCGTCCCATGAAGTATTAGTTGGCAAAACCAACTTGTTTCCATGTTAGTGGCAGGGAGGGTGCCTACTGTGGATGAGAAAGGCCGCCTAGGATGGACGTACCCCTACATGCGTGTGTCTTTTTGAGGGTGCCCTTCTGCGTCGGTTTCAAAGGGAAGTCACGGGGAAAGCTCCATATATATATATATGTTTAAATATACATACTGTGACAGGTGTACTCACCCGCGCTATGGAGCTTGTCCATCCATATAGTTTCCAAGTTTATAACCTCACGTATAGTTGCATTGCTTTAACCTGCACCTGTTTCAGACCTCAAAGGAGTTGTGCGATTGATTCCGTATTCAATGTATTGGAAGGTAGTAAGTAAGTTGGAAGCCCCTGCAAGTATCATGTGCCAGGTTCGTTCTCCTGGGGCAACCATCCTCCCCAGACATTGATGATCCTGCGGGCAAGAATCCCGAACTGGGTCCAAAGTTGGCTCGGCCAAGGAAACACCCTGTACTTGGAAATAGCCTCTTGTTCTCGTGGTGGATGGACATGCCTTGGATGGACAAAGTCCGGTTTCACACCAGTTGGTAGACGGTTGAGCCCAGTAATCATAGGTCTCCATCCACCCGAACTCTGGATGGTGCCCATTTCCGGTAAGTCTGTTTGAGTGTGTGCCAAAGGAGGACCCCAAAATGGTGCTTGTCTCAATTTTGTTTGCCTTTGCACCATGTTTTTCTTTGATAAACTGGTTTCATCTCAAATTTGAACCTTGGGTTTCGTGTCCCGGAGCCATGCCACGCGTGCGGCCTGGCGTGCCGGGCCAGGCGGCGGTCTGCTTCCTGGTCTTCCCGCTGCGCTGCGTCTTTGCGCCGCTGAACCCGGCCTTCACCGCGCCGGAGATCGAGTTCGAGTTTCAGGACTGACGCAGTGGCCCAAAGCGCATCGACCTGAAATGACCTTTTGGTTTTCCCATGTTGGTCCATTTTTTAGTAGAGGTACCATTGCTTTTCCCATTTTGGCCCATTTTTAGTAGAGGTACCAACAGGTTAACCTTTTGTTTCCAACTCCTTTGGGCAAGTGAGCGGACGCTCCACCCAGTTTAGGGTTGGTTCGGGTTTGGCTAAGGGTGGTTTGGGGTGGCTTACGGTTAGCGGAGAGCTTAAGTTTTGGTTTAGGGTTGGTTTATCCCAACATGACCAAACCACTGGGACTGAGAGTAAAATTTTGCCAGGGATGCTTTTGTTTTCTTGTTTCAGACATGCAGTTGGACCGGTCAACCCAAGGTCAACCCCTTTCAAGCATCGCATAGGTCTGGAAAGGATCCGCTGCTCAGTTGAATCCTGACATTTAGCTTCTGCCGAAACGCGTGTTTTCCCGCTGGCCCCCCTGTGGTATAATAGCCAGTTGAGGATTTTCCAAAGGGGCCATAGGTATCAATGAACCTTCAGAATGCCCATGCGTACATCTCATACTGATGTAGCAGAACCCTTTGAAGGGGATTACAAACTGTGGGTGTTGTAATGGCAACCACAAGGAAACCAACCATGTTTGGGGATCCCCCAACAAAAGACGCAACCAGCTATGGTCTGTCAACAACTTATCCTTAGAGGTCTCTTGAGCCAAAGAAGCCAGTCTGTCGATCAAATCAGGCAAAATGTTGAGACTACTTTTGTGCACGTAGTCTTTTTCTCACAGCGCACAAACCATGCGAGGTGTTTGCGTAAGCACTACCTTTTCTTCATGACGCACAAGCTCGGCGCAACCTGTTTTGGTTCAGATTGCCTGGACAAGTCGAACAAACATGTTTTTCAACCATCATGTGCATAGACTCACATGTTTCGCATGTGTGGTCGGGCTAACAAGGAGTCGCGGACCCCACACCGTGTCTCCCAAAAGAAAGTTTATCTTAATATGATGATTTTTGCGGTTCCATGTTAGTCTGCCGGAGTGTGCGCAAAGTAATTGCTGTGAGGGAGCTTCCCTGTCAAGTAGAGGTCCAACACAACTTTCTGGGAATGAGGCAAATCAAAATTTTATATTTCGGGGAAGGGCCTGGAAGTGCGCGTTTATTACGTGAGCCACACACCCGGAGTCACATGTGGAATTGTCTCACAACGGGGAAGCTCTCTAATCATGGGGGTCCTTTAGTCTACCTTTGCCCAACAAAAATGACGCACTCACCACAATAGACCTAGTCAAAATGGCCCAACCATACCCTGATAGTATTGTTTGTGGCACACAGAAGGAGCCCATTACACGTCGAGCGACCCGTGCACCCCGTCCCATGTCCCACAGCAACCAGACAAGGCATCGCAAGTACCAAATGTGTCCAACGGGTGGGTCCGGGATGATTGGCTTTGAATTCAGGCCGCCCCCATAAAGGTGAACGGAAAAAAACTCGCGTCCTCTAGCGGAGACATCCATACCATGTTGTGGGGCTTGGGTTGCCTTTTGGAAAGGGAAACCAAGGGAAACCACTCATTTACTCATTTTGGGGGTCCAAATCCCTGTTTTGATACATACCCTGTTGGGAAAGATTCGGGTTTTTTCACCCGGAACATTCTTTCGACTGCACTCGCAGGACTTGCCGTGCCACACCGTGGTGGTCATGAAAGGTGAGGACAACTCCGCGACCCTTCAGGCACACTACAGGTTGCGCCAAATTTCCTTTGGGTTCTCCGTCCGCAGGACCTTTTGACTGGGCCAGATTTAGACACCCTGCAAGTCCAACTCTTGCTGGTTAAAAGGAAGAAAGAAGGAAAGCCACAAACGCAAAGCGTAATAAGCTAAGTCTGGCAATGTTACGATGGCATCCTACTCAGAAAGGCAGAAGCGATGAGTCATCACACCTGGTCGTAGGATCACGCCGACCCATTTTGAATAGAGTGAACGGTATGTACGAGCTGCTCTCTTGTCCAAACGGCCCGGATATGCAATTGTGAGGTATTTCCTTGCGGCTTCCCTCACAAAACAGTCCAAAGGTTCGGCCTTCTTTGCAGCTGATACCCGAGAAGCGCAGGGTTCCATGTTTTAGACCCTCCCTTGCAAATGAAATCCAAGGAGAAGGTTCCGGAAGAGGAAGATCCTCTGAAACTTGTGGTCCTTCAGTTTTTCAGGTCTTAGCTGAATCGGGGGGAGAGTACCCCAACAATTCCTCTTGACCCCGCGTTGTCGTTGGGGTGCCCTTTATTTGCATGACCTCTCAGAAAGGACTATTCGAATAACATCCGACTGACATCCAGGCTCCATGTTGCTCTGCAGTTTACCCCAAGTAACCTGGAACCAAATTCTGGGACGGCTCTGGTGGGTTTCATACTGGTTATCCAGCAACTGACTTGTTTTGTGGTGAGTCTTATATTCATATAAGACTTTACCCTGGACGAAATTAGGAGACAAGAACATGATTGTTTAATTGCACGATTTGGGGTTGACCGTTGACCAAGGTTAGGGAAGGAATACAGTGCCGCAAGCACGGGGGGCCTGAAGCACCCATGTCTCATTGCCAGCCTGTCTGACCTTTTTGGTGTTCCGTCAAGTGTTTCTTTTCCAACAACTCAAAAATGGGAAACTGTTCTTTTCCAACCACTCAAAAATGGGAAACTGTTCCTTTCTATCCACTCAACAAATGGGAAACTGTTCCTTTCCAACCACTCCAAAAATGGGAAACTGTCCCTTTCCAACCACTCAAACAATGGGAAACCGTTCCTTTTCAACCACTCAAAAAATGGGAAACTGTTCCTTTCCATCCACAAAAAAACTGGGAAACTGTTCCTTTCCAACCACTCAACAAATAGGAACCTGTTCCTTTCAATCCACTCAACAAATGGGAAACAGTTCCTTTCCAACCACTCAACAAATAGGAAACTGTTCCTTTCCAGCCACTTCAAAAATGAGAATGCATTCCTTTCCAACCACTCAAACAATGGGAAACCGTTCCTTTTCAACCACTCAAACAATGGGAAACTGTTCCTTTCAATCCACTCAACAAATGGGAACCAGTTCCTTTCCAACCACTCAACAAATAGGAAACTGTTCCTTTCCAGCCACTCCAAAAATGAGAATCCATTCCTTTCCAACCACTCAAACAATGGGAAACTGTCCCTTTCCAGCCACTCAAACAATGGGAAACCGTTCCTTTTCAACCACTCAAAAAATGGGAAACTGTTCCTTTCAGTCCACTCAACAAATGGGAAACTGTTCCTTTCCAACCACTCCAAAAATGGGAAACTGTTCCTTTCCAGCCACTCCAAAAATGAGAATCCATTCCTTTCCAACCACTCAAACAATGGGAAACTGTTCCTTTCCAACCACTCACTGAACTGTTTTCATACGCTTTGCCCATTTGAAACATGGCTTTTTCCACCAAAATACAGGGGAACCACCAGGCAATGTTCAGGTGTATTTCATTGAAGGATCCCTGTTGCCTGTTTCGCATAACACAAATAGAGAGCACCGGAGGCTCTCAAAAACGCCTCGATAGGTGGCGGCCGCGCAGAAGGTGCAGGTGCTGGAGATGGCGCCTTGGCGAGTTTCGGAGGTCTTCCAGGATTCGAAGGAGAGCAACGGTGGCTGTGGGTCAAAAATATGTACCCAAAATGGGTTGCCCTTGGAGACATGGACCAAAACCTGCGGTTTTATCTGATGGTTTAGTTTTGACCCATACCCACATGGGGGTTGATCAAAAGGTAAGCATGGGGTGACCAGCAGGGAAACAATTAAAACTGATGACTTTCACCACTGAATGGGGAAGTTACCCCTGGCCGATTCGGGGGCCAGGAGTATTGGTCAACCCGCACACGGTGTGGGTGTGTCTTGTTTTGGATATATTAGGGACGTATTGGCATATTCCAAACTCAGACCAATGTTCCATCCGTGGGGGGGTTGGATCAAAACCAGCCCTGTTCAAAATGGGTGTACAAGAATCCTTGTGTTTAGGGTACAGAGCCCAACCCCATCCTTATGTTTAGGCGGGGTATATTCAGCTCAGGCACATCAGTGGAACCTTAGCAAGAAACCTCCTCTGAGGGTAGAATGTCTGAGTCCCGAAATCTTAGCTAAAACAGCTCTGTTCTCTCTTGTTTTTGGCGGGATTATCAAGAATTACTATCAGGAATGCCACGAAAATGATCCTTCATCCCAAGTGACATCGCGTGAGTACATCTTTTTAGGGTTGCCTTAGAAGCCAAAAGAAACTACTCATTGGGTGGGGGTGTGGGGGGTTGCCCTATTTTGAGACAACCCAACCGCGGCGCACAATGCCACAACGTCCCAAAATGAAGGCCGCCCCATACTGACTAAATGGGTGGAAAACAAAACGTTCGATTGGTTTGCTTTTGTTGCAAATGAGCAATTCTCGGAGAGTTTCCAGCTGTTGCTGGGATACTTCAAAAAAAACTCTGCAAGCCCAGAGAAAACAAGCAAACACTGGTATGTATCCCTAGCCACTTAGCAACGAAATCGTGGGGTATGAACTATCCGTTTTCCATCAATCCTGAAAGAAAGCTGGTCGCCTTCCACTCCTGTCCACCTCCGGTGATTGTTGGAAGCAGGGTATTCGGGGAAACCAGCAACGGGATCGTGTGAGTCCATGCAATCCGCCTCTCCCACATGGAACCGGAACCCGAAACGCCGCCCATTTGTCGAGCAAGCTCATTGGGCGGTTTCCTTCTTCTTGCTTTCTGAGGGCATGGCCCAAGAAAAAGAACAACTAAACGTTTCGTGTTCCACATTGTCCAAGAGACAAAAGTTACTCAGGTCCAACCAGAAAGGATGCGAGTTGGGGTTCCTTCCGTTTTGCCTCAAAGTGGCCGTGAGAAAAATGGGCACCCGGTTTTCATTGGTTGATCACTGCCCAGTGAGTATATTTGATCACTGCCCAGTGAGTATATTTTCGTGAACTCCATTTTCCAATGGTATGTTGGAGTTTGGCCCTATATTATTATCATACATGTTGCTACACTACAAAATGGGTGTATCTTAAAATCCGGGACGCCTAGACATGGTTAGTATCTGTTGGATTCCCTTTTAAGCAAATTCAATCGGGGTACCGGGCACTCTCCAAAAAAGACAGCCGCACATATTTGACTCTTGTCTTGATGCCAAAGAAAGACACACCCAACCATTGACCATTGTCATCCACTTGGTGTGTGTTTGTGTGAACATTCGATTCCGGCCAAAAACAAAAACAACAACAGACACACATCCCCTTTCCTCTGGCAGGAGCCTTATTTCTGCCGCCTTTTGCTGCCGCTTCCTTCTGCTTCGCTCGGCGCTTGCGGTTCGTTCGAGGCGGCGAGTTCGACGACGGCGGGGCTCTTCACCTTAGCGCTGCACCCGCAGAGCCCGGTGAACTTGAGCGCGAGGCGGACCCCCAGCACCGAGACCCGCAGCGCGCGGAAGGATGTGGCGCTGGCACCTCGAACGTCGACGCCCAAAACGATTGTTTTAAGGGAACATTTGTTGGTCTGTTTTTGTTTGTTTTAAGGGAACATTTTAGTAGGTGGTTTTGTGGGTTCTTTAGCAAACCTTTTTGAACATGTATAGCCACCTTGGAGCCAAAAGTGAATGAAGGTTTTGGGCGCGGCTAGTTTTGGGCGCGGCTAGTTTTGGCCCATATTGCCAGACTTGATTGACGTGTGTGCCATGCATGTCTCGCTTTGCCCTTCTTGGCTTCAAAATCCCCTTTCGACGAGAAGAACTACATATTAACTTTGCAAGGGGTCTACGTCTGGCCAAGATGCTAGGTTCCTTGAAAGTTGTTGAGTCGTGGACATGGTCATGACGAGCCAATTTCCTCACCCCCGCCTAGTAATGGATGGAAGGCGTGGGGTGTGCGTAAGGAAATGAGGCATGCTGGGGGGGGGGGGCTTTTGTGTTGCAAAGGGGGATGTACAGGGTTCCTCTAAGCGTCCAATCTCTTATGTTGGAGACACCGCAGTCATCGAAAAGTCTTGCAGATAGATCAAGCCTGAACGAGGGTCCAAACAAAAATAATGTTCAATCTCGGGGGGCTGCATTCTCTCATTTGATAGATATAGTTCAATCATGGGGGAGAAACTTGGAATAGGTCCAGGACCCCGACACGACAGGTTCCATGTTCGTGGACAGGAAGGTAATAAATTCTTACATGGGTTGTGTCCTCAACTGCAATCACCAATAGGGAAGCTGAACCTTTGCTCAGGTGAGCCACAATCAAAGCCCGGGAATTCATGAAGTTTAGTAAGGGGCAGTCCCAGCCGGAAATCGTTGCGGATATCCGCCTTCGAATAATTCTCGAAGCGTGGTTCTGGGACGACCATTTTTGTACCAGGTTTTGATTATGACTCACCTGGCTGTGGGTCAAAATGAAACCACCAGGGGACCACAGGTTTTAATCCATGTTTCCATTTACCAGGGTTCCATTTTGGGTACATAGGCGTCCGTTGGTTCTGGGACGACCATATTACTACCGGGCTTTGATTGTAACTCAGGTCTTGCACACCTCCGGGACGACGAAGAAGCCAAAGATCGCGGCCTGGAAGACTACCCGGCTTACCCGATGGTTCAAAGGTGGTTTCGTGTGCAGGGGTTCGAGCAAAGGGCTGTTCGGGATGGTTTTGGCTTTAAGCCACTACAGGCATGGGTCAAAATTCCCTGATTTGTCTATGGTCCATTTGGGAGGGGGATCCTCCAAACATCTCCAAACTGTCCATGTCCAGTAGGGTAACAATATGTGTTGACCCTGGGATGAGGGATCCTGTTTTTGGGTTGAATGATGAGGGTATACCTGTTTGCCACGCACACGGAATCCCTGCCAGAAGGTCCCTTAGTTCATGCAGTTCATGCAATCGATTGTAGCTACAGACTTCATGTAAGCTCCTTGAGCACGGTCATTTGTGGGTTTCTTGAGGCTAACCCTGCGAGGAAGATTCAAAGAACCTTGAAAGGTATGGCGGCCTTTCGTTGCCTTGCAGACATTTGCAGACATGGACATCCAGATCGATACACGCATGGTTGGTTTGTATGGGGTGTCCCTTTTTGGAGAGAGAGAGTCCTCCACCTTTTAGTGCAAATATGCTCCTTCGTGCCCGCAATGTTAGACACTAGCCCAACGGAGGTACCGCTGACGCATGAGAACTTGACTGTGGGCGCCTTGTGCATCAAGTCGACCTTGCAGAGAAAGCCGGAGGACGTGTGCCACGCCTGATCTGGTGTGATGTTACTGTCGGATGAATCCGGAGGACCATACGTAATATTCAGAGGAATCCCTTGAAAATCAGCAAATCCCGTCCAGAAGGTGCACCACCCCTGCTTGGTATGGTCCTTCGGATTTATCGAAGTTGATTTCAGAAGCTCGGCACAGGCATGATGCGCTTCGAACAAATAACAGTCAGATTTTATTATTTGCCAAACTGAACAGCTGCGGAGTCCTCTGGTCTCTTGGCAGCTTGTGTAGTTGCCTTAGGAATCATGTCTCCGGTCATGAGGCATTCATAGGAAGCCCTCAACAAAAACACAAGCACATTTTCTGTGGTTCCGAGGGAATCCCGCTGCTAGAAGTGAAAAAGTAGTCATGGAATTGGATTCGAGCGATCTGCCCCAAACCACCGGAACCCAGAGGTATAGGATATAACTACTACATGGTTTTGTCGCAAAGGGAATCCCTCCAAAGTGGCTTTGGTTCCCTTTCGATTCCTCTGAACCACCCAAAAATGCCACTAGTGCAAAGGGTGCATACCAAGTGGTTTGGGAAAAAGCATCATCTCGTTTTTTCGTTTCCAGGGACGCCGTTTCCAGCCTTGTGCAGGTGCTTGAGGTGTTTGAACCTGATAGTCACCATGCAAAGGGCATGTACTGTGTGTATACTTTACTACGTATCTCAGGCATGCGGACCCATCTTAGATGGAGTCTTGTGAACCTGTACCCACGAAGCCAGTTCAAAATTTTGGTGGTTGACTTTTGTTCCTGTTTAGTGGGTGTGGGCTAACGGCTCCAATATTGAGGCGTGTCAGACTGATGGCATTTCTGCTGCAGATCTATCTCTACATGTTTATACATATTCATAACTACTATCTAGGCCATAATATGAAGCGTAAATACATCATGTCGCCCTGATTCCCATGATCGATGAACCAATCGAAGGTAAATGAACCTGCCCCCACCCAACCAATTGTGTTGTGGCTGATTTGTTTCAGTCGGGGCGAACGGGTCTTGGAAGCCGGTGCTTTGGTTGGGACCTGGTAGCCTGTTTGTAAGGGTATATATCCCTCCCTTGGCAGTCACACCCATCTCAGACTGAGATGTTTCAACCTGTCCGCCACCCATCAAACCAATGTTGTGGTGGTTAATCTATATTAGTTTATCATCCCCTGTTCAGTGGGGGCGAATGGCTCCAAGATGGTGTTTGACCAACCAATTGTGTTGTGGTTCTGTTTTTTGGCCAAGGGGTCCAAGTTGTTTGAACCTGGGGTTCATGAACCTGCCCCCACCCAACCCCATGTTGGTTCTTATGTTTTTGTTTCCTTTTTTCTTTTTTTTGCTGTCTGCGTTTTGGGTGGCGTCCCAGGTGTTTGAACCTGATGCCTCTCTACCACATCCACGGCCTCTCGGTGAACGTCCTGGCCACCGCTATGTCCGGCGCGTCGGTGATCTGCAGCCCGGGCTACCGGGGGCCCGACAAGCCCGCGGCGCCTGGGACGGGACGACGGGTGACGACGGGAGACGGGCTCGGTCGGAGGCGCAGGGGACGTTTGACGTTTGACGCGACGTCGGACGTGCTTTCCGGCCCGGGCGTCCTTTTTTCAGGGAAACTCCAAGGCCCAACGCCTCATGACCCTTCCCACTTTGGGGGTCATGACCAAATGTCCAAATGCAGCTGTTTTGACACATGTGCCATGCTGCTTGGTTTGAACCGGGTCTTACGGCCTTATGTGAGGTCTTTGGGGATAGGCCTTCATACTGAGGGTCTTGGGCTCCTTGGGAAAGGGAAATCCATCCCACTTGGGGGTCATGTCCTGAGTTCCCTATTTTTGACACCTGTGCCAAGGTCAAAATACTCTGGAAGATTTGGGGCTTGGTAGGTCCTAATAAAGTACTCGGAGAACCAATATAAAGGCTCCTAGTGCTGGAAACATGACAATGGCCTACCGAAGTGTTGACCACGGCACATGTTGGCGCGGCTTACATTCTCTAAGGGATTGAGATGAAGCAAAAATTGTGGTGGCAACAAAGTCACCTGATTCGGAGACAAAAAAAAAAACGGCTTCCCAGATTGATTTTTCAGCCTCTTGAAGCAAACCCTAGAAGCAAGAATGGCGCGTGTGTACCAAGGTCATTTGACACGCTTCTCGGGGATGGAAGGGGCGGCTATCAACCCCTCGGGGATTCAGATAACCAGCAAGCGTTGTTAGGGATCTGTGTCACTTGTCACACTCACCTGTATAACGTTTGGACATGGGGTTATTCACCAACATTCAATGTCATTACGGAACACAATCAAGTCCTTTACCGCTGCTCAAATGGATAGGGGCTGGCTGGTCAATATGCACTCAGACTAGCCAACATGATAAACGCGCTGGTGCGTTGTTTCGTTTTTCTTGGGTCAACAAAGAATACCACGTTTTGGAGTTGATAGTATGAAAGTGGGTAGCAGACCTCCATATATGAATCGAGGACCCCGACATGGGAACGGAGGGTTTTCTTGGCCATGAAGGACTAATTCACTCAGCAAGAAGAGATGAGTACTATATGGGTCATATATTATATGGGTCACATCATATGCGTCACGACCGATGTACATTGGGCCTTTGATTTACCGATTTTCCGCAAGCCAGGTCCAACGGCGGCTGGTAAAGGAAAGGTTTGGGTTCCGTAGAGTTTGTTGTTGTTGTTTTTTGGGGAGGGGGTGGACCGGGGTGGATGCTTTTTAAGGGAAGCCAATTTAATAGTAAACTCACCCATGCAATTTGTAGGGGTCCCCAATGTTTCGATACACAAACATGTGTGTGAGAGAGAGAGAGAGAAAGTACATATAGAGTCTTATTTTAGCCTACAAGTCGTGTTGTTCCCCCCCCCAGTGTACAGGCAACCGGTATGTCCTTGGAACTGGGTCATGTACAGTATTCCCCATGTTTTTTAGGAGCTTGCTCCATGTTTGAGGGGCCAATTTTAAAATTTTAGGAGCTGACTCCATTCAGCCCCCAGCCAAGCGAAGCCGCTGAGGAGTGGCTGAGCTCCGGGGCGGCCAACTGGTACTCTGCGGTGCCCACCATGCACCAGGGCATCGTGGAGGCGATGCATCGGTCGATGGGTCGGTTTGGTCGGTCGATTTGGGTCGGTGGATTTGGCGGCGTTGGGCGTTGGGCTTTGCTGCGACCGCTCTTGGGGGGGGTTGGGGGGGGGAGGGGGTGGTTGGGGTGCGGGGGGGGTTGGGGGTTGGGGGGGGGGGTTTGGGGGGCGGTTTGGGGGGGAGGGAGGCGAGTCTTGGCAAGGGGGGGGGGGGGGCAGGCGAGTGGTTGGTTTTTGTTGGTGGTTTGAGGCTGTGTCCCTGAGAAAGCAACTAAACCTCTATCCAGGGGGCCAGCTTGTTGTTTCTATAGTGGAGGGGGGGATTGCTGGGTCAACGTGTTGCGTCTTCCAGCTTTGCCCTCTGAAATGGTGAAAGACAGTTAAGGCCCAGGTTTGGCGTTGAAAGTTCGGATGGGTGCTGCACGCATGGATGTGTTGCTTTTTTTTCGAGGGTGCTGCTTTGAAGGGCAACCACAGGGACACGATGGTATTTTTTTTGCAGGTGCCCCTAAGAGACGAAGCCACCGACATGGCTTGTTCCTTTTGATTTTCCTTTTAGCATTCACAGGAAGAGTTCCTGACTTGAGTCAAACATATTGCGACCACCCCAGCAAGTTTCTGACCCTCAGGACCATTGCCTTTGCCCTCTTTTGGTTCACAAGGGAATCCCAAAGGAAGAGCTCTCGGCCCAAACCTCTTTGCCAACTTGCCAGGCTCATCAGCAGTCTCAGCTCATGTTGGCCGATGTACAACTCACCCCCGGTTTTGCTTTAGGATTCGCTATGTTTCACTTTTGGAGCATGTTTGCTTCACCAGTAGCAAGGTTTAACTTTTTGCAGGGGCTCACCGGGTACCTTCCGGCAGATTATATAACGTGGACCCCTACCCGAGTTTGTCTTTCGGCCATTTGTTTTTTCCGGAGAACTCCGCTTTGGGTCTCATCGGATTTGGTCTCCTTTTGGGTGGGAACGCCTTCTTGGATGTCACGGCAATCTGCTGGAGGAGGTCACATTTCGTGCCGAAGCCGGTCGTAAGGCCGCCTTGTCCTCCGATGACTTCAACGCGGAAACCGCCGGCGTGGGTCTGATCCGGAACTGCTCGGCAGCGCTGGCCGGGGCCCCGGGCCTTGAAGGTACGGATCTCTGAAGTATGGCAAGCACATCAAGTACATTGGGCAGTGATTTGTTGCGCGTGGTGGGCGGAATTTGCTGATGTGTCCAGGATGTTCAAGGAAGTGAGCTTGTTACTTTACGCAGGTCGTGGCGAAACAAGCATCCCCTTTGTTTTCGTCTACAAAATGAGCGAGGTTGACCTTCCTAGAATCGTTTTAGTTTGTTGAACAAAAACAAACAACACACAAACAAACAAGCGAAAGGGGGTCTCTCCTTGGGTCACCACCATTTTGCAGCAACACAACCATTGTCAGTTTAACTTTTTTTCTACAGAATAATTTATGCAAATGCATGCATTTTGTAGAGGCCACATGTCACTTGCGTTCTTTGCAGGCCATATCGATTGCTTGGTTTGTTTCGCATGTCGGCACTGGTAGGTGGGAAGCCCCAAGTTTGCATTGCATAGATCCCTATCTTAAGTGACAGCAGTTTGTGTTGACCACTGGGTAACAAGGACAAGCGTCCCGTCGAATTCAGGCACGTGCTTGCTCCAAACTAACTCATATTGTCGAATCTCCATCCAAACTATGTGTTAAACTACAGAATGTTTGTTCCAACCCCACCCCATAAATTCACAGCGGGATTCAAAAGCAATTTTTCCACAGTGGCATGTGAATCGTGGCTAAGGAGTTGCATTTACTCAAGGGGATTCGTACTCCCTCCTCCCTGAAGTCCATGAGTCATGGCCAGTGCATACCACTCAGCCAATTGAGTGCACAAATCTTGGAGGGCACGCACAGACACACCTGCAAACAAAGCTTGCCTCAGTTCAACGATTTTTAGCATTGAGAGCGACTTATGTCATTGGGATGAAACGCCAGCCAATCCTGCAAGCAACCGCCGCCAGAAGTTAAGTCGAGATAAGTCATTGGGTGCTCTCCTCAGGTTACCTAGAGCGCACGCAGCTGGAAGCAAACCCGAGCGCTGTATGCGGACTGGTCGTAGGTCCCCCAAGCGGGTTTTGACCAGGCTTACCAGCCGCTTGCCTCGCGTGCCCTGCTCCTGAAAATGTCGTTGAGCTATGTTGCGACCCAAACAGCCGAGTGGTTCCGGCGGTGTTGGCTGGGGCAAAGAACCCGAGAAGCGAGCACTGCTTCGAATGGAGGTTGCTGGCCGCTTCGGCGGGTAACGGCCAATCTTCACCGTCACTTGCTGCACAGTGAAGGACATGCTCCACACTCATGGCCAGTCACCCTCGAAATGGTGGTAAACAACCAGCCCCCAAAGAACTTCTCAATATGTTCACTTGAAGGGGCCGGTAAACAGCGACTTCCTCTTTGAGGGGACCCATCTATTTGCCCAACAAGGATGTCAAAACACAAAGCCGAGGTGCCAGTTCTGGCCAACAAGATGGAACAGCTCTTCCGGCATCCTGGCAACAGTTCAGAGAGCGACAGAGAGGCAGAAAAAGAGAGAGAGGGAGAACAAACAGAAAAACAGCTCTCAAGGTTGCAAATGGCTGTGCATGTGTTGATTGAAGTGGCACCTTTGTTTGGTGGCTTTCAAGTGAACCCAGAGGAAACATCACATATTTTGGGCTGCCCCCGTTGCAACACACAAGACGCAAACCCTGAAAACCCCTTGAACTTCGCTGGTCCCCCTCACTTTCGGGCGACGAACTGAGAGAAGCCACGCACATGGAGGCTGGCCGCTTTGCTCAGTTGCCCAAAGCGAATCGACCTGAAATGACCTTTTGGTTTTCCCATTTTGGCCCATTTTTAGTGTACCAAAAGGTTCACCTTTTGTTTTCAACTCCTTTGGGCAAGTGAGAGTGAGTTTGAGTTCTGAGAGCGCACCGGAGTCAAGCCTTTTGGAAGAGTCCAAATTGTCCCAAGTATTAGTGCTTTGTACAACAGGTTGAATGATTTTAGGGCTTCCAGGTACTGGATAGGCAACCAAGAGAAACACCCGTTTAAACCAAAAGGAAGCTGACCTTTTAGTTTACCTACTACAATAGAAGCTGGGATCCACTGGGGATGAGTGAAGGGAACATGAGTGATTTATGAGTCATGTTTTTGGGCTGTCGCCTGGACATAAGCCGCCCATTCTACTCTGTTTGTGTATTTTCCATATCCGCCTTCGTGTTGCCTTTCTTGCTGGTTCTCAGCAACTGAGGGAATGACCCCTATCAACCATGAACTGCGGCTTCCTTCAAGAAATTCCATCCCTTCCAATCATTCCCAAAACCCTGGGTGGTTCCCAACAAAGAAGCGGCAAGTTTCGGTTTCCCAGGGCGAAAGCAGCTCGAGGTGCGTGGTCATGCCCACCTATGCCATGTCGGAAAGCCAGAGGCTCAGAACGGAACCCGGCCACTTCCCAGGTAGCAGGTAGCAGTGCTTATGGTACCGTTCCTTGGTGGTTTGAGGTCCTCGAACATTGCTTTTCGTTGGGCCCACTGAAGAGTTGCCCCAAAATAGGGCCTTCCGGGCTTCCCCTTTTTTCAGGAGGGTCAAGGGGGATTCCCCCCCCCCCAAACACATTTTCCTAGAAGTAGAGACCCACCTTCCGGGAGTAAGCGAACCCAACCAAAGAAGCCACCCATTTTGGGCCCGCAGCAAAGGCCTGTTCAAACGAGGTTCACTCAACTGCCTATTGAGTGGCGAGCTCACCGATGCAACATGAGCGAAAACCGTGATGTAGGTCCTGTTGGGACAAATACTTGTTTCAGGAAGTGTAATGGAGTTGACTGTTTCCCGGAATTTTCTACGCTGCAGATTTGGCTCCTTTAGCTCACCAGGTGGTTTTCATCGCTGTTTTGTGTAGATTCAACGCCCCTGGGTTTCTGGGGGAACGGGGCACTCAAATCAGCCGCACATCCCTGGTGATGCGCTCGGGAACTTGTGTTGAATAAATCTCGCGTGAATGGGTGTGCCTTCTGGAGCTTGGAAAGCAAAACCGGCAACACCACCGCAAGTTTATTCTTTGGGCTTCCATGAGACAGCACATGCCAATCAGTAACCTTCTTTCCCCGATCTCAGAGATTCCTCAAACAAGAAGGGTTTTGTGCGTGGTTCCGTTTTAATTTGGAGTGCAAGGGTAATGTATGGAAGAGGGCATACCGCGCCTAAAACCAAATTATTTGGTTTTACCCCACAAGCCCATTATATGTTTCTCTTGTTTTTAGGCTTATCATCCCCCATAAATTACCAAGCCAAAGATCACGGGGCCTGAACCCCACAGCTCCAAAAGGCCTGACTACCAAGCTTGGAGATGAGCGTGTGGAGAGGCCTAGACACACGTAGGAGCCTTGAAGAGCAAGTATGGCAAGGCCTCTGCAAAACGTCATGGCAATCTTGGGATCAAAAGTATTCGAGCTTTGAAAAAGTATTCGAGCTTTGAACAAGTATTCGAGCTTTGAACAAGTATTCGGGATTTGAGAGGGACACAGAGAAACTCACTAGAAACCCAAGAAAGCCAGGGGACTTGGGCTTGGGGGTGGCTTTCATGTCAGGTTTCTTGGGCCGAATGGCAGGCGGGCTTTAGCCTCTCGTGTGGACACAGACCTGTCTTTGGTATTTGTGGTGGCAGCGCTTAACCCCCCCTTCCCCCCCCCTGCCTTTCCCATGGGCCATTTTGGTAGGTGGTTCTACCTGGTGGCATGGGGCTAGGGCTGTATAAATCTTAGTAGCCGTGTTGGCAAAGCCAAAAGTCAATGCGTCGTGGGCGGTCGCTGGGGTGCGAAATGAGGCGTATGCGTAATTGAAGCTCGCAGCACTCCTTGCGGACTCCATGCGTAAGCTTACAGAGAACAGCCAGCCATTACTTTGTCAGCTTTGATGCCCCAAGCCTTGCCAACCGGAAGCAACATGTTTGGACATGTCTATTTGTGGCTGGTCAGGTCACGTTTTTGCTTGGACAACAGACACGGACAGTTGTCAGACCCGCGCCCCATTCGGTTGCTCCATGTGGTGGTGGCTTTACGCCCTTTCAACAGCTATCAGAAATGAATATGAGCAGCAGTCAGAGAGCTGACAAGCCACCAGCATGATCAATACCTAAAAGAGACATTCAGCAACCATCACTCATCCCCCAATAACCATTCGCAACATTCACTTACCCGCAACAACCATCAGCAAGTGTCACTAAACCCCCAACAACCATCAGCAACCTTCAATTGTCAGCAACCACCACTAACCCCCAAAATATATATATATATATAACAGCAACCGTCACTAACCCACCGAACAGCCATCAGCAACCATCACTAACCCCCCCAACCATCAGCAACCATCACCAGCCCCCCCCCGCCCCCCAGCAACCCTCAGTAGCAATCAACCATTTGAAATCACTTGCGCTTTGCTGATTTCGGCCCTTAGGTACCCAGCCCCCAAATCGACGGTCGATCCGAGGCATGCCCATCGCGTCCAACCCGCTTCCTCCGCACCTACGAGTGCTGAGGAGCGTGGGGCAGGCGACGAAGGGTTCATGGCTGTGGTGTGAACCCCCAGGCCGCTTAGACTCGCTCGGAGAGTTCCTGGACTTTATACTTTTGGGAGGACAACTTCAATGGTACATTTAAAAAAAATAGAGCTTTTTGTAGCCCATCTACTCAGGAAGTGAGTACGTAGAGCTTATGGAAGCACACGGCTAACCCCCCATTGAGCCTGCAAAAGGTGATCCCTACCCAGGTTTGGTCAGATTCTGAGGCCTGCTTGAAGAGCAAAGTTAGACTCAACCTGTTCCAAAGTACAGCTCCGTGTCTCACGCTCCGTTTTCATATATTTTTTAGCGCCAGCCCCCCCCCACCCCCCGACCGAAGCACCAACTGCCTTTAGTCAGCGCAATTCCGACGATTGGAACATCACCACATACGGACTGCCTTCAGTAAAATGGTGGCAGTTTTTGCTAGCATCGTAATAGTGCCAGCCTGCAATTACTCAACTGCATGGTACACGGTGTGTGGAATACGACGCTAAGAAATTCGTCCAGCTACTGCCCCTAAACACTGATTCCCTAGATGCGCGTTTGATCCATGCACCGTACCCAGGTACCAACGGAAGTTGGGTGCATCAATGGGTGCGGACATGAAGAATCCCGTTTCATGATTTTCCATGGGTTGTGGGGTGGACACCTGTAGCAGATGTTGATGGCTCCGTCAAAAACCCGAGCACCTCTATTGGATCCCAACATCCGGCTGAGCTCCATCCCAACAAATGTCAGTTAGATAGCTGGGATCCATCAGATGGCACTTGGGCAGCCTCTGAGTTCCACCCAACGCACGGCACAGGATGAGTTCCACCAAACAAACGCTGAGTCGCCCAAAACCCACGTCTCGTTTCATAGCTGAGTTGCCATGTTTCATCGACGCTTTTCCCTTGGCCACCTGCTCAATTGGCCCAACGCAAGCCGCGGGAGTCCAATCAGGCCGCGGGCCCGGGCATGGCTTTGCGGCACGAGGGGAGCGACGCAACGGTGCAGCCAGGCGCTGTCCGGGATCAGAGGGGTCCAAGGCCCTTCTCCACTAGGTCCCACCGACTGACATGGAGCACGGTGTCTTGTCTGCTGTTTGGTTGGATCCTTAGACTTTAATTGTTTGGTTCTTAAAGGTGTTTTCCACTAAGCCCCACAAAAAGTTCAACTTGTTGCAGGGGGGTCAACAGCAACCAAGGTGCAGGAAGACGACTTTCCTCTTGGAAAGGGGGCTTTCTGCACTTCCATGTTAGTTGGTGGGAAGGTAGCCCTTCTGTTTGACCAGGTTTACATCATGGATTCGCCAGGCTATCTGGGAACAACCGTCAACGGTTTTGGGCGTTTCAATACGAAGCATTGCGCCCATGAAAGGCCCCATGCCTCATCTACTTAGTCCATACTTTTGAACCCTCAATTCACCGTCTTTGAGGGTACCCATGGTACCTTTCTTTGGCTAGTTTGAAAGGGAACCAAGGGCGCCCACCATTGCTGGATGTGTTCATTGAGTAGGCAGGGAGCCGTTGCTTATGTGAACTGTTTGGCGCGGTGCGCGTCTGAAAGCTCGTCCGGGACTGTCAACCAGCCGACCGACCAACCAACCCACCAACCAACCAACCGACCTGTGTAGAGTTGAATATGTAGGCAGCCTGTAGGAGATGTGTTTCAAGCTATCAGTTGTATTTTGCAGAGGGAGCACTTTGTGGCTATCCCGGACCTGGGGTCCTGTTGTCCTTTAGACATGTTTCACTTCAGAATCAAGCAGACATGGGTGCCTTTTTTTTCCCGTTGGAGGTTTGGGATACTGTGCCTAGAGTATAGTCGCTAGCTTTTTGTCAAAAGCCTAGAGCCCTTGTCACAAACGAGCCTTCGGACTTGTGGCCCTTTTGTTCAACCCCACAAATCACCCAACGACCGATTCACCTGGGTTTTGTGACCCATACAAATCCTTGAAGGTTTCTTGTTTCGGTCCATGCCTTGCGTCAGGTCTGGGAATCATGAAATAATTCGGCCAGATATATGGGTGTGTCTTTGTTTGAGGGTGCCCCTCGTGTTGTGATTTTAACGGGAAACGCCAAAGCCATTTTGGGGGGGTCCAACCTTAGAAAGGACACGCCCATATCAACCAATCTTGCTTCTGGGACAAGGATTGATTGGACCCTTCCCACTGAATTTGTCCCGACATCCACTGTTTGCCACATTGCTTTGCCTCTAAAAGAAGGATTGTCGTCGCAAACACTTATGCCTTATTCACATTTTATAGGGCGTCTTGTAGAGCACCAGAGCGCTGAAGAGGTGTGTTGTTTGCCGTCAGTTTTGGCGTTCGCCGAGTTGGGTTGTCTCTGAAAATTGTGAAGGCTAGTTTACTTGCGTCAGAAGCTTCCTAACCGATCGGATGCAGGAGCACGACGAATTTGTGCAGGCAACAAGTAAAAGAGCTATTCTCCAGCACCCTCCTACTAATTACTGCCCAGGGGGCAGTAGATAGAAATTTCCCAAAACCGACCGTAGTTAGAAAAAACCGATGGCTTGTCGCTTGGACCTTCTCTGGGCGAGCAACCGCAGCCGCGACCCGGCGCCAGGAGAAGAGGCAGAAGTCTGTGTACGGGGCGCCTGCGTTACCAAGGGTTACGCACCTCGGTCGCCGCAAGACGATTCGGCCGGGAGTTCTCAAACTGGAGCACCCCCCCAAAAAAAAGAAAAGAGAAAACAACAAATATATTTTGTGGTATTCCATGTTGGTTTCCTCTTCAAAAACCAACCAAATAGGGGTTCCCACCAAAACGCCTCAATTGTTGGCCTTGGCAGGGCAACTCAAAGCTTGCTGATACATGCATGGGAGCAATTATGAACTCACCTAGAAATTATACCCACGACCCATTACTTGGGGGGAGTCCTATTGCCGGCTGTTCAGTTATAGTAGTCTGGCCAGATATATGCATATGACCATACTATGTGTATAATATACATCTACAAAGCTTAGATATTGTAGCACCTATCCCGCGTTGTTTAGGGTTCCCCAGGGTTACCCTCATAGAGTGTGTGTGGTGTCGGGATTTATTGGTTCACCCGAAGATGGGTGGCCGTTCATATCCTTTGAGTGAAGCTGGGTGAGGACGAGCACAAAACAGGTGCGCGGCCACCAGCGACCAGGTTGGCCTTCTCCGGGGTAGATTCGGTGCATTTTGCCAATGGATGTTCGGACTCGAACTTGTTGCCAACGAATTTGGGTTTTCCACTAAACCATTAGAAGTTCAGTATGGTCAAATGAATGCAAGGGAGAACACTTGCCTGGAACGGCGTCCTGGGCATGTGTTTGAACATAAATATGTATATATATATATATATATGTGCGTTGCGTGTTTCAGGGTAGCCTTGTGTTGGGGTTCTGTCAAACGAAGCCACCCATGTTTGAATGATACAAACCCATGCCTGTATGAGTGGATGGTTCGTTGGACCCTTGGAAATCCCGGGGCCACGGCCAGAGTTGGAATCTGAAGCCACGAGGCGAGACGAAGGGCCTCAAAGAGGTCAGCATCACATCATCCATGTGCGGAATGTGTGATTTTTGTCGTTCCCCGTTCATTTCTCTTGAAAGGAAATGGCCCTGACTCGCTTTTTGTTGGGTCCTTGGTGTCCCTTTGGTTTCACAAAAAAAAAGGATCGAGGCGTGTGTGTTAGAGGCTAGGACTCTGCCGTTGCAATGTTGTAGGTTGGGTTGGTTGTTGCACCCTATACTGAATGATTTTCCTGCACCCATCGGAATCCCCTCGAAATGATAAAGTAGCCACAGGGATGGGAATCAACCACTTCTTTTTCCTTTACCAGGGCCAATGTTCAATCCGTGCAAAAGCTCGCTGGCAAACCCGAGTTTGCCTCAGGAAATGCGCGCCCACATGGACCAGGACTGATTGGCTGTTGGGATTGGTTGGGAGATTTGAACCCTTGGCTCCCCTTTTCCAGGGACCCTTTTCTCAGGCAACCCTTAGTTGGTGGTTTGGAGTGGCGGCGTTTTGGGGAACCCTGGCTTTTGCGGAGGGCAAATGGGAAACCACCCCTCGGAACACCAATCCAAACCAATCCAAACCACCAAGAGGGATTCTGAGATACATTGGGGAGAGAAGCACTGTTACCAGCTAGCTGATTAGGAGGATTCCCTTTGCTAGATGAACCATTGGCCACGATATATATGCTGGTCCTCAAGAGCCTTGCTTCGAGCCTCCGAGCGAAAAGACCCAGTGCCCACTTGTTCTGTTTTTTTGGGTTAAAGTGGTCGCCCATGAAATTCAACGGCCTGTCATTGTTCTCCAGCCACTGGGGGGTTTGGGAGGAACATCCAATGGCCAACTTGCTACCCATGGGATCGTTGGAGCACTCTATTGAATGAGGTGCTCCCCCTGCACATAGACATGAAATCAGGAGGGGGGGTCCCCAAAAGGAGATTTCAAAGAAGACGAGGTTTTTCGGGTTCTGGCTTAATTTGTGGGGGAGTTTCTAGGTGCTGTCTCTTGCAACTGGGAGTTGGACCCTTTCAGTCGCTTGAATTCACGATGTTTTGCCGTCAAATCAACCAACGCAACGTCCGTGGTTGTTTTACGCATGTCCAAGCGGCTCAGTCAAAGTGAAGGGGGCAATGGAATTGTGTTGGTCTCGCTGAAAACAAAACAGATTGACATCCATGTTTTGTCCTCTTCTTTTTTTTCCGCCTGCGCTTACAAGTCGTTTCTCGTTCAGCTTCTCGATCTGAAATGTCAGACCAGGATCCGCGAGCTACTCTGCATGAGAGTGGGCAGAAACAGCAAAGCCAGCAGCCCCAAAAATGACTACTAGCTTCCCAAGTTTTTGGAGACTATTTGCTTTTGTCCAGTGCCATCATTTCAGTAACCACCGTCTGAGAATCCACTCAGGACCCGAACATCGAAGCCTTTACCCCAGATGGCTGGCTTCGCACCGGAGACAAAGGCGGCATGGGGTGGGAGACGTTTTTTCAGCCCCTTGAACATTGCAGAACCTTCCCTAAAGGGAAGACTCCTTTTTGGAACACTCTGCTTCTTTTGGAAGACGGCTTTGCCCCTTTCCGGGCAGTTCACAGATCCTCAATCCTTCGTTGCCCCACACCTCTATGGATTAGCATTGGCCCCTTCATTTTGAATGGGCTTTGTTTGGGTTCATGAATTTGTAAAGGCTCCTAGTATTTCTATTGTATTGCATACCGTTCCATTGCCAGTGCTCAATGTTTAATCGAAGTTAGAGGGCTGACCCTTTCCCTGTTGAGGGGCTGACTTTGAGAAGGCAGGGTCCAGGTTCCCCTTTTGTCACGCGCTCTGACATATCCCGGTTTGGTCATTTTGGGCAGGATCATACTTTGGTGGAGTGTTGTTTGAAGGGAACAAACAAGGAGCCTTATTTGTGGCTTTCTCTTTGATTGATGCCTAAAGGGAAGTACAAGGCATCCTGCATCGTTTGCCAGTAGAAAGGGACTGCCAGCTCGGGCCAACGTGGATCATGCATCGGCAGCAAATCTTGACCTGCGCTTCGCTTGCGAAATGCCGTGCCTCCTTTTTCAAACGATGCAGCGAGTCCACACGGAGCGAGGGCAAAGACAGTTGACGACTCGGTCCAAAACCAAATATCAAGGCTTCAGCTGAAGAGTTGGTGATATCTGGCAGCGGCGGATTGGCCGAAGTCCGATTGCCGCTGGTGAGAAGCGACCTCCGCTTGCCCTCCCTTCCACTAAGGGCAGTTGTGGGAGGTACCTGGAAGATCATGTTCCTCTTGTAGGACCCCCTATCAGGTTCCATGTTAGCGGGAGTGAGGGTAGTAGAATTTAACTTACGACACAAAGCCATGATGGCTATTTAGAACTGGGGTTCACCCCCGAGTAGCTTAGAAGTTACAATTCATAACCATGGCTATGATTGAAACAAATGAATACGCAACATGCGAGGCTACATCGATGAGAACAACTACCTGTGCCTCTCTGGGCGCTACAAAGAGATCATTAACCGGGGCGGTGAGAAGATCTCGCCCTTCGAGGCGAGGTGTTCGCGAAGTCGCCTCGTTGCTCGGTGGATTCAACCCATAAGCTCCCTGGAGTCGCCATGGGGACTTTTAAAGAAGGAAACCGACCATGAGGAATTGGGAGTTACCTCAAATCCCTGTTCGGTTATATGGTTGGTCCAGTTGCGTTTCTCGAGGTAAGAATCGGTGCCAAAAACTGGCAACGATCTTGCAGATGAACCCAAAGTCGACATGAATGCAGCTTTCATAGGTCTTGGGGATGAATGATCATGAATTTATATTGTGTGTTCTTGTTGGGGCCCACTGGAGCCAAGATGCGTCGTGCCAGTCATGAGGGGTAAGCTACGGACAAAATGAAGACTATCTGGCGACCAGACTAAACTCACCGAGAAGGGGGCAGTGCGCCAGCGGCCGATGAATCGCTTTGCTTGGCTTTGGGCAATAGTCACAATCACGGCCTCTGCTCTGCTGGCTAGATGCTGGCCTCCAATCTGCCACCCGTTTAGCCAAGCCCACCCTTGGCATTGCTCGTGTTTTGGTCATGGCTTCCAAGAGCACACGTCCAGGTGTACCGGTTGTTCGGCGGCACCCACAACATCCAATATAGTTTGATGGGTGGGCCAATTCCCAAAATATGCGGGTCCTCGTTTTCTGACAGGGCCACATGGGCAGCTGACTGCGTTTTAGTCGAGAGCCACAGAAGAGGCTCATAATGGAACAGTACCATTTAGTCACTCGTTGTAGCTGGGGGTCTCATCTTGAGCGTGTCACTGTGTGGATGAACATCATCCACTTCGTACCAGTTGGGATGGATGGAACCCTATGAATACTGGGCTACACCACCTGCCAGCTGTCCCATGGTCGGATGGTTGGCAAGGACCCAGCCCCAAGCAAAGAACAAATGGAATTGTCCAGGAGCAAACAATGGACCCCAATATAGACATCGAAGACTGGTCCAAGCCCATATAGACATCAAACAAGGCATGAAACATACGAACATATCGCATCTTGGAGTCAATAGCCGTTGGGCTGGTGCTGAAACACGTTTCTAAGTGTTAATTGGATTGGGCCGTAGAAGTCAGGAACAACACTTAGAAACGAAAAGCAACTGTTGGGAACATCACTGAAACGTACCTGCTGGCAAAATAAATTTCCAAAACCGTCTCTAAGTGTATGTCCGTCACTATAGAGCTTATTGGGCACTATTAGGCGCTATTAGCTCGGGACTGGCGTGCCCCTTTTGGGTGGGGCCTTGACCCTGCTGTGGGTGGACGAACACCTGCACCACTTTGAATCCAGGGGAAACCATTCTTCAAGTCAGGGTTTCTTAGGTGGTGCGAAATGGAATTCGTCCATCCGCAGTAGGAAACTGATCCGAAACGAATCCCAGTCCAATCGTGACTCAGGTGGAGAACGTGTGCCGCCAGTGGCCCGCGGTCTTCGACTGCATCGCCTTTAGCTGCCTGGCAAAGACCAGCGACCTTTCAAATACTTGATGCTCCCTGAGCGGTGGGTGTTTTTCTCCATATGAATCCTTGGTTTTGCAAGGTGCGAAGAGGTGACTTCAGCGCAACGTATCCACACAAATCAAAGGTACCGCCGAGGACTTCTTGGTAAATCCGGGAAACAAGGTTTGAATTGACTGTGACCCTTTCCATCTCGTGGAGCTGAAAGGTGCCTGCTGAAGAAAACATGCCCTTCAACCTCACCCCACCAACTCCCCCATTTCAAAAGCAGTTTCGAGAAAACCAGGTCAATGTGCAACTGAGGCTGTCCACACGTGCAGCTGGGTGAGACCGTCGGCCTGGCTGCAGTGCTCAGAGAGGGAGCACCTCGTCTCGAGTGAATCGGGTTGCTGCAAAAGTATGGGTATGGGTCAAAAAGAAACCACCAGGGGACCGCAGGGTTTATATAGTCTTTGTTTCATTTACCAGGGTCCGTTCTGGGTACCTATTTTTGACCCACAGCCGTATTGGTTTTGGTGGATGGCCCGGGATTCATGGAGGTCATAGAAAGCCATGCGGTTCGGGCCAAGTGTCCAGTCTACGGTCCATTTGGGAGGGAACTGGGGGACACTTAGTTTTTACAAAAGACAAGGACACTCACGTCCAGTGGGGGAACAGTACATTTGCACCGCTCATACAACATACAGTGAACGTGTCGGGAAAGCAGAGTCGATGCGCTGCGGGTGCTGCGCACATTTGGTCTCAGGAGGGAAACTGTGCAATGCCATAGGCAGGCTTACCTGCACTCAACCTTTTGCCTTCAGGGTTTCCTCCATGTCAACCAACTGTTTACTTCTTGTTCAAAGCTCGATTTTTTGCCTTTGGCCCAGTGCTTGTCTTAGGTTGTTTGGGTTTCTCAGTTGCCCAAAGCCAACCTTTGGACCTTTTGGTTTTCCCATTTTGGCCAATTTTTAGTGTACCAAAGGGTAAACTTTTGTTTCCAGGCAAGTGAGGTTTCCTTTTTGGTTCCTTTGTTGCCTTTAGCCCAGTGCTTGTCTTCAGTTGTTTGGGTTTTCCCTTTTTGGTTCCTTAACAAGCCGGGAAAAATGGAAACCGGCCTCCCAAGTTCCTTAAGTTGAAAGGATCGGTTCTGGGTTTTCCTTCTTTGGTTCTTGTTCAAAGTTTTTTGTTTTTTTTCACGTTTGGCCCTGTGCATGTCTTAAGTTGTTTTGGTTTTCCCCCGTTTTGGTTCCTGGTTGAAACCGACCCAAAGGATTCCTTCCACAAAGCGGCCCTTGGCCCGAGGAGAAGATAACGGGCACTCGCCTGGAAGAGCTTCGCAGCTTCGCCGCGGAGAAGATGAGCGAGAAGTGGCTGCCGCAGACCATCCTCTTCATGAAGGACCTGCCCAAATTGGGCTAATGCAGACAGCCCTCAAGAAGCCAAGGCCTGGTGGATATATATATATATATGCATATGGATATATAAATATGGTACCCCCCCCCCCCGAACCCCCCCCCAAAACCCCCCCAAGCCAAAAAAAGCTCAAAGGGCCAGAAAAACCAGAAAAACCAGAAAAACAGAAAAATCAGGGTCTAGGAGACAGATGATGGAGGCCACAAACAAGTTTGGAGTTTTCTTGGCGAATCCTTCTGAGGAAGTGAGACGGTGAAAAGGACCAGAAGCGGAAATTGCCATCGGGCAGAAGCATTATGATAAAGCAATAGATGAGGTTTGCCACACCGAGACAACCGGGAAATTGGAGGGTAAGGGAGAATCCCAGCCATAAATAGCTGTGGCCGCCTTCTTGATTCTTTATATGGTTCTGGGTCGACCATTTGTGTACCAGGTTTTGATTATGACTCACCTGGCTGTGGGTCAAAATTAAACCACCAGGATACCTGGACCACCCAAATCGGCAGAAGTTTCTGCCTTTTTGGAAAAAGGCACCTTTTTGCTGTTGGCGGCGTTTTTAGTTTCCCTGGCAGCGTTTTTTTCAAAATCAAGTTCTGTGCTAAACAGGCAGCAGGAAATCGGCGGGAAATCGGCGGAATTCGGCGGGAAATCGGCGGAATTTCGCGGAAGCAGGTTTCAGCATGTCGGACTGTTTGTTGCGTTGCGGCGTTTTTTCTTGCGGGCGGCGTTTTTTGGGCTTTTCGGCGGAAATTTCTGCCGCCGGGGCCTTTCGGCAGAAAGTTCCGCCGCCGGAGGGTCCAGGTATGGACCACCCACCAGTTTTAGTCATGGTTTCCATTTCCCAGGGTTTTCCATTTTGGGGTTACCCGATTTTTTACCCACAGCCACCTGATGACCTTCTTAGTTCTTTACATGGGTCTGGGTCGACCATTTTTGTCCAGGTTTTGATTACGACTCACCTTTTGCCACACCCAGACCACCGAAAAAAACTCGAGCTGATGCTTTGGAAGTGTCCCTCTGGACCAAGCTCAGGACATCCCCAAGGGCTCCACTGGGAAGCCGGCTCGCATCGGCCTGGCCAAGCGAATGAACCTGGAGCCCTTGGACATCGACCAACCCAACCAGGCCATGGGGTGCCCCCGGAGTCCCCGAAAATTGACGAGGAAACGCAGGGCTCCTGAAAAGATCTCCATTTTGCAACCATTTGAAACAGGGCTTCTTCCACCAAAAGAGAAACCGCCATTTACAAGGCAACGTTCAGGTGTATAGTAGGGATCCCTCAAGCGGATCAGGGGGAGAAAGGTGACGCGCGTCGTCTTCGTGTGTTGCGGGGATCCAATTCCCCCCCCACAAGATGGCGGCGGTGTTTTCCAGCTGGTGGTGTTTTTTTTTGTGTAAAACCACATGGCTTCAGTTTTCCAGCTTGTTTTTTGTTTTTTGGTAAACCACAATGTGGGGGGTGTCTCTTTTTCTTGCTGGTGCTTGCTGGTAGGGATTGACAACGAGTCTGGGTGTTGGGAATGAACTGGAAGGGGATGCTCGAGAAAAGGAGACCACAAGGGATGGCTTATGGGGGTCATTCCCTCATTCCCTGCTGACAACCAGACAGTTTTTGTGGGGACATGGCTAGCAGTGGTTTGCTTTCTGGAGCAAAGACAACTGCTGTTTCTGTCATCCCTTGAACTCTAGTAGTGCTGCAGTGTTCTGATGTTTTGGGGCCAACCACGGACCCGTTTATCGCATAGCTACCGGGGTTTGGGATAAAGTGTTAAAGGTGCAGAAACCATGCAGCATAGGTGCATTTGCGTAAAAGTTGCATGAGACCTCTCTTTGAGGGCCTCACTTGTTTTCCAGGGGAAGAAACTGCTCTTTCCCTGAATGTCTGAGTTCCTGGACTTGAAACTTTTTGGGCTCAAGTGAGTTCCAAACTTGCAGGCGCCCGAGCAAAGCATCACAGGCTGGGCCGCCGGGGTCATTCCTTCCTTCCGAGGTCACCGTGTGGGACGCCACCTCGGGACTGCCGGTGCCGGTGGATGAGGCGGCAAAGAAAGCCACGGCCAAGAAGGCGCGGAGATGTCGAGGGCACCGCGGGGGTTCATCCATTTGCTCAGTTGCCCAAAGCGAATCGACCTTTTGAGATCTTGTGGCTTTCTTGTTTTGGTGAACCTTTCAATCAAGCGGCCAAAAGGTGAACCTGTTATGCCCAAAGTGTTTTGGGCAAGTGTGTCTGCTTGCTTGTGGGTTTGAAGGGAAGCCCAGCTTGCAATTGGCCAACCCTCCAGATACCTGATCTGGGTTTAAAGGGAACCCAATAGTTCTTATTTTCCAAGTGGGTTTTTAAAGAGAATCTATTAATACTGGATGTTTATCTTATTTTTTCCAGGAGCAAATGGGGTAAGGGACGTCAAAGAGATCCCAACCATTGCCCTCCGCATCCCCACCCCCTTAAGAATGGAATAAGAATGGAGTTTGGGGAGGGGGGTGACCCCTGGAATTGTCCTTTTATCGGGAAGTCTGGATAAATGGAATTGGGGGACCCCCCACTCCCCTCCCCCTACACTTTCAACGCCAACCTTCGAGCAAGTATGGTCCTCCGCATACAGCGTTGACCAGGGATCCCAACCATGCCGTTTGCGGGGCGTGCACCATGGGCAGACTATGACGCGAGGTCACGTTTCGGGGTGCTGCGACGTCCAAAGTAGAGCTTCCTTTCTTGGGTGAGTTTCTTATGTTCGGTTTGTGACATTTTATTTTTTTTTGCCTGCAGACACTGACACAAAGCCAGACACATGTTTTGGAAATTGTGCAGATTGCGTGTTCTTCATGTTGACCTCCGTTGGAGGGGCTATGGAGGGATTTGGCTATCAAACATCAATCCTTGGCCTTAACTCATCAAGTGGACATGTGGAGGGCTTCTGCATGAGGATTAGGTTTGTGTTCTGGCGAAAAAGCTTGAGGATGTCGCTCGAATGGAATGGGTTTGCGTGTCGTTTTTGTTGGTCAACTCCTTTTGCTTGATGTGCAAAGGGAAAAGAAGAAACTGTTTGTTTCAGGGGAGTCCCGCAATTTGGAGGCAAGCTGAGTCCCCTTTCACTTTGTCGGAAATGTGTGTGCGTGTGTGTTTCACCTGGAGCAAATCTTTGGAGCCATGGCACAAAAGGATCTTTGACAAATTAGCCTGAACTTGACACTTCTGATACTCTCAGAGACTATATTACTGGAACTGGGTTGTGGGTTACTATTGGACCATAAACCAATCCACGTGGGTACGAGTCAAAATTAAGCCACCAGGGGACCGCAGGTTTTAGTCATTGGTTCCATTTACCAGGGTTCCATTTGGGCAACTATTTTTGACCCACAGCCACGTGTATGAGTCATGAAAAGTGCACAGGATGCCGTTTGACTAGAGTAGTCTTGAAAGCCTTCCTTTCTACTTCTATAGTTGTTGGAAAGAGCGCCTTTGGAAAGTTGTGGTTTGAATGCATTGCGTATGTGCCACAAAATGGGGACCTCACCCCCCGTAAACTTTGTGGTGTTTCTTTGGTTCGCCTTTTCCTCCACCCCAATTGGGTACCCTGATGAAGAAAAGACAGACACACAAATCATGATGAGCTACTAGAGTCGCGGTGCCATGCGAGTGTTTCAGCGGGGCACAAGGTGCGCTTTGCGCAAGTGCACTGATCCTGTGACAGCACGGATGCCACATATACTTCACATTTCTTTGCGCCGTCCGCAAAACATGTTCAGCATGTCCAATATGAATAGGCCCATTCGAATGAGGCATTGTAGGGTGGCCCTCTCCGACGAGTTGCGCCAAGAGATCTGCGTCGACAAACTGCCCTCCTCTCCAGAAACATGGAACCTGACTCGGGGATCCTAGAAGACGGTGTTCCTTTAACACGCACCCTCTGGTGGCTTTCATATGAGTGGACAGGAGGGTATAAGGAGCCCGAAGAACCCACAAAATATCAGGTTCTGTCGTCCACAAGACACCACAAATGACAACAGTCTTTTGAAGGCTTCCGAAACTGTTCTGCCGTAGAATTTAATCCATGTCCACTGTCTCAGCTTCGAAAGATCAGCTTCCGAATTTGAGAAAGCTCAATGACCATGGTCAAAGCTCCTAGCAGAAAGTTGGAACATGCTATTTGGTACAAGCATGTACACAGTGTGGACATTTGGCCAACGAAATCAGGTTTGGTGAGCTTGTGATTCCCAAGACAAGCTCAAGATAAGGCATTTATGTTTGTCAAAGTTCGTCGAAATGAGAATGCCAGGCAGTGGACTCTTTGGGTCGGGTGCGGGATGTGAACGACGCCAAAGACCAGGAAGCTTGTCTCCGGTCGGGCGGCCGTTGAGCTCGAACGGAAAAATGATGCAAGTGCTTGTACGTAATGAAACCGCAAACGCGTCAGGAGCTTCCAGATACGTAGCAGCGTGGGCGTCAACCGTCCAGAAGTGGCATGCCTAGGAGAAAGGCGGGTGCAACCCGCCCGGCCACTTTGTTCTGAAAGGGTCGCCACCCAATGAAAATACAGTGAGCCACAGTGAGCAAAACGCATTGCGCCTCCTTTCCTGAAGTTTACGCATGCTGAATCTGTGAATCCGAGCTCTCGAAATCCACAGAAGCGAAAAGGAAACCAGTGGCATGAATGTGCTCTGTGGGTCTTGGATGAAAATAGGTGCTGCTTTCAGTTTGGTTGGAATCCTATACCAGTGCCATCTACTTGTCCAAACCATTTTCAAGGATGGCTGGAAGGACACTGCCAACCCCCCTTCAGCATCATGCTCACCATGGTTCAGGTTCTTTTCTTGGGGATCCAACCCTTATTTCCGGTTTTGGAACGAATGCAACAATTGCAGATGCATCCCAATGGTAACATAATTGTAATGTGGCTACTGCGTACAGCAATAGGTGACCGGCATACAGTTAATACAGCGGATAGCGGGCATGCCGGGGAATGGATGCTGTGAATGTTGCAATTAATCCAACCACACTCAATGCCAATCACGCAACCACTGCCAATTTGGGCAATTCAGGGGCTCATCCGCCTTGGCTGCCTCTGTTTGATACTATCAAGTGGGCTACAGCCTTAATTAACCAGGGTTTTCTGGCCTTTCCTGCATGCACTCCCTGCAGTTTCTCAGCGACGTACGAATCTTGTGCCATCCGTTTTCCCAGTTGCCCAGAGGTGCCCTACTTCCTTGTTTCCTTTGTTGGGGGGCCTTTAAAATCAACCGGCAAAAACGAATGGCTTTTTCCCTCGGGCACTGGGCTTCTGAAATTTATTCATCGCCCTGGTGACACTTGTGCTGGCCTGCCGCACCTGCGGTTGTCGCGTGTAGGTGTTCAGACATGTGTGGATTCACATCGCACCTATTCGTTAACAAGGTGAAGAAGAAAGCGCAAGGACTTGATTCAGCTTGAAAATATCGTCTATTTTTGGTTTACGCGGTTTTCGTGTATTGGAGTGCGGTGTTTTTTGTTTGGGGTGCTCCTGGCTTTCTTTTACGAGAGCCCGCCAGGAAACCAGCCACTCATACTGCTGGTTCTCCGTGCCCAGGAGCTTGCACTCATCGAGAGCATGTACGGCTTTGCAATCCCCTGGATCTTGTTCTTCCACATGTTTCTGTACACCTTCGACTACTCGCCCCTCTGCTTTTGACGGAAGAACAAATGCATCTCACGGGTAGGTAAAATGAGCGATGTCACCCACAGGAAGGGTTCCATTCGTGGCTGCGAATTTATGCGTGGAGCCACAATCAGAGTGCACTTCCGACTAGGAGATTTGGGATGCTTGAGGATTTCCGCAACGCGCCTTAAAGTGGCATTGAGGAAGGTCTCACTTTCCCAACCTTCTGACCTTGTGGTTTCCCCCTCTTTGGTTGATTGCGTGGTTAGGGCCCCAAATGGTTAGCCTCTTATTTTTTTGGTCTGAAGCGGTACCCGCGGTTTCCTTTCCTTGAACATGACAGGACGCTTGTGACGGTTGGTTCAGGTGTGGAGCGCCGTCACCTCCATAATTCAATGGCATGTTTTCCATGGCAAATCCCTTCCAAACACCCCAGCTACATGAAAAGGTTCTTGGAATATTCCTGTTCAGGGCTTGTGGAGATTCTCCGCCCCTGCAAGTCAAGAAGTAGTCATTGGGAAGGCCTGCCCAGCCCTGTTTGCGTTGCTTCGTCGTGAGCACCTGCGACCCGGTTGCAAGCCAAAGCCTGGAACACGCAAGCTATAAGTTCAACAACCTGAATTGAGGATAGCGCAATCATCACGCTAAAAACAGATGCTTTAGTCTATTCTTGTGTGAACAAGCTTCCTGCGGTAAAGCCTTACGATATGATATGAGCTTCAGTCTCCTTCTTTGAGTGGTTCCAGCTCGCAAAATGCAGGGCTGCAAGACCCCAAAGAGCCGGCTGCGTACTGGATGGTTGCGAAATCCCCGTTAGAACCATTTGCTTCACTTTCCCTGAAGGAAATGCGTGCCATGGAATGGGAGCGGATGTAAGTATCCCTTGTTCATTTTGATCGGGTTCCTGGTGTCTAGAGGGCGTTCAGATCACTTTTGGAGGGTCCCACTTTTTGAAAGGACGGGTTTCACGGTGCAGGGCTGCCACTTTCTCGTCCTGGAAAAGTTTCTTCACCTGAGGTATGGGGATGCCGCGGGGGACTACACGGCGCCCTTCCGCAAAGAACAGGACATGTGCGGGCATGTGCGGGGCAACGTGTTTTTTTGGGTCATAAATTGTGGATGGACAAAATCCTGCATCACTTGGAAACCATGGAAAACAATTGTTTGTTGGCATTTACAGGGCAATTACCTTCCAGGATCTCTGAGGTGGTGCAGGATTTTGTCCATCCAGAGTAGGGCGAATGATGTCATGGATTGGGGGCGTCGCCAAATGTTTTGCAGCCATATGGGTGTGGGTCAAAAAGGGTACCCCCAAAATGGCCCGGTGGCAAATGGACACATGTACTAAAACCTGCGGTCCCCTGGCGGTTCAATTTTGACGCATACCTATATTTTGGGTACAGCAGGACCCGTGGATGATCGGCCTCCGGCTGGGCTACAGCATGAAGCCTGCCCCTCGCAGACCTGCTATCTCGGTGGCTGGGGATGGAATCACCCTTAGGTCTGTCTCAACCTCGGAGTTTGACACGGAAGGCAAAGGGAAACCAACCCCTCTATCTTGAACACCCATGTCAACTCCAGGAACTTTGGTTGGACCCCCTGCCAGCAAAACGAAAAGGACACCAGCCATTTGGATTGTCTCCCTTTTGACATCAGAATTGTAGGCCCCCTTCCCCTTAAAGTGGAAGGATTCGTGGGGCATTCGAACATGCTCAGAAGCAGTAGCGCACCAAGGAGAACTTGAGTGCAGATTCGGTACTGTTTTTACAACCTTGTTTTACTTTTCAGCAACGCTCTGAATCCAGATATTTGGAGCCATTCTCGGATCACTAGGCTACTCAAAGGCTGTGGGACTAGTGGCTCCAGCAAGTCCATTGAAGGCTTCATGCGAGCGCATTGGAAAGGCCGTGGCAGATTTGTATATGAGCAACGGACAAGCTCACTACACCCGCATTTGCAAAGGAGATGCGGTATTGAAGGCATGGCGCGGGGAGAATACTCACCAAGCTGTGTTGTCTCAATTTGTTTGGGTTCAAATTGGTAAGGCAAGGGTTCCTTTTGGCGAGTACCCTCCAAAAACCACACCCCAAATTTCCCCAGAAATTGGCGATGGAGGGTGGGGGGAATAAAACCTCAATTACAAGGTCAGTAGGGACGCCGAAATTACTCGTCGTTCGGTTGAGCCACACAATTCCTCGACACTTTGGCAAATGGGAGAACTGCTGTGATAGAGTTGCAGATGAGTGCAAGCTGCAAACCTGAGAGGTGAACCAATTTGTGTTGCCTGTGTAGTTCTGCAGAACGCCAATCCACGCCTATGGGTCTTTGGACATGAGCGGTTGTTTCGTTTGGTTTTCCGAGTGTTTCGATTTATGGTTGTTTTAAGAAGTACGCAGAAGCTAGGGCCCCCATCCCAAGCCTTTCTCGGCTTCTTTTCAGAGATGCATTTCTTAGCCGTTCGCTTCATTTCAGGAGCAGCACTTCTACGACGTAAGTTTGCGGTGGCTTGCGTCGTTTCTTTTTTTACAGTCCAAGGTGACTTTGTTCCTGCTGTGCTATGGATACCTGGAGGCGCAAGACAGGAACTTCCAATTCGGAGGTTTTGAGCGGGAGCTGGTGATTGGTCTGTTGATCATCACCGTGAACGTGCTGTCCTCCCTCTTCAAAACCTTCCTCGAATTCCTCGTGGGCCGCGCAACGCCACAGGATCTGCCCAAGGACTCGCAGAAATGGAAGGTGTCTTCGTTGCCTCCTTGTCCAAGTGTCCGTTCCGATGTTTTAGTGAAGTCGGCGGTTTTTTTTGTGTTCCTTTGGGGGGGGGAGGGTCGTTTCAAGCACATCAAAACAAGGGTCTCCTTTATTTAGCCAGGGTCTTCACTCAGTTTCTCGCTTGGAAGGACTCCATCTTTGAGGCGTTTTATCCGCAGAACCTTCTCTTCCACAAAGGCGGCTGCTGGACGCAACGGGGTTTTGGTTGGCACTTTCCAATGTGGGGAAAGAATGAACGAATCCATTGTCATCTGTGTGTGTGTGTCTGTTTTTTGAGATATGTTCTTCTTTTTTGTTTGGGGGGTTGGGGGGGGGGGTGGGAGGGGTTGCAAGGTAAATAGACTACCGAACAAAAAATCGGGTACCTTCTGGAGGACCTAGTTGGCATTTGGTCCTTTGGTTTCCCTTGTAAAATCCCGAGCGAGGATCCGGGTTGCGGGTCGAGAGTCGGGTCCTTGTCATCCCAGGTTGGTTTTTGGAGTGCATCTTCTTCGGCCGCATCATTTTGGTGCTGTGCCACAAGCTCCGCATCCCGGGCTACCTGCAGAGCTTCGGCTCGAGAGCACAAAGTCAGAATTCGGATCCCTCGGGCCTTGAGGCGTCGTTTTTCTCTTGGGAGAGCTTGTCTCATGCAAAGTCTCCAAAGTGTGGAATATGTTAAGATCGCTTCTTGTCAATTTGAGATTGGGGATGGGAACCGGTTCCTACGTTGTTCTTTGTGTTGTATGAACTTGCACCTTCCAAAGTGTGGAAATTACACCCCTTGTGTACTGATCCTTTACAGTTGCATCGCCCTTGTTTCAGTAGCAATCAGCAACAGAACCGCGCTGAGGATCCTGGTGGCTCTCTGCGTGGCTGCATGGCAGCCCCCGCGAATGTTGGAGCCCCGGCAGAGCGTGAGCGCGCTGAGCCTGGCGTACGTGATGCTGGCAGGAGGCGCCTACGTGGCACCCGTGGCTTGGATGCGAGATGAAACGCGGCTGAGTCAAAATGCGGATTGAAGCAAGTAGAAGGAGAGATGGGAGGGAGGGAGGGAGGGAGAGGGAGAGGGAGAGGGAGAGGGAGAGGGAGAGGGAGAGGGAGAGGGAGAGAAAGAGGGAGAGGAGGGAGAGGGAGAGGGAGAGGGAGGAGAGGGGAGGGGGGGAGTTCCCTCCTTCCCCCTTCCCCCTTCTCTCCTTCCCCTTCCCCTCCCCTCCCTCCCCTCCCCTCCCCTCCCTCCCCTCCCCTCCTCCCTCCCCTCCCCTCCCTCCCCTCCCCCTCCCCTCCCCTCCCCTCCCCTCCCCTCCCCTCCCCTCCCCTCCCCTCCCCTCCCCTCCGGGGAAGGGGGGAAGGGGGGAAGGGGGAAGGAGGGAAGGGGGAAGGAGGGAAGGAGGGCAGGAGGGCAGGAGGGCAGGAGGGAAGGAGGGAAGGAAGGAAGGAGGGAAGGAGGGAAGGAGGGAAGGAGGGAAGGAGGGAAGGGCACCTGGAAACTCCACCACCCTTCAACGGTTCGCTCACTGCAGAATGATTGGCACATTACCCCATCGTTTTCCCGGGTCACGCAAACTCCAGGCAGGTTTGAGATTTGGTGGCAGGATTCTGATTTGTGGTTGCCACGGCCAGCATGAAGTAATGTGACCTCATGTTCAGAGGATCATGAAGACTCCAGGTAGATTACAAGGGGCCAAGCAGTTACAACCAGAGTTATCCTTTCATCATGGGGGTTTTGCTTACTAGTGCCCCACGACCGCATTCTAGCTTTTTAGGCCGATTGTTAGTGACTCTTACCAAATGGCTAACAGGCCAACATCACTATGTGTTTCGGTTTGCCGTCTCCAAACCCTTAAAGCATGACTAGTGTACCCATAATCTCGGGCCCATTATATTTTTGGGTGGACACTCCACGTTCATTCTCCACTCCAACCCCCCGCTTCGGTCGACCTTTTCGGGTGGCGCAAGGTCTTTGTGCGGCGCTTCGGCACTATGAAGCCCAGCCTCGCGCTGCGCACGGCCGCCGCGGGGTATTTGGCGCTCTGCTGCTGTTCCCCCAAAGCCACCAGCGCCTCGCTCGAATGGTTCGCTCAGTTCAGAGCCGAACGACCGGCGGAGTTACTCCCAGAGTTTCTGGACGTCCTTTTTGGGAGGAGAATCTTAGTGGCAACAACTAGTTTGGACTGTTTGTGGACAATTGGGAAGTGAGACGATGACCAGAACAAGGCTCAAATCTTTCTCATGTTCTTTAATTGTTCTTTAGTTTCCCTTGACCACAAGCCACATCCCTTGTGGCAGGTTCTTTGGCAGCAACTCTGGATCGTAGAAATGGTTGGGCCTCAGGGTGCCACGGAAAGGCTTATTCCACACAACTGAGTCGGTTTTGCAGGCAGAAGCGCTGAAGTGCGGAGTCCAGTTTGGCTGTTCCTTCAATAGGGGCTTGCAATATTTTCCACTTGGCAGCACAATCGACTAGAGATTCAAGCGCACACGCTTGGCACCACGTAGCTTCAGGGGTCTAGGTGTTCAGGGGAATCCTCAAACATATTTCCCTGCTTCCTTTGTTCCCCTGCCTTAGCGCTTCCCTTTCCAGGTCCCTGTATCCTATTTTGGCTTCCTTGGGAAACCGCAAGTTCTGTCCTGTTTCCCTCATGTCCAAAGGGTCGACCCATTCTCTTCAGCCTTGTTTGCAAAGAGAGAGCCATTCGATTTGCCCTGGTCATCGGGCCCTTCTCTGAAGAGAAAAGACTGTTCCTCTTCGAGCACATGTACGGGGACTGTAGTTTGTCAGGCAGTTATGCTTTGGATCAACTCCCAAATTTGAGTGTTTTTGAACATCTCTTTGGCACATCTCTTTTGGTTTGATTGCATTCTTGACCTTTGGCCGTTGAAGCCCTCCCTTATTCGCGCCCCAGGCTTCAGCGATGCCTCCCGCATGCCATGCCTGGAGCAGACCTTGCTGCCGGTGACGGCGGCACGGCAAGAGCTTGAGTCCGGACTTGGGACCTCCAACAGCTGGCTTGGATTGGCGGAAAGTGATGGCTTGGAGATTTGCCGGCATAGTTTCCCATTTACCCACGACAAGAACCAAAACCCAGAAACCACCAATCCAAACCACCGATTAAATAAGGGTCACCTGATGAATGAGTTCATATGGGCTGAAAAAAATACCCCGCGCCTTTTCGTTATGTAAGGGGCCGTCCCTTAACTTGTTTCGCAGGCCAAAACCATTGTAAACCGATACAGAGGAAAAAAAAACGATACCCCCAGAAGCCATGAAGACACACATCAGGTCCTAGTTGTTGTCGCAAACCAAGATTGCGGAATCATAAATTTGCAGGGCCCAAACCGATACCCAAACCGATACCCAACCGATACCCAACTCATTGGCCGCCGTGCCGAATCCAACCAGCTGCCCTGCAGCCTTCTCTGGAGCTGCCAACATGTACTTTGTGTACTACATTTGTACTGAAAAGTTGCGACTGCCGCTGTGGAGCTGCCAAAATGTACTTCGTATACTACACCATACTACACTTGCTTGCACTGAAAAGCTGCGACTTTCGAGCCGGAGCTGCCAAAGTGTCCTGCGCATACTACTGAAAAGTTGCTACTTTCCAGCTGGAGCTGCCAAAATGTACTGTGTGTACTACACTTGTACTGAAAGTTGCGATTTCCAGCTGGGGCTGGGAGCTGGCAGAGTGTACTTCGCCTACTACACTTGTACGGAAAAGTCGCGACTTTCGAGCCAGAGCTGCCAAAACACTGCAAACCGATGCAGAGGAAAAAAAACCGATACTGACCGATACTGAGGCATAAGGATACAAGGGTTGTCCACGGGGTTTTTTTTTCAACCCATATGAGTTCTGGGACATCAACCACATTTTGTTCGAACGCATTTAGTGTCTCTGAACCGACACGCCTGCATCCAGTGCCTGTGCCATCTATGATGTAAATGTTGTTAAGCGGCATTCGGGCAGGGGAGACTCACTAAATGTACTACAAGGAGACTCAACAATTGTCCCAGGCCCGTTACAACGACCTCATATATATATATATATATACCTGGGGCCTCAAAAGACTGCCGTTTTTTGGTCGCGGTTCAAAAGACCACTTTTTTAGCCGCGCGACAAAAAACGGTCGCGCGGTACAAAGAAATGAATTTCTCGCATTAGACCAAAAATCATCATCATGGCAACCGCAGCCCCATTGTGATATAGCGTGTCTGAGCTTAAATACGGCTCTGTGCGGTTTTGTGCGGCATAGTGCGGTGTTGTACGGTTTTGTGCGGGTTTTGTACGGAAAAACTAGACCACGGTTGGCCCGAAAGCAGAACATCGCAAGCGAGGTCGGCCCAACGCTGCAGGATGCGTTCTTTTTCCCTACACGAAGCATTCGTGAAGCAAGCGCGAGACAGCACCAGGCAAGGTGCTCTGCGCAAACTGGTCGGTGCAAGTTGGTCTGCGCAAGTTGCTCTACGCAAGTTGCACTGTGCAAGTTGCTCTGCGCAAGTTGCTCCGCGCAAGTTGCTCCGGCAAGTTGGTCCCTGCAAGTGGCTCCCTGCAAGTTGCTCTGTGCAAATTGCGCTCCCTGCAAGTTGCTCTGTGCAAGCTGCTCTGTGCAAGTTGCTCTGTGCAAGTTGCTCTGCGTAAGTTGCTCTGCGCAAGTTGCTCTAGGCAAGGCGCTCTGCGCAAACTGGTCGGTGCAAGTTGGTCTGCGCAAGTTGCTCTGTGCAACTTGCTCTGCGCAAGTTGCTCTGCGCAAGTTGCTTTAAAATGCAAGTTGCATCTTGCGACGCCCGCCCGCGGACCAGGGAGAAATCGAACCCGCGACCCGCCGGTTCCGGG
Source organism: Effrenium voratum (assembly GCA_963377175.1). Taxonomy (NCBI): domain Eukaryota; class Dinophyceae; order Suessiales; family Symbiodiniaceae; genus Effrenium; species Effrenium voratum. Next base: position 1,196,989 of record CAUJNA010000114.1, read on the forward strand.
AGCAGCGCGCGAACCACGAGACAACTCCCGAGGACCAGCTCGAACAACAAAAGTCGCAAAAACCTCGAGTTTTTGCACCTCCACCACGCCGATTCCCGCAGAGGGTTGCGCGAGCACCGTGGAAATCGCAAAAAACTATGGGTTTTTGCACCTCGACCACGCCGATCCCCGCAGAGGGTCGCGCGAGCACCGCAGAAACCGCAAAAAACCATGGGTTTTTGCACCTCGACCACGCCGATCCCCGCAGAGGGTCGATTTTCGTGTAGTGTCGTCGGCACTACCCCGCCGCCCTAAGAAGAGATTTTAACTCCTCGCAAGTCAATTGCACTTGACTCCTTGCACTTGCAACTTGCACTTGACTCCTTGCTTGTTTCAAGGAGTCATTGCAAGGAGTCATTGCAAGGAGTCATTGCAAGGAGTCATTGCAAAGAGTGATTGCAAGGAGTCGGAGTCATTGCAAGGAGTCATGAGAGCCATTGCAAGTTGCAAGGAGCCAAGTGCATGGAGTCAAGTGCAAGTCGCAAGTGCACGGAGTTAAGTGCAAGTTGCAAGTGCAAGGAGCCAAGTGCAAGGAGCCAAGTGCAAGGAGCCAAGTGCAAGGAGCCAAGGCATGGAGTCAAGTGCAAGTTGCAAGTGCATGGAGTCAAGTTGCAAGTGCAAGGAGTCAAGTGCAAGTTGCAAGTGCAAGGAGTCAAGTGCAAGTTGCAATCCTTGCCATGACTCCTTGCAATGACTCCTTGCAATGACTCCTTGCAATGACTCCTTGCAATGACTCCTTGCAATGACTCCTTGCAATGACTCCTTGCAATGACTCCTTGCAATGACTCCTTGCAATGACTCCTTGCAATGACTCCTTGCAATGACTCCTTGCAATGACTCCTTGCAATGACTCCTTGCAATGACTCCTTGCAATGACTCCTTGCAATGACTCCTTGCAATGACTCCTTGCAATGACTCCTTGCAATGACTCCTTGCAATGACTCCTTGCAATGACTCCTTGCAATGACTTTCATGGTGACGATTCCTTGCAATGACACCTTGTAATAACTCTCATGAGAACAACTCAAGTGAACCCAGCGGAAGAACCCTTCGCCATGCTTTCGGGAAATACGGTCGCAACATGTCACAAAAATGGTCGCAGCATGAGAAAAAGCGGTCGTTGTAAGGAACAAAGGTCGTGGTCCGAGAAAGAAACGGGCGTTTAACCAACAAAAATCGGTCGTTGATAGCAACATCACAGCCGTATGCAAAAACACCGTCGCATCATGATAAATTACGGTCGTTTCAGTAGCCACAGCATGCTGCACACCCATTTCTTGTCAAACGTGCGTTGGTTCAAACAAACCAATGTTCACAGCCTGCGTAAGTTGCGTAGTGTCCACTTGCCTGAGCAGCATGCCATGGCAGGCATTCCGCACGTTTGAAAGTAAAATGGTCGCTCCAAAAAATGGTCGTACGAGCAAAAAATGGTCGCGCCGTACCGCAACCAAAAAACGGCAGTCGTTTGAGGCCCCAGGTATACATATGTTCAGTCGGTGTAATAATCGCATTTGCAGGATCATCCCGACGGTTTTGTGCGGGTTTTGCACGGATTTTGTACGGGTTTTGTACTTAAAAACAGGTCGAACATCGTCGTTGTAAGGAACGAAGGTCGTGGTCCGAGAAAGAAACGGGCGTTTAACCAACGAAAATCGGTCGTTGATTGCAAAAAACAGCCGTATGCAAAAACACCGTCGCAGCATGAGAAATTACGGTCGTTTCAGTAGCCACAGCATGCTGCACACCCATTTCTTGTCAAACATGCGTTGGTTCAAACAAACCAATGTTCACAGCCTGCGTAAGTTGCGTAGTGTCCACTTGCCTGAGCAGCATGCCATGGCAGGCATTCAGCACGTTTGAAAGTAAAATGGTCGCTCCAAAAAAATGGTCGTACGAGCAGAAAATGGTCGCGCCGTACCGCAACCAAAAAACGGCAGTCGTTTGAGGCCCCAGGTATACATATGTTCAGTCGGTGTAATAATCGCATTTGCAGGATCATCCCGACGGTTTTGTGCGGGTTTTGCACGGATTTTGTACGGGTTTTGTACTTAAAAACAGGTCGAACATCGTCGTTGTAAGGAACAAAGGTCGTGGTCCGAGAAAAAAGGGGCGTTTAACAGAAAAGATGGTCGTTGATTGCAAAAAACAGCCGTATGCAAAAACACCGTCGCAGCATGAGAAATTTCGGTCGTTTCAGTAGCCACAGCATGCTGCACACCAAATTCTTGTCAAACATGCGTTGGTTCAAACAAACCAATGTTCACAGCCTGCGTAAGTTGCGTAGTGTCCACTTGCCTGAGCAGCATGCATGGCAGGCATTCAGCACGTTTGAAAGGAAAATGGTCGTTCCAAAAAAATGGTCGTGCGAGCAAAAAATGGTCGCGCCGTACCGCAACCAAAAAACGGCAGTCGTTTGAGGCCCCAGGTATACATATGTTCAGTCGGTGTAATAATCGCATTTGCAGGATCATCCCATTGAAATCCTTTGGGTGATGTTTGCGACAATGTGTTTTCCTGGCGCTCTCCTTACGACAAGCGGCTCGGCCGATGGTCATATTTTGTGGATCGCCGTACTGATGAGAAAAGGCGAAGACCCTCAAGGCCAAAAGGACTCTTTCGCGTTCCCAACAACACTTTTGAGCCATGCCCGTGCTTGGAGAGAAAGCAGCTGCCTGTGTTTAGAGAGGCACGCAGCTTTCCGGTGTACCCTAGAGATAGGGTTTGCCGGTTGACTTTTAGAGAGGAGGGAAATCTTTGCACTTCGTTCGGGGTCTCTTTGTTTTCCCCGGCCAAAAGGCAAACACCACAAAGATAATTTCCACAAATGGCTGGTTTTCTGTTGACTCGGTCCCCCAATTTGGACACACCTTGGTGGTTCCCAGCCATGCCCTTAGGTTTGTAGGTCGGGTTTTTCTCACTAAACTCCACTAAACATGTGTTGGATGTTTGGCGGATTCATGCGGTAGGACATCTGTAAAGTTTCTTGAAGCTCGGGTACAACTGGCGGCCAGCTGGAGACTTATGGCTGTGAGCTGCATTGGAGTATTGGAGGACTCAGCCACAGATCATGTCAACAGGTCCCCCCTCCCGCGGGACGAGGTGTGCTTGCCCTTCTCGATGGCCCAGCAGGCGCTGTGGGTGGCAGCAGTGGCGGTGTTGCTGGCGCCGCAGGCGAATGCCGCCGGCCCGCCCAACACCTGTGGATGGTTTCGAAATCCAAAATCCCGCACCACGAAAGGAAAGCATGCTTGAAACCAGAAGCTTTGTAACAGGGCAATCATGCCAGGGTTTTTTAGGTGCGGTTCGTGGATTTCGATACCATCCACAGCGCCCACCGAACACCCGCCGAAACCTCAGACCGATCGGGGACCCCGAAAATGCGGTGTTTTCCCCTTTGAAGCTACACAAACTGGGATCCCTCAAAGGACACATCATTGAGTCACATCCGGATCTGACTTCGCTTCTTGAGGTGGGCTTTCTGCGGCAACTGGGGCGCTACGCCCTGGGCGCCTTCCTCTTTGGAGGCACCACATGGATGTTCCTGCGAGACTATGGCGCCTCGAAGTGTTTCACGCAGCGTCTTCTCGGGGCCGTTCTTTTGGTTATTTTTTGACATTTGAAGGGAACCTTGTGTTTTTTAGCTGTTTCTCCAAGACTAATTATGGTTTATTGAAAGGACACCCCTGGCTCATGTTTGTGGAGTATTTGCCATCATTAGCTGGCCATGCTTTGGAAATCAACGGAGTCAGACATTCTGGGGGAATCAGTTTCCAATGGTTGGCTGAAAAGTTGGTCCGAAGGGCGTGCCTTCCATTTCTCTTTTTCTCGGGCGACAGCTACTGGGCTGTGGGGGTGTTCGTTTGGGATGGCTTTGGGAGAGGTTGCCGGTGCAGGCTGTTCCAGGGAGTTTCCGGATGTGGGGCTGAGAATATATGTTACGCTTTGTGAAACACAAGGCATCTCCTCCAGAAGTAGAAGCCCTCTTTAAGGGGGTTTGTTATTTTTTGAGGGAACCTATTATAGGTGGTTCACCCCCCCAAACAAAAAGGAGTACTTAAAGGGGCATTGTCCTTAGTAAGGGGTTAGTAAACCTTGTTATAACGCAATTATCATGGTTGTAAGTCTCCTAAGTGGGCTATAACCAGGCTTACTAACCACTTACTAAGTACAATGCCCCTTCAAGTATCCTCAAAAAGCACCCCCCAAGGAGTCCCTTGATTTACCTCAACCAGCGACGAATCGGCTGACTCATTCCCATTGACTCGGCAAGACTCCATGTCTTTGCTCCTTTCACATGACTTTCCTGTTTAGACAGACACGCATTTGGTTCCTTGATGAACTGTCCCCAAATCACCATGCGTCACCTTCTTGTTTGAGAAATTGTCTTTCTGAACCATTTTCATCGGACTGAATGTCCCCATGTCACTTGCCATTCAACCATCAGAAGGGAGCGTACCGGGTTTGGTCCCACTCTGCTGTTCCTTGCTTTGTGCCACGCCCTTGCTTTTTGGTTGATCCCTTTGTTGTGGCTGGCTAGTTTTGTCCCGCTTTGATGCCATTTCAGTTGTTGTTTGTATGGTTGGCTATCCACGTTTTGTCTTTTTGGAAGAATCCATTGATTCGTTGTTGGTATTGTAATCCTTCTGAACTTCTGGTCCAAACATGCCAAGCCTCCCAACCGAGCTCCGCTTTGATCCGACCGCCGGCCTTGAGGCGTGACGCTGGGGGGCGTCACTCTGCTGCCCAGCCTCGGCCAGGTGTCGCAAGCCTTCAAGGGCCATCCAGGCGCCGAAGTCTCACGCGCGCGGCCAAATTTGGCTCAGTTGTTCAAAGCCGACCTCTTGACGTTTTGGTCTTCCCATGTTGGTCCATATAAGTCATGACCCCAAAAGGTTAACCTTTTAGTTCCAGGCTCTTTGGGCAACTGAGTTGGGGCACCAAAGGCGGCGCTCGGTTGGTTGGAGTCAACTTGTGGGCAGCATCGTGTTTATTGATGGATGCAAGGTGTGGCTAGTGTTGCGTGTCACTTGTTGTTGCCATGGCAAGAGAGGGCGAACAGCCCTGGAAATCAAATGCAATCAAGTAGGACTACTCATATACAGGTTGGAGTACAAACCGGCCCGCGAAGGTTGTCTATAGAAGGGTCAGTGGCGAACAAATACGCCCAAAACCGGTGACGCGAGCCAAAGACGGCACGAACCGTCAGGTGTGTTGGATCCCCTTGTGTCCAAAGATGATTCTTGCGAAGGGGGCAAGAGGCGCCCCCAAAGGGTGCAAGGGGCAAGGGGCATTGGACGCGTTATTGACCCCGAAAGGCACATCAAGGGTGGGCTCGAAGAATTCCTCATCAAGGGGTGGCAACTTGGGATTGTTGGCCTCGGGGCAACGGCCCCCCGGGCCCTAAAGAGGTTTCAACAGGCCTCGCGAGGTTTTATCCATCCCAACGCAGATTGATCGCAGATTCCCATTGGCGCGTTTCGGGCGCGCTCCTGGCAGCCGATTAGCAACCAAAACTGAGCAGCGCCAGGCGACGTCGGGCTGACTGTGGGCTACATCCTCTTCCTGCTGGCGGTGATTTACTGCACCTGCTTCTTCACGGGCCTCGTGTTCCACACCTTTGTGGGCAGCATGGGCAACTCCGAAGAATCCCCAAGTTGATGGGTGTCGAGCGATTCCACAACTCCATCGTGTAAAAACGAGCTCATGATGCAGGTCCTTGGCAGATCCAAGTCTTTCAGGTGTTGAAACTCTTGCAGAACAGTTCGTCAGGTCTGTTTGGAGTCGAATCATGCTGAATTAGTTTCAATCGCTTCGGCATGGTGGCTTCATTTTTGTTGGTTAAAGCTTTTGGTAGGTGTCTTCCTCATTCCTGGCAAGTTCTGGTAGGCGTGTTTGGTGGGTGCCCTTGTTTTGTGTAGGGTTCTTGCTGAAATCAATCGGGCTCTGGCCTGGTGAGCCGAGTCTGTCGCTTAGGCAAGAGCTGCGGAAAGGCCTTCCGCGTGCTACGCTCGCTCCTGGTGTCCGGCAAGTGATACACGAAGCTATGTTCGGAGGAAAAAACATGTCGAAGCGCTTGGATGGGCAGCTTCCATTTGCTGAGATGAAATCGTTTTTTGTTTGTTGTTTGTTTCTTTCTTTCCCTGGGGTTGGTTTTTAAGGGAATCTATCACTACTGGACATATGTTTGCTTTGTTTTCTTGTCCGGTTGGGTGGTGCCATGCAAAAGACATGCTCGAGTTGACGAGCGGCGAGATTTTGGCGAGCAACACAGGGTTCCTCCAGGCCTCAATGACCAAACCAGAAGGATCGAACATCAGTACAAGGCGCCCTTTTGCGTCCTTTTGCATGGGGATTTCTACTGTCCAGGCCTGCAAGAGTAGTAATTCAGTGGCTTCTCAGAGGAGAATGAAAGATCAGGTTGGCCGACCCCTTTAGTTGTGTGTGTGTGTTAAAGTACGGGACCCCTCAAAATGGTGGTTTCCCGGGCACCTTTCAAAAAACACACCCATTTTGAACAGGCCGTGCTGCCAACACACCTCAGGCATCCAGGCACATGAGTCATAGGCAGTTGGGGCAAAATCGGGGGAAAACATGTCGAGGACATGGACGGTTGAGAGAGATCTAGCTGAGGACGTTTCTCAACATGAAAAAACACCTGTTCAAGCTCCTTTGAAAGTGCTCCTATTAACTTTTTCCCAAAAGCATCTCTGATGCTTGGGTTCTGCTTTAGGTTTTCTCTTAAGGTGCCTGGGAGCGATACAAGCTGTGACGACGTAGATAAGAAGGGATTTCCATTTCGTTGTGCTGCAGACCGGGCGTGCGATGCTGGCTGGGGGTGCAGACCGGGCGTACGAGGCTGGCTGGGGGTAAGGCGGTGTGGTGCAGACTGGGTGGGCGAGACTGGCGCGGTGGACGCTCGTGACAGGCCGAAACCGCCCCCGAGCGAGACGGGCGCGGGGGACGCTCGTGACATGGGGAAACCGCCCGCGAGCGAGACTGGCGCGGTGGACGCTCGTGACAAGCGGAAACCGCCGCGAGCGAGACGGGCGCGGGGGACGCTCGTGACAGGCCGAAGCCGCCCCCGAGCGAGACGGGCGCGGGAAACGCTCGTGACAGGCCGAAACCGCCCCCGAGCGAGACGGGCGCGGGGGACGCTCGTGACAGGCCGAAACCGCCCCCGAGCGAAACCGCCCTCGAGCGAGACTGGCGCAGTGGACGCTCGTGACAAGCGCAAACCGCCCCCGAGCGAGACGGGCGCGGGGGACGCTCGTGACAGGCCGAAACCGCCCCCGAGCGAGACGGGCGCGGGGGACGCTCGTGACAGGCCGAAACCGCTTCCGAGCGAGACTGGCGCGGCGGCGCTCGTGACAGGCGGAAACCGCCCTCGAGCGAGACTGGCGCGGTGGACGCTCGTGAGGAAACCGCCCGCGAGCGAGACTGGCGCGGTGGACGCTCGTGACAGGCCGAAACCGCCCCCGAGCGAGACGGGCGGGGGACGCTCGTGACAGGCCGAAACCGCCCTCGAGCGAGACTGGCACGGTGGACGCTCGTGACAAGCGGAAACCGCCCTCGAGCGAGACGGGCGCGGGGGACGCTCGTGACAGGCCGAAACCGCCCCCGAGCGAGACGGGCGCGGGGGACGCTCGTGACAGGCCGAAACCGCCCCCGCGACGGGCGCGGGGGACGCTCGTGACAGGCGGAAACCGCCCCCGAGCGGGACTGGCGCGGTGGGCGCTCGTGACAGGCCGAAACCGCCCCCGAGCGAGACGGGCGCGGGAGACGCTCGTGACAGGCCGAAACCGCCCCCGAGACGGGCGCGGGGGACGCTCGTGACAGGCGGAAACCGCCCCCGAGCGGGACTGGCGCGGTGGACGCTCGTGACAGGCCGAAACCGCCCCCGAGCGAGACTGGCGCGGTGGACGCTCGTGACATGCGGAACCGCCCGCGAGCGGACTGGCGCGGTGGACGCTCGTGACATGCGGAAACCGCCCCCGAGCGAGACTGGTGCGGGGCGCGAGCGAGAGTGGGCGCTCGTGACGTGCGGAAACCGCCCGCGAGCGAGACTGGCGCGGTGGACGCTCGTGACAAGCGGAAACCGCCCCCGAGCGAGACGGGCGCGGGGGACGCTTGTGACAGGCCGAAACCGCCCCCGAGCGAGACTGGCGCGGGGGACGCTCGTGACAGGCGGAAACCGCCCCCGAGCGAGACGGGCGCGGGGGACGCTCGTGACAGGCGGAAACCGCCCTCAAGCGAGACGGGCGCGGGGGACGCTCGTGACAGGCGGAAACCGCCCTCGTGCACCAAAATTGTCCTTTTTGCCGCAGACCTGACCCGAACAAATGGTGCCGATGTGTTTCTAGGACGAACCCTCTGTTGTTCGCCGTACTTATTTGGAAGCAGCCTGGGTTTATGCTGAGCACACTCTGCCCAAACAAAAGGGCGCACGAACATCCGAACAGCTGACCCCGGTCTACGCAGATCGTGCTGACACTGTGTCTCAGACTTGTTACAGACAGGCGTCAGACCCACCAAGTGACCGAGGCTTGTCCACACCAAGCCCCCCGCACTTTTTGCCGCACACATGACCCGAACAAACGCCAATGTGTTTCTAGGACGAACCCTCTCTTGAGAAGCTGTGGCCTCTTGGGGTTCGCCCTACTTATTTGGAAGCAGCCTGGAAGCAGGTTGACATGAATATGCTGAGCACACTCGGCCCAAACAAAAGGGCGCACGAACATCCGAACAGCTGACCCCGGTCTACGCGGATCGTGGTAACACTGTGTCTCAGACTTGTTTAGGACAGGCGTCAGACCACCAAGTGACCGAGGCTTGTCTACGCCGAGCCCCCCGCAAAAGCACAGCGCCGGCCCCCTCCCACTCAACTTGCCATCCACATGCATCCAATTGACAACGTGCGCGGCTCTTTCCACAAAGTCAAGTTGCAATTGGTTGCGAATGGGAAAATAGGTGGAGCAACAAGCGAATCCAAGCAAGCTTACGAAGCAAGTTTGTGAAGGCCACGTGCGCGGCTCCATGTGAACAGCCCGGCGTTGCAGGTGCGCCAAAATTGTCCTTTTTGCCGCACACCTGACCCGAACAAAGGGTGCCGATGTGTTTCTAGGACGAACCCTGTCTTGAGAAGCTGTGGCCTCTTGGGGTTCGCCCTACTTATTTGGAAGCAGCCTGGAAGCACGTTGACATGAATATGCTAAGCACACTCGGCCCAAACAAAAGGGCGCATGAACATCAACAGCTGACCCCGGTCTACGCAGATCGTGGTAACACTGTGTCTCAGACTTGTTTCGGACAGGCGTCAGACCCACCAAGTGACCGAGGCTTGTCCACACCGAGGCCCCCGCAAAAGCGCAGCGCCGGCCCCGTCTCCACACACCTGCGGCGAATCCACCCAACCTGCCATCCACACGCATCCAATTGACAACGTGCGCGGCCCTTTCCACAAAGTCACCAGTTGCAATTGGTTGCGAATGGGAAAATAGGTGGAGAAACTAACGAATCCAAGCAAGCTTACGAAGCAAGTTTGTGAAGGCCACGTGCACGGCTCCATGTGAACAGCCCGGCGTTCCAGGTGCGCCAAAATGCACACCTGACCCGACAAACGGTGCCAATGTGTTGCTAGGACAAACCCTCTCTTCAGAAGCTGTAGCCTCTTAAATTTCGCCCTACTTATTTGGAAGCAGCCTGGAAGCACGTTGACATGAATATGCTGAGCACACTCGGCCCAAACAAAAGGGCGCATGAACATCCGAACAGCTGACCCCGGTCTACGCAGATCGTGGTAACACTGTGTCTCAGACTTGTTTCAGACAGGCGTCAGACCCACCAAGTGACCGAGGCTTGTCCACACCGAGCCCCCCGCAAAAGCGCAGCGCCGGCCCCGTCTCCACACACCTGCGGCGAATCCACCCAACTTGCCATCCACACGCATCCAATTGACAACGTGCGCGGCCCTTTCCACAAAGTCACCAGTTGCAATTGGTTGCGAATGGGAAAATAGGTGGAGAAACTAACGAATCCAAGCAAGCTTACGAAGCAAGTTTGTGAAGGCCACGTGCACGGCTCCATGTGAACAGCCCGGCGTTCCAGGTGCGCCAAGATTGTCCTTTTTGCCGCACACCTGACCCGAACAAATGGCGCCAATGTGTTTCTAGGACGAACCCTCTCTTCAGAGTCTGTGGCCTCTTGGGGTTCGCCCTACTTATTTGGAAGCAGCCTGGAAGCACGTTGACATGAATATGCTGAGCACACTCGGCCCACAAAAGGGCGCATGAACATCCGAACAGCTGACCCCAGTCTACTCAGATCGTGTCTCAGACTTGTTTCAGATGGGTGTAGAGCGAGCTTATGCCTTGCTTCCAATTTGGGAGTGGTAGTTTGTGCGGATCCATTTTCGGATTTCTGCGATTGGTTCTTCATGATGAATCGGATGACTTCGTGCCTTCCATGTAGCGCGGGGCCTGTCATGTTTCAACCGTGCCTTTGCCTTTTTCTCTGTGCTTGGTCAGAGCACAGGCTGCTGGCTGCCAATCCGGCTTGAGTCGCGGTTGCTCCCCTTCTTCATCTGTTTTGGGGTTGATTTCCCAACTGTGAACAATCTTATTTCCCAACTGTGAACAACTTAAATCTTGGTTTGCCTTCGGACCCTTGAGCCGGAAAACAACGGGATCCACATGCCATGGGGAGTGAGGCTGGTTTGCTTTTGGGTTCCCGGGCTCCTCTTGTTTTTGAAATAGGGGCTATCGCTGGGTGAAAGGACCTTAAGTGCACAAATCCAACCCTTGTTGGCTTGGTCCCTTTGACTTGCCCACATGGAAATTGTCCCATCTAGCCGTAGCCCTTTGTGCGTTGCGCCATGTTGGGTACCATCGTCTTCCTTTCATTGCAAAAAGATGGAGTAGTCTGGGCCCTGGCTGCGCCCCCTGCCGTCCACTTTCTCAAAAAGTCACGCCTCCAAGAAAATGACAAACATGTCAAGAGAGGTTTCTTCTTTGTGAGGAAAAAGCATGGTCGTGACTGGTATACACACACTATGTATAGTTATTTTTACTCAGGATCTAGACAATTGCTTGGTCTATCACTTATAGATGCTGCAATATGTGTACACGACATGCAACAACTGCCATGCGTTTGTTAAGCTGAAGTCAAGTTTGTCCATCTTGCCCCACAACTCATCCAAATCTTGCCGCTTCCCGCAAAGCATGGCTCAAGCGTGCTCGAGCTGAGCCAGGCGGATGTCGAGATGGGCGATGGATGGCGACTGTCACAAGTCAGCTTGCACACCGATGATATTCCTGCTACTGCTTCCATTTCGGTCAGCACGAACTTTGGTTCGGGCCGCTCCTCGCACTCGCCACCTTCCTTAATGAAGTCTGACAGCCGCTGGGAAATCCCCTTGTGGATGCGGTGGCGCAGATTCTGGGCGGTCGACTCTCGACCACAGGGCTTCATCCTTTTGAGGCAGTAGTCTTTTGAGGAGATATTGATTTCACTGAAATCAAAGAGAATCCAAAGGGAAACCGGCACATGTGGGTTGGTTCCGCTGGAGACATACCGAATACCCAAAATGAAGAAAATATGCACGAGGGGGCTCCGCAGCTCCCCTCCGAGGTCTTCGTGATTTCTGCAATCATCGGGGTCAGCATCTACAACCTGACAGCCTCTGACGCCTCCTTGTTGTACCACGCCAGGGAGTCTATCCTCGACTTGGCCACCTCCAAGGCACATAGATTCTTTTTGGGGGGTTGAGGTTCATGGTTGTGGGAAATTGGTGTGTTTGTTCTTGACGGCAACCCTTTTTGGTGGTTTTAAGGAAACCCAAAGGAAAGCCAGCATTTTGCGGGTCCCCTAAAACACGACACACCGAAATAGGGTTGTCTCACTGCCCAAAGCGAATCGACCGGGTCTGGTTTCCCTGAGTTGGTCCATGTTTGGTCAAGGTTCCAAAAGGTTCAACTCGTTTTATGTCTGCGTCTCTAAGGGGCAACTGAGTTTTGGGGAATCGAGTCTTAGATGGTCACCTTCTGTACCAAGGGCATGTTTCTTTCAAGTGATGCGGGAATGATGAAAATTGATATTATTTGAAAGGGCGAATGTCCACGACCAAGTTTGCCACTTTTTCCATGGACAAAGTATCCCCGAAGTGGGAACCAAGAACTTGGAGACGGGGATTTCCATTGCACAAGCAACAATACCCCGCATCTAGATGAATCTAAAGGTGGAAAAGTGCCGGATCCCCCGGATCCCCTCTTAAGATCATCCCGGGGCGGTATCTTAGGATGTTTTGGAATTGGGACCAGAACTCTTGAGCTGCCTACTGTTTGTGCCGTGGAAGAAGAGGATAAATTATTTCCTGTTCAGAGGCTCCATTTCAAAGGAACATGGTTCTCGAGGACCCCTCAGTCAGTTCCATGTTAGCACGGGAGGGCAGCTGGTGGATGAACTTGAGGTGTTCTGTTGGGTTGTTAGGTTGACATTGTGCTGTTGTCCTGCATGTGTGTTTTGAAATGGGTGGCGTTCCCTAGGCTTGCCCTTTGCCTTCCTTTCAAATTTTCCGATGCCCAAATCCAAAAAAGCGAAGTATGTTCAAACAGCCACCCCTTGGTCGCTGTTCAACAGGACGCCAAAAAGCAGGTGTTTACACAATCGGGGCTTCAACCATCGCCTGAACAAGGGGCACCGCCCGACGCCACATTTTCAAGCAAGAGTTCCCCTTTTCTTTCCGAAGTGAAGGTTAGGAAGGGAGAAGTGTGAATGTTCGCCCTTGAAGTTACTTACATTGAGACCATGCTAGAACCAAGGTACCCCCACCCACCCACCACCCCCCCCAAGCCACCCCCCCCAGCCAGCCCCCCCTGAGGGCAACCTGATCGCCGCGGAGCTGCGGAAGGCCTCCAGCTGCGTGCTGGCGCTGGACACCATGGTGACCTTCGACGCCTGGGGCGCCTTCGACCGAACGATCCCGCCCTTCGCGCCGGCCGGCGCTGGGGCCTGGGGCCACCGGATGCCCCGAATTAGTCCCCTCCCAACCCCCCAAAGAAAAAACGCAGGGGAGAAAGAAACACCAGAAGGAGACAGTGCGGTCTGAAAATGGCGGTCGGTGTTTGAAAGGCGTTTTGTTGTGAGTGAAAGGTGAAAGGGCTGTCCACTTGAAGACTCTTCCTCTGTAAAGGGCTCTCCATGTGAATGGCTGTCCATGCGAAAGCTTCAAAACTTGCTGGTGCGATAAGTGGGGGTTCAGAACGTGGGTATGAACCCAGGCTTTGGTCCCCTTACAGGAAACCACAAGGGATGGGTATTTCCTCATTCCCTGAGCACCAGCAAGATGGTCCCTTTTAAAGGAGAGTATGTTTTTGTTTGGGACCTCCAGGAAAAGGTTCTTGGGCCAGCTACCCTGCAATGAAGAACTCTTGAGCCGGATCCGGTTTGCGGGATGGAAAAACCATTGCCCTCCTGTCCACATTGAACCAAGAACCTCCAGAAGAAGGTGACATGTCACTGGGAGGGTAAATGATGGGAAAACAGCGGCCCGCGTACCTAAAAAGATGTTAACGGCAATGGAAACCAGTGATTCCGCCTTGGGCTTTTGCGCATCTTAGAGGAAACACCGCCATGACCATCTCGCAGCACCATTCAATCATGGTGGTGGGAAAGATGCCCAATGCCTAGGTTTCGATCATCTTGGCCCCTTTCACCGAATTGATGGTGGAACAGATGCACCCAAATCCTGGGTTTGGGGGTTGAACATTGGCCTTAACTATTATTTGATGATATTGTAGCTGTGGTGGAAGAGTACCCTCCCACCAATTAAGGAACCTGACGGGGGGTCCCTGTAAAGGAACACGGTCCTCCAGGACCCCCCTGTCAGGTTCACAGGTTCCATGTTCATTGGTGGGAGGGTAAGTCATCGGTTTCGAACATTGACCAAGGCAAGACGCTGCAGCAGTTCGACTCCGTGGCAAAGGCGCGGGGCGCACGGAGATCATCGTGCTCATTGCGTGGCACTCTGGGTTTTGCCGGTCAACAAAAACAACGTTGCCCTCAATTGGATTTCGCTGTGCCATTTGGCCATTGAACACGTCACCAGTGAAAGGGAAGCCTTAAAACGGGCACTACTTGCTGTTTTGGGCGGGTGTGTCCATCTTGGGATGGGTTTTTTGGTTTTGGCCAGGCTTGGCTGCAAGGTGTGAAACAAGTAGTCGCCCTGAGTGTCGACGCAAAATGGGTTTGGTTTAGGAGAGCACCTGGTTCAAAGCGAAGCCCACTGGAAAGCGCCAGATTTTGGGCTCCAGATCCCTTTGACACCTCCCCAATTCTTACTCTCATCCAAGCGGCGCCGAGCCTCTGGCAGGGGCTGATGCAGATGTGCCGCAGAGCCTCGCAAGGGCGACGCTGCCCTCTTTTCCAATTTGAAAACCGCACAAAAGGTTACCTCAAAAGGAACGCGAACAAAGCACAGAAGTTCTCTAGAGGATTGGTTCGACCTCGAGTGGTTTTGGTTTTGGTTCTCCATGTTTGCACACACGATTCCGTTTGGCAAAGTAGACAATGACCAACCGGCATTTCGCATGTACCGTCCATTCCACCTCTCGCAAGTGAGATCAGTGATAGATGGGGTGATGGGCATAGGCCGCGATGTCTTGTGCCTGCAGTGAAAGTGCCACCGTGGCTGCAGGGTCTTGGGCATTTCCTGCCTCCTCTTGCTTTTTGCGTGCTGGGCCCCGGGCGGGGTGACTCAAGATCTCCCATTTCCGGATGCGCACCTCGAGCCGTCTCAATGGAGGTCTCCCGAGGTTGGTTTCATGGTGTCCGCTGACTGTCCCGACGTCCCCCAGACCCCAAGCAGCCAAAGAGTGCTAGGCCGAAAAGTCTATCCACACCTGTCTCGGGGACAGCCCCACATGTTTGCTGGCCGAATGATGGCGACCTCGCCCAGTGAAAAGTGTTTTTTGTTCGGGGGACAGTCTCTGGTTTCAGGGAACCAGATGCCTGGTAGCTGGACCTGAGGGTGTGTACCCTTTTTTGTGCTGCGAAAGGACCTCATACGAGACCGCTCATTTGGTACTCCTCAGACACATGACATAGGATATGACCTTCGTTGCCATATCCTTCTTGTCTTGAGGGTTCTTGACAGCTTGTTCCTGGGACCTCTTAGGGTGATTTCCTCCAAAGACCATTAGCGATGTTGCCAATCGAGAGGTCATAAGGGGTGACATGTATGTTTGTTTGTCTTTCTTCATAGAAACCAGCTGGAAGTTCCACCTGAGAATTGCCAAATCCCGAGAAACGAATAGAAAAAGGACAACTTGTAGAGTTTTCCTCTTGCTGTTGGATCAAGGCGCCTCAGAGCTGCAGTTGGCCCCCTCCGGGAAGATACTGTACCTCTACCCCATGACGGAGGAGGCTCTGGGCCTCGATATGCTGCTGAACCCCCAAAGCGGCAGGGCCTCCTACAACTCCATTCGCCAGCAGGACATCGACTTGCAAGCCTTTTTCCTCACGTGTTTTGCGCTCTCCACCTGTTGTTGAGCGCCCCGGTTTTGGGGGTATTTGGGGGTTTTCCATTTTTGGCGTTCCCTTATTTCTGGTCTAATTACGTCGTCCAAATGTGCTCTTGCCTTTTTGGTCTTGTCCTGAGTCCAGGAAGTCTTTGCTCGTAACCACTGAAGGCCGCTACGTGTCTGATCGAAGGCGGCCCCCGACCTACCAAAACCCCCGACTGGGCTAAAGCTGGCCCAGTCCCTCCCGAACTGGGCTCGTTTTGAATCAGCAGTTACATGTCAAGGTTCACCAAACATGGACCCGAATGAAACGGAGCATTTATGTTTGGGCAAAAGATAGGCAATGCAAGGCAACTGTTTGATTCCGCAAGCAGAGTCAGTGGCACTTCAAAAGAGAGCTCAAACGTTGAACGATTTACCCTCCCATCCACAAACGTGAAGCCTCGCAGAGGGTCCTGGAAGACGATTTTGGTGTTAGAGGGTCCCTCTAGTGGGTTCCGTATTAGTGGACAGGAAGGGTACCCGCCATCCATTAGACCTCGTGCCCCCTTGTTTGGGGCCTAACCTGCCGCCAACCAACCTCTGCCACATTCGGGGCGGCCGGTGACCTCCAGAGGGGCTGTTCCCTGTTTTGGGCTGGGGGCAGGACGTCCAATTACAATCAGCCAACAACAACAACAACAACAACAACAACAACAACAACAACAACAACAACAACAACAACAACAACAACAACAACAACAAGAACAAGAGTGCCCCCTTTTTCTCATTGGCACCTGGCTTCGCATTTTGTTCATGGTCACCCGGGATGAATTTGACTGGCTCTTGGTTTTGGTCAGGAGACAAGGCTCGTCGGCCCCGTCGAGTTGGTGGAGGGCGGCTTTGGGCTCCTCGTGATACGACCCATATTTTCCCCTGTAGCGCCGGAACGCTTGCCGGATGCGTGGTATGTGCCTCAAGCTGAAAAGTGGGCAGACGTGTCCGGGTTTCTCTGTTTCTTGTTTTTGAGAGCGGGTTTCCCTTGCAAAGCAAACAGGGTGCCCTTGTTGCTTAGGGCCACCGCAGGTCTCAAAAGCACCCTTGGTGGTCATGGATGCAATGAAACTTAGCCATCAGAAGGATTCCTGGAATCATGATTATGGTCAGCATCCCAATTTCGACCATGGCACAGACCCCAAAAAGGGTTCCTGCAAAAGCAATTGGAAAACCCTTTTGAAGACAAACCCGGTGGGTTTTGGACACTGGCTCAGCAGGCATACTGAGACAGGTTTGAGTGTGCCCTTTAAGAATCCTCAACTTGGCGGCTTTCCCCTTTGGTTTCCTTTTAATGCCAACACAAAGTTCCAAATCAGTCAGCAACATCCTTAGGTTTGCGGATTGGGGTCCCATCGTTAGCAGGCTGATGGCTGGACTGCCATTTTCAAGGCTACCCTTCTTGGGGCTGTGTCAAGGGGGAACCAAGTGCCCTAGTTTTGGGAGCCATTGTGGATACCCTGCACCAACACCAGGCTTGCGGTTTCGCAGGTGTTCGTTGATCAGGGTCAGTTTTAAAACTTGTCCCACTTGCCGAAACTATCAGCCATGACTGCTAGGAAATATATATATATATACATGCTTTGAATGTGCTTTGGACATGGATACAGTTTTCAGGAGTCAAGCTTGGATGGATAGGCACCCCTTTGCGATATCAGCAGCTACCGGCTCGCTGTCCTCGAGTTTGCTTTGGATTCTTAAAGACTTCATTGCTCCTGGCGTGGCTCGTGAAAACTCCTTGTATTTCGATTGCCCTGTTTGCCCGGAAATCCCTTCTACCAGTACTTTCTGGATTGGTGTGGGTGTCGGATTCTTGCTTTGGCCTGTGATCGAACTTCTGGTACTCGCGAAGCAGTGGGCAACTTTGTCATTCAAAGCTCGCATAGCTGGATTTGGCTTCGAAGGGCGACGACTTTACAAAGTCCTTGGGTGAAGACGTTGCTTCCACTGCCTGCACTACAGTGTAGGAACTGGACAAGGTCGCAGTGCCCCCACAAACTTCGTTAGGCCAGTGGCAAGGGCGGATCTTTCTGGCCAGCACGCCCGTGAGTATGGATGAGGAGGAGCCTCTTCGACGGGATTTCACTCGCTTTTCGCGTTGGCTGTCTTCACCCACAGTTAGACAGCAGAGAGACCTTTGACATTGCCATTTTGGCAGTAAGGGAGAAAGGACTGCTTGTTTGCCTTCCCAGCCCGGCTTGGGACCGCAAAGCTGACAAGAGGAAGCTCAGGCCTGGAGCGCTCACCAAGCCAGTTAAGCTGGCTGTTCCTGGGTGTGCTGCAGAAGACAGAGTCCGCGCTATTGGGGGCACCATAGTCAATAGCTGGGTGGCTTGGTTGGCAAAGGATCTGGAGGAGTGCATTTCATTTGAGGAGGAGGGCAGTGCAAAGATTGGTTTGTCGATCGGGACAACCATGCCTTCCGTTTGCGGAGAGCCTAGAGTTGGCAGCCCGGGACAAGTTTCAAGTTGCGGGCGAGGAAGAGGAGGAGGATGTGCCGCTTGGTCGGTTGGTGGCTTTAGAGAACAAGTTCGACAGTTTGAAGGGAAGCCTAGACCGGCTGATCGCGTTGCACGAACGTGGAGAAGAGTCTGGGTATGTCACCGCTCAAGACGCCCCAGTGACTACGCCTCCTCGCTCCAAAGCGACAAGCTCTCAGGCCAAAGCTGCTCAGCCAAATGCGGTGGCTTCTCCGCCAGGCCTTTCTCATGTCCAGAGTTTCCCAGGACTCGTTCCAGGGACAGTGGCTTCAGCTCTAAAAGCAGGAGTGCCTGCTGCCCATCTACAGGTCATGAGCCAGATGATGGCAAGCAAGCCGGTGAAGTTGGGCGATGCTCCTTTGGCAGAATGTGTGGAAGACTCCGACGAAGAAATGCAGGATGGGCCCACGGAGGCCAAAGCGCCAAAATTGGATCCTGTAGCAGAGGCTTTGGTGAAACTGACGCAGATAGTTGGCAAGCTCACCAAGAAGGGGGATGGCCTCGGCGATGCGCTGGACAGTTTAGGCGGATCTGGCTCGCTGGACCAATCGGCAGGTCTTTCAAGGAAGCACGCCGCCCTAATCGCTGCTCTTCAGAAGACTTTCAGGGAGAACCCCAAGAAGATCTGGGAGACGATCGAATCCAACATGGCCAACGAGTTCAACCTACAAACAGCTCAGCCGAATGTCCATGGTGTTTCGTTCACCGCACGGGGCTGGGCAGAGCACCGTTCAAAAGTTTTGGGTTACCCAAGAAGTGTTCGGGCTACCTGGGCAATCAGCGGTGTGCTCGATGCTTTGCGGAGTGGCCACACGGACCAAGCTCGAGCTCGCTGCTGCCTTGCCCTGGCGCAGTTGGAGCAAGAGAGTCTGGATCATGGAAGCTTCCTGTTGGCCCAGGAATTCTCTCTAGAGCCGGCAGCGCCGATTTCCTCTTTTCAGACGCACGTGCTCCCAGATCGAACGGAGATGCCGCACACTCGACTCATGGACAGTCGATGGATCGATGCTTTTGCACATCGTCTGAAGGAAGTGAATTCATATGTCGAAATGAGGAAGAAGCTGGGCACCAAGACGAAGGCTCAAAGCCCTGCAAGAGTGCAAACGCCAAAAGGCGGGTTCAAGGGGAAAGGCAAAGGAGGAGGAAAAGGCAAGGTCGAAAGTCCGGCCACCGAGGCAACAGACTGAAACCTCTAGAGGTTGCGGAGCCATGTTCCTGCTCTTCGGTGTGTGTGGCCCTTCCTTTGCCCAGCTGTTCTATGTCAAAGCGGGGGACTTGGAATCCTTCTGCTTCTTTCGGTCGGGGTGTGGCGCACACACACAGAAGGCCCAGGGCCATGATTTGCGCACAGCGGTTGACTCCGCTCCTCTTGAGCCAGTCGGCGTCGGTGCCGCAGATGACTTTGAAACTTTGCATGTGGGCGCTGGTCGGAATGTGCCAGGTTCGGGCGCCCGAAGTATCAGAATTTGGCAAAGCTGGTGCAATTGGCATCAGCGGCTTTTTGCTTCCAAGACACCTTTCTGTCATTTTTACAAAGCACAGTGTTCAAGCCGGCCAGCAGCTCAGCATATAGCTGCAAACGGTTGTGTCTGGCCTATGGCACTGCCGTACCATAGGGTGCTCCGCAACTGCAACCTGGATGAGAAGGAGAAGGGGTTCAGACTCCTGTTAAACATGCAGGTGAGCTATCTCAATTTTCTTTCGCTGGGGAAGCAAGCGCACCCCCCTGTTTGCATTTGCGATCCTGTCAATCTCAGTGCATCTCAGTGGGATGTGGTGGCCAGGCTGGAAAGGCTATGCTCGTTTTGGAAAGAACAAGACGAGCTGCGCGCGACTGCAATGGGTCGCACTGCTGCCAAACAAGAAAGGCAGCAGCAAGTCCTCGAGGAGCTTGAGGCTATCAGCTGCAGAGCTGTGTCCGAGTTGAAAAAATATCAGAGTCCGCTTCGGAGACGTGGTCGTGCTTCCGTTGTTTCAATGAGAGATTTTGATGATGGCTGCCTCCCCGTCGGCTCTTTGAAGAAGACTGATATTTGTGGGGCTCAGCAAATTGTTGCCTCTCGAATCAAGATGGAAGGCAAACCAGTTTTTGACCCTGCCCTTCCTGGATGACGAAGCCGGGAAGCCTTACGCAGAGCCTTTTTACCAAGGTATTGTGAATATGAAGACTTCGTTGGATCCCCCACGGTTCGTGCTCATGCAAAGACATCCGAGAAGTCCCTCCTCCGCTTGCTTGACCAATCAGGACGTTTCAGTTTCCGAAAACCTTCTGAACTTCATCTTGGTGTTGGGAATGGCTTATTCTGTGTGCCTAAAAGTCTGGAAGTTGACCGACTTATTCTTGACGGTCGCCCTGCCAACCTGTTGCAGACGGAGCCCAACAAGTTTATTTTGACCATGGCTGCTGCCTCGAGTCTGCTGGGTTTGCATTTAAGCCAAGAACAGAAGCTGCTTTGCAGCGGGGACGATCTGTCAAACTTTTTCTACACCTTCAAGGTTGGGTAAGACAGGGCATCCCGAAACTTTTTATACCCTCGGAGCTAGTCACGAGTTTCTCTTCCTTCCCGGCAGAGTTGAAGAACGAACCTGTGGTCGACGCATGCTTAAATTCACTGGCGATGGGTGATTCTGCTGCATGTGGTTACGCGCAAACAGCACACTTGGCTATGGGTTTGCAATGCAATGCTTTGGACGCGCGCAGAGTTTGGTTACAATGCACAGTCGTATACCAAGGGGTGACATTTTGGGGGGAATCATAATCGATGATTTCATTCTCATGCAGAAAGTGCCTTTTGAGGCCCAATCTGGAGATGAGCTTGTCGCGCGGCGGGCAAAGATGCATAATATGTACCAACGCGTGGGGCTCGACGCGCATCCTACAAAGGGTTTTTCAAACACTGCGCGGGCTTCTTTTTGGGGAGCAGATGTGGATGGCGTGGCTGGCCTTGTGCGGGGTACAGTTTCCAGAGCTATATCGCTTTGCTGGGTGACCGCGCAGGTGGCTGTGCTGGGCGTTTGTTCTGTATCGCTCCTTGAAGGGGATAGCTGCACATCATATAAGAAATCATCCATTTCAACGTAATCACCACCACGCAGCTAACTACCATGATGGAAGTTCACAATCAGGTTCTGTAGCAACCTTGCCGCGCGTTGAGTCATCTGCAGGATTGTGAGCTGAGCGTACGTGCCCTGGACTGCTGTAGACACCAAAGCCCAGGACAGTTGGCAGACTCCGACGAAGTTCGCGGTTCAGCGCGCCCGACGCACTCCTACCCTTGCAGACCGCGCCAGCCGCAACCTGAGAATCACCACCAACCATGAGTCTCACCTACTTATAAGTGCTGTTATGGAACTTAAGATGAACTTACGGAGAACTTATGAAGTCTAGTTATAAGTGTAAAGTCTAGTTATAAGTGTACTTATAAGTAGTTCGTAAGTAGCGTAAGTAGTTTGCGTTCTGCGGACCCCTTTTTTTGACGCTGCGCAGGCGCACACGTTTCATCTCGTCTGAAGCCTTTTTTTTTGGACTCAAGGGATACGCTTTGTCGTTGTTCCAGAACGAAAAAGGCGAGGGACGCTGACCCCCCCCCAAAAAAAAGAAAAAGACGCGCCGACCTGTTTTGGCTCAAAGCATTCCGGCGCACATTGCAGTTCAGTTAGTGCAAGCAAATCACGCGCTGACTCCAGCAGCTATAGAAGTCGAGTCGGAGAACCTACACAAAAAGCTATAGAGCCAAAAAGATAAGCAGATGCACCAAGGCTCGGAGAACACATACACAGAAAGCTATAGAGCCAAAAAGATAAGCAGATGCACCAAGGCCCACATTTCGCGATTTCGGACAAAGCCCACCGACGTCTCACCGACTTAGCACTGACATGCTCGCGGCGCCACGATGCCCCTACCGACGTTCACCGACATGGATAAACCTCTATATTTTCAACAGACTGGGGGTCCACCGACACGCACCGACGTATTTCGGCCCAGGAATCTTGGAATCCCAGCCCACCGACAACCCGAAGCCGCGATGGCCCCGACCCCCACCGACCGATCACCGACATTCGCGCAAAGTCCTTTTTCTTGAAGAAAACGGCTTGAAAAGGAACCGCCCCCCCTGTGGTAGCGGAGCGGGTTTTCTGCAGAGATCCAAGGGAAGATGTCATCCGATGGAGAAGGCTTCATGGAAGCCTATTCAAGTATGGCCAAAAATCAAATCCAGGCTACACGGAGGAAACACTAAATTTATCGATGCCCGCCAAGCAGCCGCCATCGTACGACGGAAAAGTCAGCTGGTTCAGGTATGAAGAACTCGTGGACGACTGGGTGACCATCACAACGGTGGAAGCACCCAAGAGAGGACCTCTGCTCAAAAGCAGATTAACCGGTGATGCATATATGTACAAGGCGGTCCTCCAAAACGACCTTTTGCAAGATCCTGATGAAGGAGTCAACTATTTCAAGAACACGCTGAAGAAGTACTTTTTGAAAGGTGCGACCAACGTGTATCTGTACAGGCTCCTCAGTTTCTTCAACCATAGAAGGCAGAACCAAGAGTTCCTCATTTTTACCTCAAAATTCGAAATCCTTCTTATGAGATTGAAGGCAGCATGGATGGACTTGATGCCCGTTTTCACGGCACAGTCCCCATCATTTCGACAGTCCGTACAGGACGCAAATGCAAGAACAATTGCTCGACATCAGCAAGCAGCCGGTGTTCGAGCACCGCCTCCAGCCCTGCTCAATGAGGACGATCCAACAGTCCTCAGACAGTATATCCAAGGAATGCAGGACAGACAGCGGGACGCATTTCCCTTCGGGGATAATCTCATTGCACAGTTTTTCATTATTCAAAGTGAGCTGTCAGATCAGCAACGAGAAAGACTGACAAGTGCAATGTCATTGAGAAACATCTCACTAGAAAACTACTCCTATGAGATGCTGAAGACGCACTACCATGAACTCTTCATCACGACGAGGACATCAATCCAAGATCCATCCATCCGACCTCAAGGAGGCAACCGAAGCAACACATTCTTCATCATCGAACAAGGTGAATACGAAGGAGAAGAAGGCTTCTGGGTTGAGGATGAAGAAGGACTTGAAGGATTCATGTCAAACAACGATGAAGAGACGTTCTGGGTCCTCGAGGAGAACGATGCGTTCATAGCAAGAAAAGTGTCGGGGCGGAACTTCAAGTTCAAGAAGAGAAAAGGAAAAGGAAAATCAGGAAACAAAAAGGGCAGTCACCAACGAGGTGGCTTTAAACCCTTCACAAAAAACGGTTCTGTCGGAAAGGCCAATATGGCCAACGAAAACTATGATCCCTACGACCAGGCATCTTGGGGAAAAGGCAAAGGAAAGAAGGGAAAGAAAGGAAAATCAAAATTCCAATATCCCTATGATGGAAACAAAGGTTATCCATCCTAGGAGAGTGGCAAAGGAAAGAGCGGACAGGAGAAAGGAAAATCCAAGACGTTCGCAGCCACCGCAGAGAAGACGGAGGAGCAGCCCGCCATCCAGCAGACTGCACCATCCATAGAGCCTACCTATGCCGGTTGGACAGACCAAGACTGGGATCAATCATGGACATGGAACGAACATGGCTGGTACTCATCCCATGAGACATCCAGCACAGGACAAGCGTTAATGGCATTCCATGATGCATATGAGCATCCTGGGAAAAAGGCCATCCACGAGAAGCTGATCCAATCAGATACAGTTTCAGAACACAATCTGTCCGTCACAACAAATCACAGCCTTCTGGCAACAAAGCTGATGGCGCCTGTCACCAACCCTCAGCACAACCCGACCTATGCGATTCTGGACAATGGATGTACCAGATCTATGGGCAGCTGGCATGCAATCCAGCGTTTTACTCAGGCCATCGAACCAATGAAGGACATCATCTCCTATGAGTACATCCCGGCCGAGACCAAGTTCACTTTTGCAAACGGAGAGACCGCCAGGGTAAATTGGACCCTGCATCTTCGATATCACACAACTCCTCCATGCAGTACCAACATCGACGTCCTTGAACAAGGAACTGTACCGATCCTTCTCAGCATCAGCCAGATGCGGAACCTCTACATGACCATCGAGCACACACCTCAATGTGACAAGATCACATGCAAGGCCTTTGGCATGAACCGTCAAGCAGTTCCAGTATCCGGTACAGGACATGCACTCGTCGATCTCGCTGGAGTTGCAAGAGTGAAGGCGCATGGAGAAATTGCTCACAAGGGCCTCATCAACTATGTCTATGACGATGATAACAGCATCAAGTTTCCCTCCGGGGATCTCACCAAGAGCGAAACTGTTTGTGCAGCAAAATCATCCGAGACAAAGGAGGACCTAGCAACTCCTAAGATCATTGGGTCTCAAAAGCAGGACCATTGGATCCTTGACAAGAAGAACAAGCAGCTCATCCGTGTGCACATCACGCCCCGAAAGGCGCTGTTCACACCAAATGGAGCCAAGGAATGTCCAATCAATCCTGATCACATTAGCCGAGAACGTACTACGGAAATCATTGATGCATCCGCAGGTGGAGATCCAGACATTCTAGAAGACAATTGGAGACTTACATCCCAGGCAAATAAACCGATGATTAACCTGTGGACAGGTAAGACCATTTTCACCTTCGCGGACAATTCGCTTAAGGACGAAGAAGCAGGTTCAGGATCGGCAGCAGACAGGATCATCGACAAGAGGGGCTGGTCGACTATTGAGCCAGATCCTTTCGTACCATCCTCAGAAGAACCAACATCGCTTCCGCTTGCCCTAGGCAGAATACACAAGCGATTGTCAATTCCCGAAGAGTTGAAGAAACTCCACCTGCAGCATCATCACATGACAACAGATCAATATCGATTTAGAACCCGAGCACTTCATTTGCCGAAATCAACATTCGATCTATTTGACAAGATCCGAAGTGAGTGTGAAGTTTGCCAAGCGGCAACACATGCACCATCACGAAGCAAAACAAGTGGACTTCGAGCGGACACCTTTGGTGACATGACATTCATTGATCACTGTCAAGTTCCTCTTGGAACAGGAGAACACATCATTGTTTTTGTCATCCTGGATGGAGCAACAACATTGCTCACTGCAGAGGCAGTGACAACTACGCAAGAAGCCGAGAACATCACTGTCCTCAGGAACTATTTTGACCAGTACCACTTGCAGCCCAAATCAGTTGTCGCAGATCAAGCCTTCATGACAGATACATGGGAACATTTCTATCAGTCCCTTGACATCACACCGATATCCTTGGGACCGAATACACCATGGCCAAATCGAGCTGAAGCAGCAGTTCGACTCCTGAAGGCACAACTCAAGATCATGCTAAGTTCCATCAAAGCAGGTACAGCACCTGCAACACTGAAGAAAGTGACATACAGGCAGCTAGTGAAGGCCGCTGCAACTGTCAGGAATCAGACCGTCACCTACGGGGGTGTAACACCATTGGAGCTCGCATTCGGAAGACGACCAGCAGATCTCATCCAACTCGATGTCGCAACACCAACTCAGTTGACGATTAACAGGAATGAAGAAGAGCTGACAGCCATCCAGATCAAGCAGCTGTCAAAGCAAGCTTTCCAAGAAGCACGTCAATCCGAAGACATCCGACGCCGACGAGACCTTGCTCAAAATCTCCGAATGAGTTCAAAGCCTCTTCAGGTGAAGGACAAGGTATTCTACTGGCAGGAAAAATCCAAACCCTGAAGCGAGACAAGGATGGTAACTTCCTGAAGACCAAGGCTCGCTGAGTCCTCCGAGGCTTCCAAGACAAGCAGAAGAATGATCAGCAGACAGACAGTCCTGCTGCATCCAGGAGTGGTTTCCGCCTTGCAATCCAAGCAGCCTCAAATACAGGCTGGAATATATTCCACATGGATTTGAAGACAGCATTTCACCAAGGCGAAGCATACAATCAGTCTCGTGACATCATTTGTCAGATACCTCCTGAAATGGGATATCCACCACACATTGGAGCGCGCATGAAGAAGCCTGCCTACGGGCTGAATGACGCACCCCGCAGATGGTGGAACATCCTTGACTCGGCACTTCGTTCCTACGGACTGGTGCCAACCCGGGCAGACCGTTGTACATACGTGTACTACGGCAAGCAGCTTCCGAAGCCCGCATTGGTGAGTGAAAAGAAGTCATCCACAACTTTCGATCTCGAAGGAGCAGTTGATTACCTCATGGATCCTGTTTCTGGTAACAATGCCAAGAATCGACAAGTTCATGGAGCACTGTCTCTTCATGTAGATGATCTTCTTATGACGGGGGATGACGTGTTCGAGAAGGAAATCATGGGACGACTTCGGAAAGATTTTCAGGTTGGTTCCGAGGACAAAAATGATTGCCTCTTCGTAGGACAGCGCATCCAATGGAAGCAAGATGACAAGCACGGTTGGTACATCAATGTTCATCAGAATGTTGCCATCGACGAACTGCAGGAGATCACTTTTGACAAACACCTGAAGGACGACACTCCTCTTACCCCACAAATGCATACTGCGTACAGAAGTGTCCTAGGTCGGATCAACTGGTTACAGTCGCGAACGCAGTTCCACATTGGTTATCAATTCTCCAGGTGTGCATCCAAGGCATCATCACCGACCATTGAGGACGTTCGCGCCATTAATAAGACAGTCAGAACCATCAAAAGCATCCCGCTTAGCATGAGATTCTGGCCCCTTCGTGGCAAGACACGCATAGTTGGCTATCCAGATGCATCCTATCGCAACAACGAGGATAAGTCATCCCAACGTGCGCATGTTATTTTCTTGCAGAACAAAGAGATCTTCGCCAGGGCTCATCGAACTCGAGAGGCTCATTGGTCGACTATGAGACGCACAAGATCACCGCCACAACCATGTCCACTACTGTTGCAGAGTTGCACGGACTAATGCGTTGTTACGGTTCAGCATTATTTCTTCGCGGTCTCTGGTCAGACATAACGGGCGAAATTGCAGATGTACACATCCGCACTGATGCGAACAATCTTGTCACCACAGCATCCACAACACATCAACCGGAACAGAAAGAAACAATGCATTTGATCCAGATGTTGAGAAAGGAAAGCAACAGTGGACAGATGCACGACCTTGCACATGTACGGAGTGAAGATTGTCTGGCAGATTCGCTGACCAAGCATTCAGCTAAAGCAGACGAGCTCATCAAGGCCGTCCTCACCGGCAATCTCTTGAATGTAGATGCACATCCACCCTTCCGTACCATGTTGCAGAACAAGGCATTTTTGGTTGAGTGGCTAGCACACAACACGAAGCACGGACCCGACATCATTGCTTTTGCAGGAGTCGGTATAGCAGAATCCATGTTTGCTTATTGGGGAACCTGGGCATGATCCGCATGTCCACGAATTCTGATGCATGAGTTTTTCCGTTTTGCATATTTTCAATTCCTCAAATCCGTGATGCGCGTGTTTGCACTTGACCCATTTTGAATCTCAAGAAATATGTGTCTGCATCCGCAGCCACTTTCGGTTTACAACCAATCCGACCTTTGCAATCTTGTATGCTCGATCACTTCGAAGACATGCCCATTCTCAATATGATCCTCGGACGATCCAGCGCCGCGGCACCTGTGCCAAAGCCAATGATCAAGAGACGGGCATCACCGTTGAAGGAATCCCCTGCTCGTGATGAGGAAGATGAGACATCAGACTGCCCCATGGAGCAAGTCGCCGATGAGAATCCATCCGCCTCTCAGCAACCCGAGAATGTCAACATGGAGCAGGTTGATTATGATCCAGATTCCGACGACGATGATTCAGATGAAGAAGGGCATCCTCCCGCAGGAAGGCCTACGTCAAAGGCGATGCCGCATCCGAAACTTGTTCCAAAGTCACCGCCACCAGCATTGAGGCTTGTCTCCAAGGTCAAGCCAGCACCAAAGACCATCCTGGATGAAGAGACGGAATCCGACAATCATCCTGGTGATCGACCTGCACTTCCAAGGCGACCAGTGATGCGGCCTGTTCTCACATCCAATGATCGGTGGTTTGTAACATATGGATCGGATAAAAGCATCAGCCTCCAGAAGGAATCCGTACACTCAGGACCTTTCGGAAACTCAAAATTCCTGAATTTTGTGTACGAGTACTACAGGGAATGCTCAACCATCCTCGATGTCAATCCGGATTTCCACTTCGTTCCTGAGCAGGAGAGACCACATGGAGTTAAGGTATTCTGGTTGAAGGCCAGATTCAACGATTACTGGCAGCCAACACTCCAAGGTGAAGGACCTCATACGAAGAAGCAATACATGGACTTCATCAAGAAGGTCTACAGCATCTGCTGCTACACCAATGCTCAATCCGAAGTTTACGGAACCGACATCATCCCGATGGTATGCCACAACGGCAACATTGATCTCGAGAAGACCGTCCAGAATGCCGAACAGGTTTGCAAATACTTCCGCATGGCTCCATCCAAGGCGAAACAGATCACAGATCTCATCCTCTGGCGAATTGAGAGAATGAGCAGATCATTTTCCGGATGTCTTCGACATGATCCAAGGCATGGAATCCATAAGGAATGCAGACGACAAGTGGACATGGGTCCTGATGGATCCGTCGAGCTCTATGACGCATTGACCTGAATCACACATGCCAGGAACTTCATTGGAAATAAGCCAGGACTTCTCTTGATGGCTATGTTCCCGAGCTATGGAAAATCACGTTTCGAAATTGCATTCGTATTTCCATCTGTGGACGGGCCATATAAGGAGCGCAAGGCACGGGGAGAAATTGTTCGATGGATCGACAAGCTCACCACAAGACCCGCACAAAATGCACTCAGGCCCGATGGCAAGGAATTCTATGTCGATCCAGAGATGGAGTTCTACGTGAGATGCAACAGCGGACACACACGACAAGTCGAGATCCAATCCTTTGGACGACCCCTGTACTCTGAGCAGCAGAAAGAGCCTCAACACGACGAACCGGACTATGATCAACCAACGGAATCTATTCCGCCAAGCCCGCATCCGTCAAGATCCGAGGCGCCTCATGAAGATGAAGGCACAGCTCAGCCCAAGCACAGAATGCGAAGGCC
The DNA here is from genome assembly GCA_963377175.1 of Effrenium voratum. Taxonomy (NCBI): domain Eukaryota; class Dinophyceae; order Suessiales; family Symbiodiniaceae; genus Effrenium; species Effrenium voratum. The sequence goes on from CAUJNA010000114.1 coordinate 1,226,141, forward strand.
GGCACCACCATCCATTTGAAGAAGAGAGAAAAATCAAGCCGTTCGCGAAGAAGCCCATCACATTCATGTTCCATGCAACCTATGGAAATCAGCTCTTCAGCATCATGGAGCACGGGCTCAAATCTGGGAAATCCCAGTCAAACCCTTTAGAAAAAATGCACGTCCACATGGCATGCATCAATGACGTCATCCTTGACGACGATGAGTCAGAAGCCGCATTGACCCATGTGCCAGCAGGAAGAGATGCACTGTTGATCCTTGCATTCCTCAAGGACCAAGACTATGGCATCCGACTCTCCGAAGAGCGAACAGCGTTGACAGACAAAACCATCGAGGCAAGGAACATTGTTGCAGCAATTGAACCTGATGGCAGCCTCATGGCGAGCAACAAGTGGATCATGAAGAAGCATCTCAGTTATGAAGATTACGAGATGTACGACACCAAGATCCGCGAATTTGCCGATGCCTTCTTCAATTTTGTGAGTTCCACCAAGCACAGCAAGGAACAAGATACTTCCTCAGAGACCAAGAAGAGACGCCATTCCACCGATCAGGACGAAGCTGAAGAAGAGACGATGGAACCCTCCGGGGAAAGATCCGTCAAGCCAAAAGTCATCGTGGAATATCACAATTCAGAGAACCTAGATGAGTTCATCCAAGAACTCAAGGGAATCTATCTCGAAACAGATTTGAACAAAAAGGACGCAGAGGAAGAGCTCGCGGAGACCAAGGCAAACCTCTCCCGCTTCATGAACAAGTTCAACAAAGATCCAAGAAGAGCTCATCCCAACTTGACAGAGTGCGAGAGAGCCTCATTGGCACATGTCGATCCCGATGTCAATCTCGGAGAAGAAGAATTCTACTTCCCTCATCGAGGAGAATGTCCCACCATTGACGAGTACAAGCAAGCTCAACCAGGGTCCGGATATCCGATTAATCTTCCGCTTGGATTGAAGAAGCTCAGGTCACATGATGACCCGGAAATCATCCGAGCCTATGCCGATATCCTGGGATCGCTGATGCAGCCGACCGACCGTCCTCCTGTGGACTATCTCAAGATGCATGAGTTCACCTCATCCATAGCGATCAACATGCTTACCCTGAACCATGGAAACCTCACAAGGAGTCCAAAGCTGGACAACAGGGAGGTGTACAACATGCCGATGAAGGATCGACCGATCGTAAAGATGATGATGCAGAACAGTGCACACATCTTATGCCTGAATGAAGCAGACGCATTCTTCAGTCCTAATGATGAGAAATCCAGGGAGCTCATCAAGACGTTCATCCGATACGGTTAGAAGGGCATCGGCATCGTGATCAAGCAATGGTCATCCAGACCGATCGCATGCTTTGTCCGTGGCGGACCTTCTGCAAGAGTGGAACTTCTGGCAAGACACATTTCCACCAAGAGCCAGAATTGGGGAAGTTTATTCGGAATGTTCAGATGTTTCTTCGGAACTGAAGGAAGTTGCACTGATCCCGAATACGAAATTCCGACCTCGGATTGCTTGGCAACCACAGGACCATCCATGTTTACTGAATCCAAGAAGTACATTGGACCGAGATTGCCAACACGCACCATTGTCCAAGGACATGGCCGAGACAAGGAGATCGTCGTTCTCCATATCGAGCAGAGTGATGAGTTTCGTGGCATGATCCCGAAATCATCCAACAAATCACTCCACGAGTATGACGACCGCCACATAACGAGGGCAGATCTCCCATTCGCTACCATTGGAGTTTTCCACATCCATCCTTCAATTAGCCATGGAGCAGCAAGGGAAGATCTTCAAAATGAAATCATGCCGCGCGTGACTTTGTACCGATGCGATGCGATCACCGGAGACGCCAACAAATCAGCGAACACCTACAGCAAACTTCAGCACGTCTTCAATCCGGCCAACGGTCTCGTGAACATCCTCATGAGAGCATATCAGAGACTGTGGAATGAAACGAAAGATTTGCCACTCGTGGACAGAATGGAGTATGCAATGGAGACTTCGTGCGCCCTAAAATCCATTGTCCGTCATCACCTGCACATGAAGTGTGGATCAGGATATGATCACAATCGTCCCGCGTGTACATAGCGTTGTACATCACCCTTTGATACATCTAGGCATTTCAAAAAAGAAGCAGTACATAGTGTTTTCCATTTCGAAAGCCAAGACATTTCATCCGAGCAGAAAAGAGGATGAATCCGGCATTTTAATACACATGGCTACGGCATACATCAAGGCTACGGCCAAAGGCCATGAAGCCAATAGTATTTCATACTTAGTGCTGGAGATCAAAAGAAATTTGTGTCTGTTTTGTGTTTGGTTCTCAGACCAATTGATCTCCCGCAACATTTGGCTCAAGGCCCTTTTGTATATCATTGCATCATTCATGATCGCGTGAAGCAAAAGAACCTTAGCAGGCCGCTTACAGGATTATCCACAAGACAACCCACCAGGGACAATCCATCCTCCAATCATCCACAGTGGCATATTGGATTCTCTCCGGAATAGATCCAGGGACCAACACAACGACCTCTACTACCACAGCGTACCAGTTCCCTTCGGGGATAGGCACCTGGGGCAGTGGGCCTCACCCCCCCCCTCCCAGCCCCGCCCTCCCCCCATCCCCAGCGCGCTTGCGTCCCCATCGAAAGTGCCTTGCAAGGTTGCAAGGCACGCAGCAACTCTTGCGTGGCTTCCTCGATTTTCAAAAGATGACCCCAGATGAAGGGAAGAGAGGACCTGGTCAAGCCTGCGCTCTGGACCCGCGTCGCGCCATGCATGTATATATCTCTCTTTTCGCAACAAGAAGGGTTTCGCTTCGCTCTGTGCTGCGTCCACTTCCTTAAAAAACACAACGTTCCAGTGCCGGGAGGACCCTTGAAAACAAACAAAAATCTTAAGTAGCGTAAGTAGTTTGTAAGTTTGCTAAGTATGTCCCACATAAAAAAAGCCTATGTCACTTATAAGTCCCGCCGTAAGTATGCTAACTTTTCAAGAACTTATGGTACTTATGGCATTTATAACTTCTGTTGCGGGTCTTATAACTGCTGTTGCGGAACTTATAAGTGATGTTATAAGTAGGCGAGACTCATGGAATTGCAACCCGAACGTCGCACAGACTGTTTCCAGCTAGGGCCTCAGCTTTGAGATACGCACGCAGCTCCCCGATGTTGATGTGGCGTCCCTGCTTCGCGCGCCTCTTCCAAACCAACTTGTACTGCAAACATCTGGCAGCAGACTCCCAAACCGGATGCTCACTAAGCGACCTCCCCATCAGGCAGCTCATCACCAGCCTCCAAGCAGCCCTTGCCGCGCAGAAGCGCTTTGAACGGGCTCAGCAGACGCGTCCAGCAGCCTTTGTGCAAGCAGTGACGGTGTATCTCTGACCGCATACCACCGGCAACAGGAGCCACCACAACTGCGTCTCCCCAGTTTGAGGAATCCACCATGAAGACTTCATCAAAGAACCCAGCGCGTAAATCCGTAACCGCGAGAGGACACAAGATCACAAGTGACCACAATTTGTCCACGACGGCGACAGGCAGACGCAGCACCTTCTCCCTGCTTTGGCCATTTTGCACAGAATACACCTTATCTAGAAGGCTCATCATACGACGGCGAAAACAAAACAGAGCAACGAAACAGGTTTTTCTCCGTTGGCTGAGGTTAACTTGAAAAACCCCGCTTTCGTTGAGCCAGATTTGCAGAGGTCCCGTGCTCGGAAGTATCACAACAGGATCAAGGCAATGCTGGCATTGAGAGCCAACAACAAAGCTTCAATCGGGGATAATGGTCCTTACACAGCTTCTCCTTGGACGCAGGACATTCTAGATGCCCTTTTGAGTTTCGGCAAAGAGCAATTCATTCTTGCAAGCGGCGAAACATGGCCTCCCTGCAAGCCCGGTTTCCTTGACTTGTATTCTGGCCGCAGAGGTTTTGCCAAAGCGGCTGTTAAATTGGGCGCCCCTTGGGTTTTGGCTGTTGATATCATTGATGGGGCGCAATGCGATCTGCTTGACTTGTCCGTGAGATCAAAGATTCGCAAAGCTTCTGCGACAGCATGGAGCAAAGGATTTTGAACGGGAATTCTCATTCTTTGTTTCTGGCTGGACTGATAACGCTATGCATACAGTTGCGCGCGCAGTACTGGGTGGAGAACCCAGACTCAAGCTACATATGGAGGCAGCCAGAGTGGCTAGGCCTCCCACGTGAGGCTGGCAAAAGATTTTACAAGGTAGAGATTGCACTTTTAGCGCTCCCTGGACGAAACGAACCCGTTTTGTCACTTCTGGCAGGCTTGGATTCACAAAAAGATTGTGCGTTCGGGATCACGCCCATACAGTTTTGAGAGGTCGGTCGAAGAAGAGCAAGATCGCGATGACGAAGCTTGCCGATCCATATCCCAAAGGGCTGTGCTTCCTATTGGCCTGGGCAGTCTAATTGTTCGCTGGCGTGTGGAGAGCAACATCGGCGTATTGGCGAGGCTAAGAACCCTGGGCCTAGAAGGTCCGCCTCAAGAAATGTGCGCGCGCTGGACCAGGTCGAGTTGATCCGGCCGGAAACAGAGATGATGGGTACGACCGCTTGGGCCGATTTTCTTCAGTGGCTCGTTTGCACTTTAGGAAGCGACGTGCTTAACAGCCTTTGGCTTGTGCCGGGGTTGATAGGTGCTATGATGGGCCAGTATGGAAGGCATGCGTATGAGTGCGGCAAGCCTTTGTCCTCCTTTCGCCATCTTGTCGTTTATGCTCAGCGAGCGCACCCTGGGCTTAAGGGTCACCTACAGCCCGCCTGGCAGGTAATCACCCGTTGGGAAGAGCTGCAGCCAGTGACGCACAGGCGACCCTTGCCTGCTAGGCTTGTGAAAGCCATGGTCTCTCTAGCCTTGATGTGGGAATGGTTCAGAGTTGCTTTGGTCATTTTGATTTGTTTCCATGGTTGCTGTAGACCTGGCGAAGTACTGTGCGCTTTGCGGGGGCATTTGCTGCTTCCTCGTGATTTGGAGCAGATTGCCGGGCCATGTTTTCTTCGCATTTCAAAGCCAAAACCTGGCAGAAGAGGAAGGGTCCAGCACGCGAAAGTCCTGGATTCTGCAGTGATTGCCTTTTTGGATCGGATGTATGGCGATGCCAAGTCAAGCCAGCCCTTATATCCGGGCTCCGCTGGAGCCTTTCGTACGCGGCGGAACAAACTGCCATTTGGTTTGGGCGTGCCTGGCAGCTTTGAGCTTACTCCTGCTGGATTGAGGGCTGTGGGACGGTTCAGCTTTACAGACAGGGCATTCCCATCCTGGACATCATGTGGGTGCTCAGGTTGAAAAACGTGGAAACATTGCAGCATTATTTGCAGGAGATTTCGACTCAGATTACCATGGTTGACATGCCTGTTGCCGCCAAACGTTTGATTTGTATCTTTGCCGATGTGTATCCGTTTTACCTATCCATCTCCAAGCATTGAGCGGGCGAAGCGCTTGCGCGCAGCTACTCTCCGAACCGCTGCTGGCCCTTGGTTATGAGTGGATGAGTTTTGCAACTGCAAACCCTTCTATTTGATCTATGTTTTGGCTGCAGAACCCTACGACATCACAGATCTGGCTTGGTTTTCAGATGCATCGCTCGCTCGTATCTCTCGAACTTGATCGCCGGCCAACTGTGCTTGGAAAAGGGGGCGATGTCGGGTGAAGTGCAGGAAATGGCCAAATTCACATGCTTTGAATGTGCTTTGGACACGGATGCAGTGTTCAGGCCCAGATCCCGCTGCCACCCTGGATGGATGAGTTTTGCAACTGCAAACCCTTCTATTTGATCTATGATTTGGCTGCAGAGCCCGACGACATCACAGATCTGCCTTGGTTTTCAGATGCATCGCTCGCTCGTATCTCTCGAACTTGATCGCCGATGTCGGGTGAAGCGTGGGGCGTGGCCAAATTCACATGTATATATATAGAAATACTATGAATGTACGGGGCTAAATATTTAGACACATTGCTTGCTTACGATCATGGCTAATTGTGGTGCCAAGGTACCTCACAACCTCATGGAAATAGTAGAGTGGCCCCTGCAGGATAGTCGACATGCAAATGGAGGCGCTGAGGTGTCCCCATGCCCCTATGAATTGACCGATTTGGGGAACCCAGTTGTTCAGTGGCACCTGTAAAATCCCTTTCTGTTTGGTGGGCTTCCCAGTAAGATCGACCGACACCGATTTGGGTGCGTCTCAAAATAGGGAAACACTTGAAATTGTGATATTCCTTTCCCAAAAAAGGTTCCTTCAAGAAACAGACCTACCCATTTGGGGCAAAGAGTCACTGTGGGCGTTTCGGCGAGGTCTTTGGCGGCGTGAACTACACAAGGAACTGCTCAGCACAAAGCACCGAGCTCTGCCATTTTCCAGGCAGGCAATTTCCGCGTATCCCGGTATCCCCCCCCTTCAAACTTGAATTCCTGGAATGGAATTTGCTAAGCGGCTACCCCAGTTCGACTAAGGGGCTTGCCCTTCCGGAGGCGACCCCTGGGCTTCAGAACTGCTACCCACTGGTTAGGGTGCACATGTGGCGAATATTTTCAGTTCAATCCACAAGATCCTGTAAAGTGTGTGTGTCTGTCTTGCTTTCGGGGGCAACCTTTCTGGTGATGCTCGAAAGGGAGGCCAATGGGAAAAGCAAAATCTATGGTGGGGTTCCGGTATTCTAAGACACACCCAAAAGCATGGTCCCCTTTACAGAGGTTTCCCGGAGCAAGATTGGCAAAGCCGAGCAGGTATGGTCGATGAAGCAATCGTTTCTTATGTTACTGACCAATGTGTGGCGGCTGTGTTGGATGCGGAGATCATTGTTTTAGAATGTGGTGGACTGAGATAGGCTTCGTTTGTCCACAGCACAAGTCATCAACAAATGCGCGGTGGATGTTGTCTATCCACAGTATAAGGAACCCAAATGAGTAGTGCGCGTGTTTCTCCTTTAGAGGTGTAATTGTTGGCGGGCTTCCGGTTGGAAGGATGATGTTTAAACAGGGCATATGTAAGGAACCGAGAAAGGGAATTGTGCCATTTGTCACATATCCTCAGACTGCAATGTACAAATTATCCGGTCATATGTTTGAGATATGGCATACATGAGAAACTCATACGACAGGAATGTCACAATGAGGGTGTGCAGTGTGCCGTTTCTGGGTCAGTTTCAAAGTGAAGCCACGGGGCAAACTCCGAGTTCATATTAGTGGTCCACTATTTTAACGCGCATACTGTGCAAGGGCAAAATCCGTTTCGCACCTGCTAAGAAACCCTGGAATGATGTGATTCCCTGTCAATGCCGAGAAACAGGGTGGTTTCAACCGTGGGTTCATTTCGTGCGAAATGGAATTCATCCATCCACATGGCTCCATAGAAGGTGATTCATTGCACCAATACTTCTGGGTAATCCCTTCTTCCTATTCAGAAACCTTCCCCTAATAATAAACGCCCTCCCAGCCGACTTTCAATCTTGCCAATACTTATTCTTAATCACCCTGCCTCCCACTAACATGGCACCTGACAGGGGGTCCCTTCAAAATGAAATTCATCTACCACCTCCCCATAGGTGCTATGTTAGTGGGAGGGAGGGTACCCAACGCTAAACTCTGGGATCGAAGCCACGTGGTGCTGGGCAGGTACCCCTGGCACCCTGCTGGAAAAGATGGCTATATACCATGTATGTACCCATAGTGTATTTAAGCTTCTGTGGTATTTTGCAGGTGCACCTGCCCAGGGGTACATAGTTGGGACTTTGGATAGACCATTTGCCTTTTGATGCCTGAAGGATCCGCTCGCCAGGTCCGGAGCTGGGCGGGCAGCCCAGCTTCTTCTGGGGCTTCGGGCTATCGCTGAGCCGCCTTGAGGACATCCTGCAGGCGAGTGGGGCCTTCAGTTAGACGCCAAGCGGCGTCTTTGAAGGGACTCCCCAGTGTAACTCTAGGTGTTGATTCCTTTTCCATTCTTTGCAGCCATCGTTCTTTTCAAAAACCAGCCATTTCCCCAGGGTTTTTGGTGGTTTTCTAGAAAGAAGGATCCCTGGAAGAATGGGGAAGTTATCCCTAGAGTAACGGTCTCTCAACGTTTTGGTTGGTGTTCAAAGGGAAGCCAAAAGGAACCAAGGATTTTGGGGCACGCCTATTTTCAGACCAAACCATGTGTGAACAGCCAGTGCACCTGTCAACAGTAAAAAAGAAAGGCCCTCCTCGTTTCCCATGGAAATCGACTGATGGTCTGGGGAGGGTAGCTCCAACAAGAGCGACACCTGCGATATGGTCAAAACTTGTTGTTTCTTGGCGTGCGTAGGGATGGTCGAACCCTTCGGGATTTGAGACAACGCAATGTAAGGGCTCTCATTGAGGGAATTATGACCATGGCCTGCGTGAGGAGCTTTGATCACGGTACATATACCAATTCCTTTCAGGTTCCTTACATAGAAGTATTCGTCGCAAAGTTTGACCTTGAGCCTCGTGTTGGACATGAACTTGTGGGCCTAGCAAGCAGTTCAATGTTCTGCGGAGACCAGCCCGGACAAGTGTGATTTTAAGGAAATACAGGGGTCGGTTTACCCAACTCCTAAAAAGATGGAAGCGACCATGAAGGCCGACCCTTCCATCCTTCTATTTGGAAAAACGATGAATCTTTGTGAGGATATCAGCCTTGAGCTTCTCCAAATTTGGGTTTGCCGCTGGCTCACATGCATGGTGGGGTTTTGGAACCCCGACCTACTTCCGTCCTAGGAAAGCCCCTTTATTGTGAACATTAAAGAACCGTGTTCGTATGGATGGGATGGGTTGCATGTTTGGGGATGTCTGGTGAAATGCCATGAATCACAATCCGACGGCAAAACACGCTGCTAGAAAGACTTCTTTTCTGGGTTGCTCTCAGATCCCCTGCTTAAAGTTTAACTTCTAGTTGGTCAAATGGAAACCCCCACTAAACACTAAAAGTCTAAACAGCGAAGGAACCGGATGGCTGGCTTCGCCACCAAGTTTTGTTTTGCTCGATCACATGTGCCACGGAGAGCAGTCAACCGGAGAGGTGGGGAAGGCGGAGCTGGACAAATGGCGCATGTCCAAAGCCCTCATGTGGGCATGGGTCAAAACTAAACCACGAGGATATGGACCACAGGTTTTAGTCATTGTTTGAATTTACCAGGGTGCCATTTTGGGGTTACCCTACTTTTTGACCCACAGGCATGCTGTGCTTCCTTTCAAGGACCATGTGCAAGGGTCACAAATTCTCTACCAGCATGTTTTTTCTTGCACCCTCTGGTGACATGTCGAACCAGCCGTTTAAAAGCAGGTGGACCTAAGAAACTGTGGCCAAAGGGCAGCATCGCACTTCCAATGGAGGTGGACTGGGAGCCTCCCCAAATGGAATGTTCCAAAGCCCTCCTGTCAGCTTCGGTGCGAGAGGTGTGTGATCTTATCCAGCCAAAAGTGGGACATCCGCCTCCAATTGTGGGGTGGACTTCTTTGTTGCCTTGTATGCAACATCAGCGGCAACAAGAGGCCCATGTGGTTGCCTACATGAGCCTTTCCGTCGCCTCGTTCTTTTCATTGGGAATGCTGGGTCCGACAACCCGGAAAGGAGTGATTCTGGAATCTCGATTGGACTTAAATTGTCTTTTGGGCTTCACGAAATATGGGCCGGAGTCAATGATCTGGAGCCATGCTGGCTTCGACACGGATATATGCCTGGTAGAGACATGTTTTGGCTTGAAGCTGAGGATTGCCAAAGGGAGTGATCGCCTCATTGGCAGGTAGTGAACTTGAAGGGTCTGGAGAATGGCGCGCACCGGGTCGCCGGCGTCTCCAGGCGAATCGGCGAATCATTCGGTCGAAGTGGGGTGTCTCGTTTTAGGGAGGGGTAGCTTTAAAAGGAATCCAGGGGGTCCCCTTAAATAAGACACACCCAAGTAGTCCATTGCCCATTGACCCGAACAGCCTTGAAAGCCATAGAGGCCTTGGGAAGTTGGCAAGGTACGCCCAAGATTTCTGGGGAAACTTGTGGTTGTAGGGCCACTTTCAGTGTGCGAGCAAGGGTGTTCCCTTTGAAGTGACAAAGTGGTCACAGAAAAGGTTGATCCGCGAACATGTTCTTAGGGAAGCATCAACATCTGAAAGTTGGGCTTTCTCATGTTGATCAAGCTTGAAAGGCGACTCAAAGGAGGTTTGCCCGACGTATCCTGGTTCGTGCGTCCGTATGGGTAAGACATGGGATGAGCCATTTAAAGGAAGCCAAAAGGCATGCGCAATTTGGGGCTTCCCCATTTTGAAGGCAACACCATATTTGTCTGGGCAAAGTACTGCGACGCAAAGGGTTTGATTTGCGACCCGTTTTGCGCAAATCGTCTTGAAAGGTGACGCGACCATTGGTTTCCTTTGCAGTTTTGCACTCCTTGAGTTCCTGGACTTTAAGCTTTTGGGGAGCATTTCAGTGGCAGTGGCGCACATGCACCCAACGTTTCTGCCACTACCCCCCCCCCGTTCCACTGATTCTTGTCATGTTGGCCCCTTTTCAAAGTTTCTTAAAATGGAGCTCCTCCTTCTGACACAGAGGTGCGGGAACGGGCGGAAGCCAGCAATCCGGATATTGCTGCACAGTCCCCTTTGGATGAACCAAGGAGCTCCACTATCCAGATGGATTTACAAGAATTGGCGCTCGGAGCCTTCAGTGAGCAAGTATCGGAACCCGAGTATCAAGTTGCTGTGTGGATGTGCCCCCGTACCCAAAAACTGGCAACCCCAACCCCAAGTTGCTGTTGGGAGTTGGGATGCGTTTCCCCTCGAAAGGTTGGCCACCCCACATCCCAGGCCCCGCGTTCGCAGTTCGCCGCGCCGGAAAGCCAAAAACGCGAGGTTCGCCTACGAGCTGTCCAGCGAGGTGAACGGCCAGCGCCTGACTTGGCAGCGGTCCAGCGACCCCGAGCCGCTCATTCAGCCCGTGGAGGTCAGACCTGCGAGAGTGATAGATCTGTGATGTGTTGAAATGGAATTATATTTATATTTATATATATATATATACATATTCTATATACACGTGCACAGGATTGTATTATAGTGGTTGCATGTACTCGCTCTCTCTGTATGTATGCACGTAAATGGTATGTCTATTTGCTGTCTGTCATACATGTGTATTTATGTCAGTATCACATGCGTATGCATGCGTGTGTATATATATATATAGATATAGATACATAAATTAGTACAACAATGTTTACATACACCTAATTGTTCATGTACACGAATATATACACACACTTCCATGTTATATAATATATATATATATACACATCCATATTTCTATAGGCACATGTGATATGGCTCTTGCTGGAATCCACTGACCAAAAGGGACACACTTGCTAATGCTGTATGGTGTTGGAGTAGATCAATGTAAGAGGCATAGCACGACTTTGCTACCCTTCCCCTCAAAGATCGGTTTCCTTTGTTCTGCAGGCCTGTGGCATCCATGTAAGTGGGTGGGAGGGTATAGATCGCATTCGGACATATGTTTGTCATGGGTATGTATAGATATGCGCATTCGATGGTATGTTTTTTTTCTATATGCAGGTATCGCAAATGGTATCATGAAAGATGCACAATCTGCTCGCAGGCAAGACAATACGGGGAACCTTGAATTGAAGCCTTGATGTTTACCAGCATCTTTGCTAGATGGAGGTTTCCGCGGATGGTTACTTAGTTCTCCTGAACCCCAGGGGCGCAATCATCCAACCTGGGGTTCAACGCATTGGGTGCATCCCAAGAGCTACCTGACGCTAAGAAGCAGAGATTGCCGGGGGTGCAAGTTCATACTGTGGATGGACGTAATCCTGCACCACCTCAGAGACCCTGGAAGGATGATTGCCCCGCAAATACCAACAAAGAATGAAGTCCCATGGTTTCCAAGTAGTGCGAGCGGATTTTGTCCATCCACAGTATGATGAAGCTTGGGATTTCAAATGGCATCGGCAGGTGACTGTCGGCCTGGAGGAGTACGGCTTTGAGTATCTCCTGAAAGTTGCTCCTATGGGCGGATGGCCTGTAGTGTCCGACGACTTCTGGCGCCAACTCCTGCTGGTGCCGCTTGATCTAAGAAACGATGCCTTTTGCTGCTCCTGCTTCTTCTTGAATCTCGTGGTGCTCATGCCTTCTGTGTTTTCTGGGGTGCTCCAATCAGAATTGCTGGTGGGAATTTCTTGTGAGGGCCCTGAGGAAGTCAGGTTATCCTCGTTTGCTTGTGTTTTGTCAAGTCCCAAAAGCAATACCCATAGAAGACTTCTGACTCCTCTTGGGTTCCCTGGTGGCTTCTAGTTTAGCCGATCGGGGGGGTAGCCGACGATTTTCTGGAGCTGGCAAGCTGTTTTCGGGTGGAACTTGCACCTGAAACATCAGGTAGCTGGCTTAGGCCCAGTGAAAATCTGCCCAGAATAAAGACATTAGAAGCCGGGGTGTCGCCCTTCCAACTTTTGGCCACAGCCACGAACGCTGGTGGTTGGCGTCCCAAATGTCAGTAGTCGTGCCGCAGGGTAGAACCGCTATATGTCACGCAAACACACAAGGCGCACCAAGGCGCACAGACACACGGATCCATCCCGGTATTGGCTTCCACATCTATTCTAGGTCCCCCAGTAGTGCCCTTTTACCCTTTTTTGGGGGGAGGGTTCCCCTACCAAAATAGGACATAGACTACAAAAAAAAACATCGGGTACCTTTATTCTAACCTCTCTTACTTGACCTTTTTAGTGGGAGGGTTCCCTTACTAAAATAGACTACAGAAAAACATCGGGCACCCTTATTCTAAACACTAAAATAGACTACAGAAAAAAGTTGGTACCATCTTATTCTATCCTCTCTACTAGACCACAGACTACAGAAAATAATCGGGTATCCGTATTCTAACCACTAAAATAAATTTTAGAAAAATAGTTGGTACCATCTTATTCTAACCTCTCTACTGGACCATAGACTACAGAAAAGAATAGGGTACCCTTATTCTAACCACTAAAATAGACTACAGAAAAACAGTTGGTACCATCTTATTCTCACCTCTCTACTGGACTATAGACTACAGAAAGAAATTGGGCACCCTTATTCTAACCACGAAAAAAGACTACAGAAAAAGGTTGGTACCATCTTATTCTAACCTCTCTACTGGACCATAGACTACACACAAAAATCGGGTACTCTTGTTCTAACCACTAAAAACGACTACAGAAAAAGTTGGTACCATTTTGTTCTAACCTCTCTACTGGACCATAGACTACAGCAAAAAATCGGGCACCCTTATTCTAAACACTAAAATAGACTACAGAAAAATAGTTGGTACCATCTTATTCTAACCTCTCTACTGGACCATAGACTACAGAAAAATCGGGTACCCTTATTCTACTGGAGGACCCGCCGTATTGTTTGGGCGTGTGACTCAAAGCGAGGCCCCGGCAAACTTGCGCCGAGGCTCCCGATGACGGCGCTGCTGGGCGTGGGCCTCGGGGTCAACGTGATCATCACGCTGCAGCGGCGAGCCAAGAGGCGCCACGGGCCTGGGGTATGGCCCGCTTTTTTGCGGGGGTCGGTCCCCCAGTTTGGACACACCTTGGTGGTTCCCAGCCATGTTCTTAGGTTTGCAGGCAGGTTTTTTTTCATGTAGGTGTCACTCAATTCCACTAAAAATGTGTTGGATGTTTGGCGGATCGAAGGGGAACAGGTCACGTGAGCCACGTGCTCAAAACCCGGGGATTGATGCTGCGAATATCCGCCTTCTTAATTCCTGAAGCATGGTTCTGGGTAGACCATTTTAGTACCGGGTTTTCATTGTGACTCAACTCGTGGAACCCTGGGTATGGCCCGCAAAAGCGGGGTTGGGCCCAAAGATTGGGCTCAACAAGGCCCAAATATGTTTTTTTGACCCCAAGGAGTTGTGATTTGTCGTTATTGGTGTCCGACTTTAAGCCACAAAAAGGGCGCTCTGCAAAGCACATTTCCGTATCTTGAACATCGGCCTTCAACTCATAGCAACCGCGACACCACACCAGGCAGTCTGGCATTAAATATGCCTGGGGAGGGCTTTAAAAAGAGAAAAAGGTAGATCATGGAGACCTTATGTATGTATATAGATATGAAACAAAAAGAACACAAATCAGGACAAACGTTTATGCCCCTCGCTAGTTTCTGGAAAGCCGTGCGGATCAATCCGTTTTGTGTGCCAGAAGTGGGATCAACAATGATCACCCGCTTTAGAGCGAAAGGGCTGTGGTTTTCAAGAAGGCCCAAGAGGCGTAACTCTTGTTCTGGCAATGTGCATTTGCCACATTATCCCACCACAGTTTAGCTCTTAACTTTTCGCAGGGACCAGCGCGGCGCTGAGTGATTGAAAGCGGACAGGGTGAAGGAGATGAAGAAGCTGACGGAGGAGAAGATTTCAAGGACCATCCTGGATCCTTGGATCTAGTGGTGAACAGACCATACTGTGAATATGAACAAAATACACAAAGCGGAGCGGTTGGGTTGGATGAAACCGTATGAATACTGGGAAATGCCACTTACCCAATCGTGCGTCATTTTGGCCGTCCATAGTGTGATGAGTTTCCTTGAAAAAAATGAGTATGTGTGTTCTCCTTTGACGAGAAGTACATCCTGAATGCGTTTGCGCTGTGGAGATGTTGTGGATGGTCAAAGTTTAGATTGTCCAGCCACCATATGTTTCGTTTGCGTCTGCTTGAAACACCCTGGAAATGAGATGTACTCGCTCCCTCTACTTGGGGAGGGGAAAAGATTTGACGTCCTTCTCCTTCGCTTGAGCCCTCAACAGGGGCCCAACATTCCAGCCCCCCCCCCCCCTCCCAACTCCCAACTCCCCCCCCCCCCGCGGCGTCCCATGGTGACTCCGGCTGGGTGAAGCCGAGGACTCAGTTTCCAACTTGAACTCCCTCCAGCTCCGATGCGAAAGCTGGTGGGAGGTTTGGGTTTCGTGAGCCAAGGGCTACGTGAGATTTCGCAGGGCTCCTGAAAAGATCTCCGTGTTGCAACCATTTGAAAGATGTTGCTTTTTCAACACCCAAATAAAGGGAAACCGCCATTTACAAAGCAATGTTCAGGTGTATAATGTAAGGATCCTTGAGTAGTCATGGGAATGAAAAATATGGGCACAGACCGTCCATCCCCGCAGATCCTGGTAACTTTCTGGGGGTGGTTCGCACTCTCCCTTGTTTCTTGTTGAGGGGAGAGCAACTACCAGAGGGGGGTTCGAGGGTTTATAGTTGTCTTGTTTCTTGGTTTCCTTCGACAGGATTTCCCGAGATTCGCCAAAAAGGGAAACACATAAAAACACAAGTAAAGGTGCCGTTGTTGTCCCATGGAAATCCGCTGAAATCGTGTGCCCAGTTCGGGCCTCGTACAGTCCCGACTTGTTCGGTAGGTTCCCAACAAAATGGTCAACTCCACGAAGAACATCCTTTTTACACGGGTCACTGTCTGACGCTTCACGAATGTTGAATTGAGACACCAGCTCCGGGAGAGCAAGAATCACTGCTTGACACAAGGCCACTTGTGCCCATGTTTGCTCCATTGCTCCAACAAAGGCTCCCCATATCTGGCTGAGGTTCGCCATGTGCCTAGCAATAGTCACCATGATGTATCCCTGACGTATCCCTGAAACTCCATTCAACAAAAAAGAGTAGAACATTCGCACACCGTTTGCTTTGTCTTTCAACAGTTCCAGAGTGTTTTGCCCAGCGTTGTCTGCTCCCCATGTGAAGAGCCATCGCCGGCGTGTGCCCCTTGCGTAGCCCTTGAGCCACGCAACAGATCATTGTTGGCCATTTCTCTTTTCCAGGGACACATGCCGGATGGTTAAGGCCCAGAAGCTCGAACCTTGTACCAAAAAAGGAAGCGCCAGAAACCGTCGCCTTTTTTCGTCAGAGAAACCTTTCGGAGCACCTGATTTGACGCTTCCTTCCCTTGACTTCTCAAATACCAGGGGAGTTGCGGGGTGATTTAGCCCAAGGAGTTGAAGTCGGCGAGTCCGCAGCCGCCCGTTTGATTCTTTACATTGGAGTAGACTCCTTCAAGGGCCAATGTTTGGTGCTATCTGATATCTTGACGATGGCCGGTTTGA
The DNA here is from genome assembly GCA_963377175.1 of Effrenium voratum. Lineage (NCBI taxonomy): Eukaryota > Dinophyceae > Suessiales > Symbiodiniaceae > Effrenium > Effrenium voratum. The sequence continues at coordinate 1,242,268 of CAUJNA010000114.1, forward strand.
TTGCTCTGAGGTTCCCTTGTGCCTAGCAACCCTCATATCATATTTCAAATTGTGGCTCCCCCAAAGTTGCGGCTTGGTACAACAGTCTCGGGTGTGTCCTCCAGCGCGCTCTTTCTATGTGCCGATCGCCCGTAAGGCCGAAAGATGTGTGTGACATAGTTTTTCCACTTGAGTCCAAAGCTTGGACTTGGCCATTGGTGCGAACCTGGGGCTCCCCGCGTACCGAACAGTTTTCATGTACCCCTTGCCTACTTTCGAAAGTTGATTGTTTCCTTTCCCTGTGGTTCCCAAAAAAAGGCTGGAGGTTCCTAGGTGCAATCTCTCAACCCAAACTCCCTAACCAACAGATTATGGCAACATCTTGCTAGAACCAAACTTGTCAGCTCGTGTTTTTTTTTTTCCCCCGAAAGCGTTGCAAAGGCTTCTTCCGGCAAAATCGATAGCCTTGTCGCGCAGCAAGACACACGACAGTACGTGCACAGCCTGCACGAGAGCCCACGCATAGCAAGAGACACGAGAGCACACGTCGAGCGCACGCACAGAGCAAGATGCACGAGAGCTCATGCATAGCAAGAGAGACGAGCACGCAAGTCAAGCAGACATGCAGAGCAAGATGCCCGAGAGCCCATGCTAGCAAGAGACATGCTGTATACTCCGCAGTCATATGTACCAACAAGCGCTAGTGCACCAGCACCTTGCAAACACGTGTGAACACAGAAATGCTTGAATCCACACTGGCTCTCTATTGCTTCCGGGCCAGCCGTTCTAGATTGGTTCGGGCGCTGTGAGGTTCC
>CAUJNA010000114.1:1250561-1285561 GCA_963377175.1 Effrenium voratum
GCTTTGTGTGTTTATTTCTTTCTTTATATTTGTCTTTAGTTTGTTTTACTTGTTTATTTCTTTGTTTATTTCTGTCTGTATTTCTTTTTTTGTTCTTTCTTTATTTATTTTTGTCTTTATTTCTGTCTTTCTTTCTTTTGTTATTTCGTTCTTTCATTCTTTCTTTCTTTGTTTCTTTATTTCTTTCTAACTTTCATTCCTTCTTTCTTGCATACTATCTTTCTTTCTTGCTTTCTTTCTTTCTGTCTTTCTTTCTTTCTTTCTTTCTTTGGCTGGCGTGTTCGTGTGTGTGTTTGTGTGCTCTTGTGTTTGTGTGCTTGTTTGTTTGTTTGTTTGTTTGTTTGTTTGTTTGTTTGTTTGTTTGTTTGTTTGTTTCTGTGTATGTCTGTGTGTGTCTGTGTCTGTGTCTGTGTCTGTGTGTCTGTGTGTGTGTGTGTCTGTGTTTGTCTGTGTGTGTCTGTGTGTGTCTGTGTGTGTGTCTGTGTGTGTCTGTGTGTGTCTGTGTCTGTGTCTGTGTCTGTGTCTGTGTCTGTGTCTGTGTGTGTCTGTGTCTGTGTCTGTGTCTGTGTGTGTCTGTGTGTGTCTGTGTCTGTGTCTGTGTCTGTGTCTGTGTGTGTGTGTCTGTGTCTGTGTCTGTGTCTGTGTCTGTGTCTGTGTCTGTGTGGGTGCGTGCGTGCGTGCGTGCGTGCGTGCGTGCGTGCGTGCGTGCGTGCGTGCGTGCGTGCGTGCGTGCGTGCGTGCGTGCGTGCGTGCGTGCGTGCGTGCGTGCGTGCGTGCGTGCGTGCGTGCGTGCGTGCGTCGTGCGTGCGTGCGTGCGTGCGTGCGTGCGTGCGTGCGTGCGTGCGTGCGTGCGTGCGTGCGTGCGTGCGTGCGTGCGTGCGTGCGTGCGTGCGTGCGTGCGTGCGTGCGTGCGCGTGCGTGCGTGCGTGCGTGCGTGCGTGCGTGCGTGCGTGCGTGCGTTGTGCTGTGTGTGTGTGTGTGTGTGTGTGTGTGTGTGTGTGTGTGTGTGTGTGTGTGTGTGTGTGCGTGCGTGCGTGCGTGCGTGCGTGCGTGCGTGCGTGCGTGCGTGCGTGCGTGCGTGCGTGCGTGCGTGCGTGCGTGTGCGTGCGTGCGTGCGTGCGTGCGTGCGTGCGTGCGTGCGTGCGTGCGTGCGTGCGTGCGTGCGTGCGTGCGTGCGTGCGTGCGTGCGTGCGTGCGTGCGTGCGTGCGTGCGTGCGTGCGTGCGTGCGTGCTGCGTGCGTGCGTGCGTGCGTGCGTGCGTGCGTGCGTGCGTGCGTGCGTGCGTGCGTGCGTGCGTGCGTGCGTGCGTGCGTGCGTGCGTGCGTGCGTGCGTGTGCGTGCGTGCGTGCGTGCGTGCGTGCGTGCGTGCGTGCGTGCGTGCGTGCGTGCGTGCGTGCGTGCGTGCGTGCGTGCGTGTGCGTGTGCGTGTGTGTGTCTGTGTCTGTGTCTGTGTCTGTGTCTGTGTCTGTGTCTGTGTCTGTGTCTGTGTCTGTGTCTGTGTCTGTGTCTGTGTCTGTGTCTGTGTCTGTGTCTGTGTCTGTGTCTGTGTCTGTGTCTGTGTCTGTGTCTGTGTCTGTGTTTGTGTTTGTGTGTGCGTGTGTGTGTGTCTGTGTCTGTGTCTGTGTCTGTGTCTGTGTCTGTGTCTGTGTCTGTGTCTGTGTCTGTGTCTGTGTCTGTGTCTGTGTCTGTGTCGGTGTCGGTGTCGGTGTCTGTGCGTGCGTGCGTGCGTGCGTGGGTGGGTGGGTGGGTGGGTGGGTGGGTGTGTGGGTGTGTGGGTGTGGGTGTGTGTGTGTGTGGGTGTGTGTGTGTGGTTGTTGTTTGTTTGTTTGTTTGTTTGTTTGTTTGTTTGTTTGTTTGTTTGTTTGTTTGTTTGTTTGTTTGTTTGTTTGTTTGTTTGTTGTGCGTGCGTGCGTGCGTGCGTGCGTGCGTGCGTGCGTGCGTGCGTGTGTGTGTGCGTGCGTGCTAGTTTGCTTGCGTGTGTGTGTGCGCGCGCGGTTGTGTGTGTGTGTGTGCTGATTGTATAGACCACAGTTTGATTTGGGAGAGTTGCATCTTGGTTTTGTGTCCATGCGTATTGCTTTTGGTCATTGTGTCCATGAGTTGTTTGTTGCTTCGCCTTTTTGCCCCAAACGCAATCCCACAACTCCAAGGGTGCCCTTCTTCCCCTTTCTGCTGGAAGGGGTGTCCGTTCAAAGCCAAAAAAGAGGTGCCCCCCCCCGCCCTTTTTCTCACCGGATTTCACCCCTTCTGGTCTCGGTTAGGTATGGGGTCACGGCATTCACGCTGGCGTATGAGCAGTCAGGGTATTAGGGTGATCAGCATTGTTTTTTTGCTGGGCTTCCGGTGCCGTGTCAAGCATGAGCTGTTTTGTCACATGGTCGTGTTATTCATGGCTCCTTTATGGCCAGGTGCACCTGGCTGCCCCTCTTCGAGGGCTCCGTGCCAGTGCTCTGCGAGATGTTCGAGGAGGACTCGATGCGCGAAAGCGCGCAGCGCCTCAAAGTGCCAGGCCGATCCGCTGGGTCGAGCGATGGGTCAAGCGATGGGTCGCAACCCCCATCGATGGGTCCTTGAAGCGGGGGGTTTTTTGTTGGCCCCAAGAACCCCCAAATGTTCTCAGTCCAATTTGAGCGCTATCAGGACCTTTGTGAAATGCGGCCAGTTGGATCGTGAAACTGCGGAGACAACCCCCCCTCTTCTTGTTGTAGACACCGTCCAACTTTCTCGGGTTGATGGCTGTCTTACCATCAGCGCTTTGGGCCGTGGCCAGGCCTTTGGCTTCCCCAAAACACGGTATATGCTTAGCCGACGTTTGCCAGTCCGGAGCCCATTCCGAAAATCCCGAAAAAGGGCTCGTTGAAGCTGATGTGTAAGGAGAAGCCTGTGAAATCTGAAAATCCACTGGAGAAACCACCAACATTGCAGGACATGCACCCACGCACACACACACACACACACACACATGCAACTGCTTTGCACGTGTGCGTGTGTGTGTGTGTGTGTGTCATCATACTGCGTTGAACTAGTTACGTTCAAGACAATACGTATATACTGTCTGCAATGTTCTCGTGAACCAGAATTCAAACATGTTGGGATGTTTTTGGGAATTGTTGTGTCGGGATCGATACATCACGAGTGGCGTGGCATGTTCAATGTCCTTTCCAGATGGGAGCATTTGCAATGAGCATTCACTTGCCCGTTGATGTTTGTTTGCATAGCCGTAGGTGAGGAGATGCAACCGACATCCAAGGAGACCTCTTGGTTCCTTGCAATGGTGTTGGATTTCCTCAGTAATAATTTATAATGTATATAGTGAATGTAGGGGGCCATGTCGAAATTTGGTTTCACAGTATCCCACCATCTCATTCTGAGGCCCTTCTGGTAGTGCTTTCCTCTGGGGCAAGCACTTCACTGCTTGGAAACAGAGTAGCAGAAGTGGCTCAATAATTTGAATAGGGTTATGGGGGTACATTGGATATGAAAGAGAAACTGCATTAGACCTTTTTATGAAGAGAAACTATTGGCAGTTCTTTTGCCCCTTCTACTCACTTGCCCAAAGCCGAACCTTTGACCGTTTAGTTGGAACACGGCTCATAATCCGCCGTGGGTCAAGAACCAGCTAGATGGCAAGCGCAAGTTGAAGTGCACCCGCTCAGCGCTGTACTCACGCCAGCCAACTATCAAACACTTTCAACTCAGCACTGCTAAAGCTGTGCGAAAAGCCCGAGGGAGTTCTTGATTGCTTTACAGCCCTTGCTGTGACGTTGAACGCGGGCGGTGCTTGAGTGCCAACAAGCAATGCATCACGCCATTGTTTTATTGTGGTGTTCCAGGGAAATTCCTTGTTTTATCGGAAAAAATAATTGCAAACAGAAACCCTGTTTGGGAAGGACGTTTCAGGAGCATAGAAATCAGTCATGGTCCGACTCATTTGGATTTGTCATGCAAAAGAGTTCTTCTTTTGACTCACGGAATATGAGCCATGTTCCTATTTGCCCCCTGTTTGGGGCATGGTCGGTGGCCCCAAACAGGAGTGAACGACCCCGCGGAGCTGGTGTCGAGCCATTACGGTTCCGGACACTCTCTGACCGAAGCCTTCGACCCCACCACCTTCTCAATGTGATCACCACGAAGGGCGCGTGAAGCGAGTCCCCAACTGGGATTCTACATTCATGGCCTTTTGGGTTCCTTCAACATCACCTGAAAAGAAGCAAGTGATGCAGGATTTCCATGGCCTTTTGAGGCTCCGTGTTTTCTCTGCAGGGGAGTTGCAATAGGACCGCCGGCATGATGTTTAGTTTATCGGGTGGTTTGTTTTTGTTGAGCCCCGCTAGCGCCGAGCGAAGGTTGGGTCCAAGCAAGTGGAAGTCGAGTTCATCTTGTTTCTCCTTCATGGCTTCATGGCCACAAGTCCATCCCACCCGCGGTTCTTGTCGTTAGCCAGAATCTTGGACCCATGGCTTTTAGCGCGGCGAGTGTGTTATTTAGTGGCGGTTGCCTCCGAAGCAGCTGTCAAAGTCCAGGCAGATTGAGGTTTTCGCGCTTCCTCAAAGTTAGCCAAACTGGAAGTGGAAGTTGTATGTTCTTTCTGGGTCGACCTCTTCATGTTAGGCCCTCTTTGATGATACTGGGGTGCACTATTCTAGATCGTTTTTCTCAGCCGAATCTTTGGACTCCCGGAATTGTAGAAAGCTGCTTTCCGCGGAGCGGCCAAACTTGAGCTCAATATCTGTTCATACCTTCTGATTCTGAGGTTTGCTTGCCCTTCCCAAGTCAAAAACTTGGACCTCTGGGTATCCTTGATCATCAAACTATTTGCATGAATCTTGCCAAATGTAATGGAGGAAGGAGACAACCGCATGAGAGTTGTTACTTCCCCAAGGGATCCGAATCGACGCGCGGCGTCGATCGATTAGTTCTCCTGCCATCCTGCCATAGCCGAAGGCTTTCTGCAGGAAAGTCGTACACTTTCCCAGTTGTTCAGGGTCCCTGGACACGCAGTATGCTACAATGCTGCTCACTGTTGTTCAAGTGGGAGTCCAGCTTTTGGGTCTTGTCTGAGAGTTCTGAGGCTTTTCCAACCCGGGTCACTGGCAACTGGTACAGCCGCTGCAAGTTTTCAGATTGTATCTGTGTTGGAGAGGCTGAATATTCCTTTGGACTTCGACTTACACGGGTGCGTCTCTTTGTGGGCACCAAGCAGGGTTTGTTATACAGGAATAGCAAAGGAAACAACCCTCAACAAGGTCGTTTCTTTTAAGTTTAAGACATCGTTGCTCGTTGTCGTCCGGATGAGAAGATTGTAGTTTTAGAGTTCGATCTCGTAGAATATTAAAACATATAGATATATAGAATAATTGAATTTAATTGGGAAAATATAAAAATAATTAATGTAATTATAATTAATAAATATTTATATTATTGGTTTTAAGATTGAAGTAATATTATATATATATATATTACCCCCCTCTTTGAAATATTCAGGTTTTTGATTAGAATTGAGGTTTTTTGATTAGAAGGGGGGTGATACATTCTTTGTGACTCTGAAATGAATTGATTGGACACTTAATGTTATGTAAATTCTAATTAAACAGAATTTAAGCTTAACATTGAAGGATTTGTTATGATTATTATATTGGTGTGCACGAGTGCATTTAAAATCATATTGGAGTATATAAAGCTTATTTTGGTAGTTTTAGCTTAAACTGCAATTGTTTAATATAAAAATAGTGCGTAAAATATGTTTTGGCAGTCTTAATGCGTTAGTAGTAATTCTATTATTATGTGTTTTTTTATTTTTATTTGATATTGAAATTTAGCAAATTATTAATTTGGGAAAAAGGAATTTATTCTTACTTTATGTCTTTGTGTAATTGTATTTTTATATTAACTCGAATATTATATAGAATTCTATATATATATTAGTTTAATTTGTTTGAAATATATATTGTAAAGCAATTATCTTATGTGTGTGTGAATTATTTGTTTAATTTGGTTTAATTATCGTTAATAACAAGTATTGAAATTCAAGTAAGGGAAACATATAAATTTTAAAGTATTGAAAATATTAAAAAATGCTAAAAAAGGGAGGTTTTTTGTCACTCGTAATGGTAGGATTGGAAAAAAACGTAAAAAACACCGTGTTTTTTGCTATTTTTCATATTTTGAAGTATGTCTGTAAGAAGGCATACTAAAACGGAATCCGTTTTGTATATTTTATTGTTTTTATTGGCGAGAAAGCTAAAAATTATGGAAAAACACAGTGTTTTTGCAATCTTTTATGAAGAAAGAACAAAAGGTAGTTTATGGGGGGGACCTGACCATATATATATATATATTATAAATAAATTATACATTTTATAATCTATTTTTACTCTATAAAACAAAACCGTGAAACTTGCTCGTCGCACTTGCGCGCGTTTTCCCGGACCGCTTTTCCGGAAAAATTGGTTTGGACTGCCCTTGGAAGATATAACCGTTTCACATTTCCTATGGACCGCTTGCCCAAATCTGTCCGGGCTACCCCGGCATATGTACGAAAGACATAGTGGCTTCATTTTTTGTAAGGACCAATTTCCCGAAATATTCCAGATTTTCGGGAAAGCGGTCCGGGAATCGCAGCCACCCACCATTTTCTCGAAATATTCCGAATATGTTGGGGACCATTTTCCCGAAATATTCCAAATATTTCGGGAAATGCTGTCGTCGAAATATCCGGAATATTTCGGCAAAATAGTCGGGAGGTCGACTATCGAAATATCCGGGACACTTCGGAAAAAAGGTCCGGGCCTTTGAACAAAATCGTTGTGTCTTCCAGATAAAGAGTCGGGGCATATATCTGCCTGTCTATAGCAGTTTTGGCTGAAATCTTGGCCCATCTTCCGAGAGTTTGGCGATGCGAGAAGCTGTGAGCCGCGGCCGATTGTTGCGACCAGTGGTATTTTTCCAAATGTTTTAGGCGAAATCAGTTCGGCTTTGCTTGCGCCCATCATGTTTTCTTTTCGATCGCGTTTTCGCTTGCGCTTACAACAACTGCGTGTGTGGATGGATCTTTTGAGGCCAACAGCCCGCGGATCCGTTCTCACCTTGCTCAGGCGACCGCCTTTCACATGACTCTTTGGCGTGACCTTATCGCGACTAGCCCGGCCCTCAGTGCGTCTCGCGACCTGTGTTTGGAGAACAGTAGCATGCGTTTCGCATGCGACGAGTGTACATTTTTTGATATATATAAAATGATAAAATATGCTAGTGCCCTTGGCCCCTGAGAGCTCGGCCCTTTTTTGGCACCCGCCTCAACTTACCCCCTAATTGCTGGTTTGGATTGGTGGTTTGGGGGTTGAACGCCTGGATCATGTTGAAGTTGAATGGGAAACCACCCCCTAACCTCCAAAATGCCGATCTAAACTTCTAATCCAATCCGGGCCGGTAGCGACCTGGGGTGCCTAGTCCAAAGAGGGCCGCCGAACACCTGCAACCACCTCCTGACCGCGGGCCAGAATACAGCCGTCGTGGAGGGCAAGGAGAGTGGCGGGGCAGCGCCGAGACAAGCGCGTGACAAACCGTTTCCCACTGGCTCGCTCCGCTGCGCGAGGACGCCAGAGGACAAGCGGCCAGCGGCCGCGTGCAACTGGGGCACGCGCAGCCGAGAGCTCGCGCGCGCGTTCTTGCAGCCCGTCTGCATCACAACTCTCGGGCTCGGAGTCGGACGCGTATACGTGCGTAGGCAAAGCCTATGGCATGTCGGCGATAGAATCCGGCGCGCTGCGCCGGAGGCGTGTCCCTTTTTGTCTCTGTCTCTCTGTCGGGTTTTTTCTCTGTCTTTTTTTTTTTGTTGGTCTTCGGTTTTTTTGTCTCTCTTTGTTAGTCTTTTTGTTGGTCTCTGTTTGTTTCTTTGTCTCTGGTATCTGTTTCTTTGTCTGTTTGTTTGTCTGTGTCTGTCTGTCTGTCTGTATGGGTGTGTGTCTAACAGGTCCATAAGCCGTTCAAAATTCTTTTAATTATGCGCTATCGCTATTATTGGCTTGCAATGATGTAAAATCATAATTTGTATTTATGGGCTAGTTGAGTGCCGATTAGAACGGCGTGCGTCAAGTACTGGCGTCGGAAACATATCGGGAAGCTAACGCTTAAACCCTCAAAACTAGTCAAACCGAGGGCCCGCGAGGGCCCGAGCATCGGAAAGCTATCGGAAACGTCGGGAAGCCGTCGGAAACGAAAACGTCGGGCAGCCATCGGAAATATCAGGAAGTCGTCGGAAACGTCGAGAAGCCATCGGAAACGTCGGGAAGCCGTTGGAAACGTCGGGAAGCCATCGGCAACGTCAGGAAGCTGTCGGGCAGCCGTCGGCAACGTCGGGAAGCCGTCAGAAACGTCGGGAAGCCGCCGGAAAGCCGTCGGACAGTTTTCAAAAACCACGGAATGTTAATATGAGAGAGAACGCCGTCGGAAAGCCGTCCGAGATTTATATCGGCTAGGAAATATAATCACCGTATTATATTTATATATGTTTTAATTAAAATCTCATATATATATAATTAAATTAGCGGGGGCCCGTTGGTTTCTAGCAACGTGCGAGATGAAACCCATGGCAGGAAAGTAATAGAATCAGAATATAAAAATTCGCTTAGGTGATTTCCCCAACAGCATGCGGTGCTATTTTTTAGTGCTCGCACCACCCCGCAGCCCTCGTAGAACCTCGTGGAACCCTGGTGAAATCCTGGTGGAACCCTCGTGGAATCTTACCTTAGGGCCGCCCCGGACCACCCCGGAGCCTATCTAGGCTGAGACCCAAAGCTTGCAGCTGTTGGGGAAAAAGATATTCCAATTTAACAATTATAAATAGATATGCACGATTGTATTCACAAAGACAAAAATGGGTAGACTGAGCAAGACGGTTGCCGAAAATTTCGTACCGGGTATTTCCGTATCTTTGCCTTGCTTTGTGTCTCGCAATCTGTTTCCGTGTGTCCGTATCTATTTATTCCGTCTTTATGTGTCCATGTCTGTCGTTCGTCTCTACTTCTTTGCATCTTTTCTGTTTTTTTTGTTTTATCTATTTCTGCGTGTCCGTGTCTATCTATTTAGTAATGTCTATCTATATTTATTTCGGTGTGCTAGAAGAAATCGAGATGTTCGAGGATATTGACGACAGAAGCGGGAGATAAAATTTCGCCCACCCACAACCTAGCGCCACTTTAGTCACGAAAATTGTATTACCCCGTTCTAAAAACGAGGTGGGCCTAGTAATATTAAGTCCAATCCATTCATAATTTTAATATATAAAAACATTAACGACCAATTAATTAGTAAATACTACTAAACTTCGGGATAATTTATTATTAAGTATATTTAAACACAAATTTCCGTTAAATAAGCCCCATAACAATCGGACACATATCCCCATTTAATAGGATGAATTCTTCTCGAATATTAATTCTTCCTACTTCTAATTACTTGGCCTCCACCAATCCAAAGGCGAAGATAAGCGGGGGGGCCAATCTATTAACCAATAACTAAGCAAAATCGCGAAATTATATAGCACCATAATCTCATCCGAACCGAAACCGAACCCAAAAGAGCTTTCAAGAAATCAGCTCCTAACCCGTCCGGTCCCGGACGGATGCCTATAGCAAAAGAACGGATCTATCAAACTAAATTCTCGATGGTTATAGGGTTAGAAAACGGCATATTCCCAATTTGTGATAACGACTCTAGTGGATAAGGAGGAAATTTGGCTAATAATTTCTCTCGATCCTTCGGCGTGTTGTGAGCCAATCCAAGTGAAAGAAATCATTGAGGAATTTAGGAAGGTCGTCTTAAAAAATTAAGCGCTCAGCCTCCAAAGCTTTGGGGCGTCCTAAAAAATTAAGCGCTCAGCCTCCAAAGCTTTGCGGTCCAAGACGGACTAATCATCATATCATCGAAATTTTAACATAAACGATCGGAAATATTTGTATTTAATACTCGATGCAACCTCTTGCCATAACCCTAACCGCTCTCCCATTTTCCAATACAAAAAGAAGCTCTAGGTAAAATAATACGCTTGTTAGGATTATTACCCGCGGTAAAATTAACATAATGCACATTAAAAAAAAAAAAAAAAACGATCCAAGCTCGCCTTACGGCTTGCATAACCTCAGCGTTGGGCATCCCCCGTGCGCCTTCCGCAGGAAGAAGATGATCCCAAACATCAGCTCATTTTTGTTGAAGAACGACATCCACTAATTTGCCATACTCTTCTCGCATTAAGGGCAATAAGAACATACTCTTTTGCACGGACCGGCGTGCAAAAAAGGTTATTCAAAGTTAGCAATTCCTTAAAAGACCTTAGAACCCACCAAAAACAGAATATATACCCCTCGGAAAGACGCCCTAGTGCCAAATATTGGTTAATATAAGGATACAATCCTGCTGCCATACTCCAGCCCGATCGACTACCTAATCTATGGCAAATACACCTAATACCCCTTTCCCGTGCGGGATTCAACAACGAGAAGGGCCGCCGGATTCAGATCAATGCGGAACAAACGTCTCAAACCCTCTTTAATGTAGGAATCAATATGTATATTATCCATTTCCATTTCCATCGGGCTCGAATCGAGGTCGATCTATAGGAACATAAATCAAAAATACATCCAAACAAAAACAAAAAACCGAACACCGATCCCGAAAATCGAGTGAACCAAACGACATTGCCCTAATTATTAGAACAAAATACAAATAAAAATATCCCATATTTAATTAAGAATTCGGTAATTATATATTTTTAAATATTATTATATAGAAAATAAATATATATATATATATTTTAAATATATTTGTATAATATATTTAAATATAACAAAAAATATTCATTAAATTTTTAATATCAATTAATTTCATTATTTTTTGTTATTTGTCTTATGGTTTATAATCTAGTTTATTTAAATAAATATAATATATATTATTCAAATAATTTAATATTTCCTAATAATAATTCAATTATAATTACCAACCTTTCAATATATATATGCAATATCCATTAATCAATTTCAAATGATAATTATTATTTGCAAAAACAAATATATATTCATCCAATTCATAAAATATCAATCATGCAAAATATATATAATTAGCTAAGTAAAAGCTACCCCGATCGCGATGCCTATCCAACGACGGATTCGGAATGGGTTTAAAACGGAACAATCTCGGAACGAGGTCCATTATCATGGATCTGAATTTCGTAACAAACACAATATTTTAGCAAGTTTAAATATAAATTTCACAAAATATTTTCTTATTTCTACCATAAATATATCAAATCCTATTAATATAAATATGCAAAATAATATATACAAATTTCATAACCAGAACAACAATTTTGCAAAGCCAAATATAAATATCGTAAACCATATATAATAAAAAAAATCAATTATCAAAAAATATATTCAATATAAATAAATTTATACAAACAAATTAAATAATTAAATAATAAAATATATATATATATATAAATATTCATTAAATAAATATATATATATATAAATATATATATATAAATATATAAATATATTTACAAAATAAAAATTAATTAATTTAATAAATAAATAAATAAAATATATAAATAAATACCAAAAAACAACAAAAACATAATAATTAAATAAAATAAATAAATACAATAATTATATAAATAAAGAAATAATTAAATATAATAAAATCAAATATATCAAAACACAATAAATTACAAAACAAAACGGGATATAACGAGACAAGACAAGACAATACAAGACAACACAAGACAAACAAGACAAGCAAGATAGACAAGACAGACAAGAAAGACAAGACAGACAGGACAGACAGGACAGACAGGACAGACAAGACAGACCGGACAGACAGGACAGACAAGACAGACAGGACAGACAAGACAGACAGGACAGACAGGAGAAACAGGACAGACAAGACAGGACAGACAGGACAAACAGGACAGGACAGACAGGACAGACAGGACAGACAGGACAGACAGGACAGACCGGACAGACCGGACAGACAGGACAGACAAGACAGACAAGACAGACAAGACAGACAGGACAGACAGGACAGACAGGACAGACAGGACAGACAGGACAGACAGGACAGACAGGACAGACAGGACAGACAGGACAGACAGGACAGACAGGACAGACAGGACAGACAGGACAGACAGGACAGACAGGACAGACAGGACAGACAGGACAGACAGACACAGACAGACAGACAGGACAGACAGGACAGACAGGACAGACAGGACAGACAGGACAGACAGGACAGACAGGACAGACAGGACAGACAGACAGACAGGACAGACAGACAGACACAGACAGGACAGACAGGACAGACAGACAGACAGACAGACAGACAGACAGACAGGACAGACAGGACAGACAGGACAGACAGGACAGACAGGACAGACAGGACAGACAGGACAGACAGGACAGACAGGACAGACAGGACAGACAGGACAGACACAGACAGGACAGACAGGACAGACAGGACAGACACAGACCGGACAGACAGGACAGACAAGACAGACAAGACAGACAAGACAGACAGGACAGACAGGACAGACAAGACAGACCGGACAGACAGGACAGACAAGACAGACAGGACAGACAAGACAGACAGGACAGACAGGACAGACAAGACAGACAAGACAGACAAGACAGACAGAACAGACAGACAGACACAGACACAGACAGACAGACAAGACAGACAAGACAGACAAGACAGACAAGACAGACAGGACAGACAGGACAGACAGGACAGACAGGACAGACAGGACAGACAGGACAGACAGGACAGACAGGACAGACAGGACAGACAGGACAGACAGGACAGACAGGACAGACAGGACAGACAGGACAGACAGGACAGACAGGACAGACAGGACAGACAGACAGACAGACAGACAGACAGACAGGACAGACAGGACAGACAGACAGACAGACAGGACAGACAGGACAGACAGGACAGACAGACAGACAGACAGACAGACAGACAGACAGACAGGACAGACAGGACAGACAGGACAGACAGGACAGACAGACAGACAGACAGACAGACAGACAGACAGGACAGACAGGACAGACAGACAGACAGGACAGACAGGACAGACAGGACAGACAGGACAGACAGGACAGACAGGACAGACAGGACAGACAGGACAGACAGACAGACAGACCGACAAGACAGACAGAACAGACAGGACAGGACAGACAGGACAGACAGGACAGACAGGACAAACAGGACAGGACAGACAGGACAGACAGGACAGACAGGACAAACAGGACAGGACAGACAGGACAGACAGGACAAACAGGACAGGACAGACAGGACAGACAGGACAGACAGGACAGACAGGACAGACCGGACAGACCGGACAGACAGGACAGACAAGACAGACAAGACAGACAAGACAGACAGGACAGACAGGACAGACAGGACAGACAGGACAGACAGGACAGACAGGACAGACAGGACAGACAGGACAGACAGGACAGACAGGACAGACAGGACAGACAGACAGACAGACAGACAGACAGACAGACAGACAGACAGGACAGACAGGACAGACAGGACAGACAGGACAGACAGGACAGACAGGACAGACAGGACAGACAGGACAGACAGGACAGACAGGACAGACAGGACAGACAGGACACAGGACGGACAGACAAATCGATAGATAGATAGATAGATAGATAGATAGATAGATAGATAGTTAGATGGATGGATAGATAACTGGATAGATAGATGGATAGATAGATAAGAGAACAGCGCAAAAACCACAGCAAAAGAAAGACCTACAGAAAAGACGGAACATCAAGAACGAAAGGAAAGGAAAAAGGACGGAAATAAAGAAAAAAAGAAGACGAAACAACGAAAGAAAGAAAGAAAGAAAGAAAGAAAGAAAGAAAGAAAGAAAGAAAGAAAGAAAGAAAGAAAGAAAGAATGAATGAAAGAAAGAAAGAAAAAAGAAAGAAAGAAAGAAAGACAGAAAGAAAGAAAGAAAGAAAGAAAGACAAAGTCGTTCCTATAGTTGTATACTGTTTTGAAACTTCCGCCTCCCGGCTTCGCCGGCTATACTGGTACAATATTATATTCCAAAAATAATAACATATTCCAATTAAAGATATATATATATATATTTGTATGGTCCCGTGTTCCGTGTTGCTACCCCCCCCCCCCCCCATATGGTATGGGTCCCCCCAGGCCCCCCCCCCCCCCGGCCCGAGACCCCGAGCCCCCGGATCCTGGCACCTACGGTCCCACCCTCACCCCCAGGACAAACCAACCCGCAACCAAGCATAAACCAACCCTAAACTAACCCTAAACCAACCCGAAATACACTGAACCAAACCCTAAACCGTAGACCTCTAAACCTAAACCAACCCTAAATCAACATAAACCAACCCTAAACTAACCCTAAACCACCTAAACTAACCCCAAATACACCCTAAACCAATCCCTACAGAATAAACCCTAAACCTAAGCCAACCCTAAACCAACCCTAAATACACTCTAAACCAAACCCTAAACCGTACACCTCTAAACCTAAACCAACCCTAAACCAACCCTAAACCAACCCTAAATCAACATAAACCAACCCTAAACCAACCCTAAACTAACCCTAAATACACCCTAAATATACCCTAACCAATTCTAAAACAACCCTAAACCACCACAACCCAAGCACAGGACCACAACCACAGGGGGCGGGGGGTACTTGTCTGACCCATGACCATTGGTGGGGGGGGGGGGCTGGCAACGCTGTACCATATATATATATATATATAATGATTTTTTCAAATAGGTTTTATTTAGCATCAATGCCAATCACCTGCCAACAAACAATCACACAGGTTGCAACATGGCACTGGCAAAGAGCTCAGGGAAAAAGCGTAGCAAATTCATGCAGCCTGTAGCAGTGGCGCACGCAAAATACCCAACACCTGACCAAAGAACTTGAAAAAAGGCGTATCCTTGTCAACGTCACACAAGATGAGCAAGCAATGGGAAAGTTTCAATGCCAAGTCAGCTGTAGGCAAGCAAGAACCTGATATGTCTGGCAAGCAACAATTCCACTTGCTGACCTCTTTTGTGGAAGGCTGTCGCAGTTTGAGCTGAAGACCGTTTGTGAAAGGCATGTGCGGACAACACATGATGCAAACCGGTTTTGTGATGTCTGCCAGCTGTGTTCCGGATCCCTGTATATACAGCGATTGGCAAGATCTATTCAACAAATCCTGACATACTGTGGATGGACGAAATCCTGCACAACTTTGACACCATGCAAAACCAATTGGTTGTTGGTATTTACGGGGGAATCATCATTCCACAGCTTTTTAGGTGGTGCAAGATGTTAGCCATCCACAATATTTCAAGTGGGGCTCACATGGTGTGTCTTTGTGAGCGCCTCCATCCACAATATTTCAAGTGGGGCTCACATGGTGTGTCTTTGTGAGCGCCTCCTTGGGGTTGTTCAGTATTCGAGGCTTCTGTTGCATTGTTCCACGGATTGCAAGCTGTTGCGATCCACAGCCAGCTCCATTTGAGTGACCCGTGGCTTCTATCAAGTGGGCTCTGGGATGCTACTCACACAATTGTATGTTGGTGGCTGGAACTTGTTTGGCTTTCCCAAACTCAACCGTTTGCAAAACAAGTTGGAAGAAGTCTTGGAAGAAGTCTGCTCATAAAGTTCCAAAGTCTCAGATCTGGATTTGTCTCCGGTTTCCTTCCCTTGGCTTCCATTTGACTCTAAGAATACCCCCTCACACAAGGCAAGCCTAATTTCAGCCTCAAAATATGGCGCTTCCAAAAGAGACATAGAAAGGGCTCGTCCCATGGTTTTGATTGACACTTAGTGGCTCGCCTCATTTCAAGAGGGTCACAATTTTCCCTGATTCCCCCCCTCCAAACAAACAATGATCACACAAGAGTCGGGCAAAAAGCCGCTGGCACACCCCTCCCCCCTTTTGCATTTTTGTACAATCCTCCAATCCTCAGCCGGAGTCGGCGCCCTGCCTTTCACAACCCAAGCCGACATCGAAACCGCCTCGCTGATGTCATCGAAGCCATCCCTCTCCATGAAGCGGCGGAGTCCTCGAAGTTGGTACGTGCGCGGGATTTGGGGAAAATTCAGACGAAGGTTGCAGGCTACCACCGGCGCCGTTCGCCACCACGATATTTCCAGTATTGGTACATGCCCTGTAAAACCGACGGGGAAACGTGAACACATTCTTAAGCAACTAGAAGCAAACGTGGTTGGGATGATGTGCAAGCTGAGCGGCCAGAATCATGGGAGGCCCTTCCAGTGAGAATCAACAAACAAAACATGGAGGAAAGAGTGCTGAAGTTGCCAAATGCGAGAATGGGGTTGGGTGAAACATCAAATCCAGCCATGATTTTAGAAGTAATTGTTTAGCCGGGGGGAAAGGAGCGCCAACGGACCCCTTCTCGCCAATTTTCACGGTGGCAACCATGGAAGCCCCCCTAAGATGCCCAAAATGACACGAGGAATGGGGTAGTCCCGCCCTTCGGTTTGCCTCAAGAGGCATCCAGCATGAACATCGGAGGGTTTCGCCGGAGCCACAGCTCCGGACCCAACGACTTATCATGCAACAATTCTGCTTCAGAAAACTGGTAGTCTCCTTCCCTCGTCCTGCTGGGAGACATTCGGACCCAGAAATACAAGGTTAACCTTCTAGAACTTTGCCTAACAAATGGACCAACTCAGGAAAACCAAAAGGTGAAAAGGTCGACTCGCTCTGGCCAAGTGAGTTGCCATTCATCAATCATCTCTGCGTTCTCTTCTTACCACTTTTCCTGCTCTCGGGATTACACCGCCAGGCGAAGATATCATTCCCTTCCCTCCATGTCATTCGTTTGCAATTGGATGAGGAATGGAAGGGAATGAATGGTGAGGAAGAAAACGGTGGGACGAGACCCAGCAGGAGGTGACTGATGAAGAGCTGAGAGTGTCCATCACTCTTCTTCACCCAATCCTTTCCATCGGTGAAATGCATGAGAAAGAAAGACGGCAAGGATGAGCGTGATAGACAAAGAACCCTTCAGTGGGACTAAACGTCAGAGAACACCGGCGACTTGGTCAATCCACGAGCCGCGTGTCCTGCGTGCACGTCCTGCAACAAGCCCGGGCCCTTGTACACTAAGCCAGTGTACACCTGGCGATTCGGGTTGACACGTCCCTCATTGACCATAGACTGCTGAGTGAAGAGAGAAACCATCTACTCGCTTCCCATGCGAGTTTCCTGGAAGCAGAGTCCTTCCTTTGCAAAAGGCGCATCTTGACCGGAGCACTTGAAAGAAACAAACATCCTGAAACGTACTTGATATGGATCCAAGAGAGATAGTATCTATAATTCTGAAATGTTTCGGGGTAGCTTGAGATGAGGGGTTGCGATCCTATGGAATATCCAAAAATCCAAACAAGCCAACGGCATCAAAAGGCAAGCCGCGAGACAGCTGAGCAATCAGGGTTGTGCTGCCCACACAGTTGCGGGCCCTGTTTTCCAGGACATGAAAATGCACTCACTCAGAATCAACTCTTTGACATGGCTGGTCACGCTGCAAGGAGCTGGGGGATGGTGGTATGAGTCTGACCCTTTGAGGCGTTTTGGAATAGTGCAATTCACACTACACAGAACCTCCCCACCTCCCCCCCCCCGTTCCGCTCAACTGAAGGGTTTATTACAGTAGTCAGCGGTACATCTATAAGTCAGGGTCCTCGGAAACCACAAAACACATTGCCATTGCCAACTTGCTGATTATCCTACCACCCAGTTCTTTGCTAAAAATTTCTGGACCATTTTGGTGCAATCCGAGGACCTTGTAAGTGAATTGAATTGTGATCATTGCCAAACATGGGAACTTCGAGACAGGAACCTTTGTCATGGGCCCCGCACAAAACCTTCTTTTCCTCACAAAACAATTTGCCCGCAACCATTTCCTGCCAAGTAACCATGGATAAAAATCTGATATGACCTGAAACCGGGGAACACCGGCTCCACTCTTTTGCTTTGCCTTTCTGACCTGAAAGGGGGCCAATCAGGTCTCGGCAAGTCCGAAGACCTCGTCAAGGCTGGGCCGCCAAAAACATCCTTTACCGAGAGTAATACCCTCCGGTTAGCCCCAAAGTAATGACGAGCCCACCTTGGCTTAAAGCAATCAAAAGCTTTAATTGAAAACATCCTAAGAAGAACAGCCTACTATAAACGAACGAATTCGTGACCTAACAAACCATGAAAACACATGACTCCCTTGCTACATAGCAAAATGGTCTTCCATCCGTGGCACGTAAGGTTGCAAGTTTGGTTCGACACTTTCCTTCACCTGGCGTCAAAACCCGTTCGCCTTGAACTGGGGGTCTTTACTAAGCTGTCGACATATGGAGCCCCTGTCCCTTCAAACCGCTCCTCAACATAGAGACCCCTCCGGGCAAACCAGGCTGGTTTGCCTTTGGTTCCGTTTTTCATCCAAATAGAACAGGCCTATGTTCAGACCCGCGGGGTTTCCCTATGTGAGCCACCCAGTTGTGTTTTGTTTTTGCAACTTTGCCTCACTTCCTGAGTGCATTGGTCAGAAACCAAAGCAAAGGCTGGACTTGGATTTGCTCTTGAAATCCCAAACGTCTTTGTAAAGCCACTACTTTGCAACCCACTTCCGGCGTGGATTGGCCATACATGCTGCTTTTTCTTTTGGCTGCCCACATGGCCATGCATTTCTCAATAGGGCACCCCCTGAAAAGTGGTTGGTGGACAGAAAAAGTCCACCTAAGAATGTCCAAAGGGTCTCCACTTAAAATCCTCCCCACATCCAACTCGCCTTTCAGCACCTCACCAGCTACGGAAGCCTTGGCCGAACGGGGCGCCTCCACCAGGCTGGCGCCGGCGCGGATCTTCTCATAGGCCGCCTAGATGCGTTGTTTCCCGTCAGAATTTTTGAACAAGTCGGGCTCGTCCCTGGCCTTTTTGAGGGAAAACTCGGGCTTGTCTCTGGCTCTTCAAGTACATCTGTTTTTGGCCAAACAGACCCCAACAAATCATAGATGGTTGCGATGTACCATTCGGGCACAGGGAACTTTACCTCAGCTCTTGCCCCCAACTAGCAACCAAACCTTCTGATCCGCTTTTTTGGTTTGACTGGCAATGTCCCGGGATGCAATTTCAAGGTGCAATATAACCACGGATAGACTAAGCTTTCTTGAAACAACGTACCAAAGAAGGTTAACACATGCGGAAGTTCTCCCAATAGACGGGAAAATTCGGTTCGGCCCCTGGCTTGTGCCTGACGGTGTGGCCCCCTTCTCGTCCCTTGGACGACTACATTTTGAGCCGACTATCGTGATACTGTGGATGGGCAAGGAACCCTGGAATGATTTGATTCCCGTGTAAATACCACCCATGGTTTGTCATGGTCTAACCAAATATTGCAGGATTTCGTCCAACAGTAGTTGGGCAGATTTGAGAGGGACACAAATCAGGGGGCTCTCTGAAAGATGTATTCAACAACTCACCTGATTCAGCAGGATCCTCCAAACCAGCAGGCAACTGTGAATCTGTCTGACACGCTCAACACGTAGCCTTCTTGCTGGTCCCGTTAATATACCATGATCAAAGTCAGGTAGGTTGAAGAGATACAACCCTCATTTTCTCACTTTCCCCCAACAAAACAGTCAAAAAAAAGTACCCACGCTTCCGAACGAACAACTCCCTGGCCTCTGCGCTGTCGGTACCTCCCACGCCGATGATGGGCAAGCGCCCCCCCGTGGCCACGTAGGCGGCTTTGATGGCCGCCAAGCTCCGGCGGTGCAGCACCCGTCCGCTGACCCCGCCCTTGCCGATCGCGTCCGCCGCCACTCGGCCCTCCTGAAAGGGGGGCATGCAAAACCCCGTTGTTGTTTTTTTCTCCTTTTGTTCTTCTCAATTTTGGTTGCATTTTTGGGGGTCCCCTAAAAAAGACCCTCCCATGCTAGTGTATACATGTATATATATGTGTATATATGTATATATATGGTAGTCCCCCTGCTTCCCATGCCCCAAATGTCCCTCTATTCTAACAACTGGTTTCTTTTTCTGTTCACTTTCTTGGCCAAACATGGGTACCAAAGAAGGGATAATTTTAGCCCCCTTATTTAGATTCCTTAATCCCCGGTATTCAGAAATCTGGATCCAAGATCCAAGATTGCTGGGAGACTACTTTCAATATAAATGTCATGTTTTACTATTGCCAGCTAAAAAAACAAGAACCACATCTTGGAGTCAAGATTCAAGATTTCAAACTTTTTTTTTTATATTTATGTAATCATTGTTGAATCTTAAATCTGAAATCCCACCACACTGTTTGTTTTCCTTCATATTTCTTTGTACGTATGGGATTCAATATTGAAGAGTTCAACACAACATTATTCTGGAACTGTTGAATGCTTAATCCCATACTATAAAACAACCAACACCATCTGGCAACAGCAAAAACAACATGGTGCAATCCAGCCATCTCAAGCTATCAACAATATCGGATCTTAATACCGGTTTGGAACTTGGATTCAAGTTATAAATACTGGTTTTTAAAGATGTCTAAATGCCGGTGTTTAGATTTCACGGGGGCCGTTCATGGATCAAATAGTATGTACGCACGTACGCAAGTACATACGCATGTAAGCACGTATGTATGTGTTTAGGTGTTTAATGTATGTATGCATGTATGTATGTGTGTATGTGTGTATGTGTGTATGTGTGTATGTGTGTATGTGTGTATGTGTGTATGTGTGTATGCGTGTATGCGTGTATGTGTGTGTATGTGTGTGTGTGTGTATGTATGTATGTATGCATGCATGTATGTATGTATGTATGTATGTATGCATGCATGCATGCATGCATGCATGCATGCATGCATGTGTGCATGCAGCTATGTAGCTGTGTAGGAATGTACGTATGCATGCATGCATGCATGCCTGCATGCCTGCCTGCCTGCCTGGCTGTCTGTCTGTATGCATGTATGTATGGATGCATGCATGTATAAGTAATGCACGCAACGCACGCATGTACGTATTTCATGTAATGTAATGTAAGGTCATGTAACGTGGTGTATCATGCATGCATGCATGTATTTACAATGTGTACATACATACTTATATATATATGTATATATTTACAGACCAAGCGGTTGATCGATTTCGGTCGGACTCCTTGGAGAGTGTCGCTTCGGGGTTCTTGATGGTGTTGGAAATCACCAGGCCATCTGCCACCTCCCAGGGGAACGCACTGCCGATCGAACAACTCTTTCGGACTGGCCACTAAATTGTGGCTCCGAATATGTTGAGTGCAGAAACTTAGGGAGTGATGTAAGGATCACCCTTTTCCTTTGGCCTCCAAATCGCCTGCCCTGTCATTACCTGAACGTGTTGCACCCCACATCGCAACGTTAACCGAGCAGCCCGCGCCAAGAACAAGAGCTTAAAAAACAAAGCAAACAGTTGTTGGCGACTTGCTGATCAATTTAATTCTTCCACATAAAGCCCGCTGTTGCCCCTGTCTTTACTCCACAGCCTGGCCAGAAGCCGGAATCCGCCGACAACCGATAGCGTGTTGCGATCTCCTTACCTCTTACCCCTCCCCTGGGCGCGAATCCGGACTTGTACCACCCAGTGATTCCAAGACGTTCCCTTTTCATAGACTAAATCCTTTCATACGACGGGGGTTGCGGGACACGGGACTAAATCCTTGCATACGAGGGGGTTGCGGGACACGGCTGCGTTTATAAAAAGCTGATCGATTTCCCCGGCTGTTGCATCCTCAGCAGCACCAGCGTAATAACCAGCAATATCAGAATTACATTCCTGGAGGACAGGAGCAAAAAGGGTCAAAGGGAAATCTAAAGGACAAACTCCACTGGAATAATTCCATTGGGAAGGGGAAAATAGCAACGGGGAATGGGAGATGAAAAGTCCAAAGGCAAAATCCCAACGGGAAAATTCCAACGGGAAACTTCCCATGGCAAAATTCCAAAGGGAACATGCAAATGGGAGAATTCCAAAGAGAGAACTCCCATAGGATAATTCCAAAGGGAATAATCCAAAGGGAAAAGTCCAAAGGATGAAGTCCAATGCATTCCAAGAGAAAAATGGCAAAGGGAAGCTTGCAATGGGACATTGGACAATTCCAATGAAAACCTCCAATGGGAGAATTCTAAAGGAAAAAAGGTCAAAGGACAATACGAATGGGAGAATTCCAATGGGAGAAATTCCAATGAACAATTTGTTGCTGGCTGGCTGGCTGGCTGGCTGGCTGGCTGGCTGGCTGGCTGGCTGGCTGGCTGGCTGGCTGGTTGGTTGGTTGGTTGGTTTTGTTTTATTAGGTTTGCTTACTTTAGCGCCTCCGGCTCAGGCTGCCAACATTACAGGCCTGCTTTCTTATTATGTGTCGTAATTGTTCCCTGCTGAATTGTCCCTGTAAAACTTTCCCGTTGACTTTTTTCCCTTTGGACTTCTCCGTTTGGAATTCTCCCTTTAGAATGATTCCATTGGAGCTCTCCCTTTGGAATTCTCCCGCTGGACTTAAGTTTCTCTTTGGAATTGTCCCTTTGGATTTCGACACGTATAAGAAGCAGGCCTGTAATGTTGGCAGCCTGAGCCGGAGGCGCTAAAGTAAGCAAACCTAATAAAACAAAACCAACCAACCAACCAACCAACCAACCAACCAACCAACCAGCCAGCCAGCCAGCCAGCCAGCCAGCCAGCCAGCCAGCCAGCCAGCCAGCCAGCCAGCCAGCCAGCCAGCCAGCCAGCCAGCCAGCCAGCAACAAATTGTTCATTGTCCCATTGGAATTCTCCCATTGGAATTCTCCCATTCGAATTCTCCCATTGGCATTCTCGCATTGGACATTTCCCTTGGGCAATTGTCCCTTTGCACGTTTCCCATTGGACACAAAGCAAAGCGACAGGCACGGGCAACCAAGCCTGGGACTTCTCGATGATCTCCAGCAGCTCCTTTTGGATCCTCAAGGTGCCAGCCCAAAACGGAAAACGGGGTACCTCTCCAGAAACCCAGGGAAAACACCTGGCTTTGGAAAAGAACGGTGGTTGAAAGGAATGGGGAACCAACCCCTAGAAAAACGGGAAAAAATCGGATGGACGGAATCCATTTTGCACCAGATAGGCGACTTGTCCCAGTGTTCACTTCGGTGGCTTGTTCCATTCACAGATTACTCTTTCCTCCTGAGCAAAAGGTCAATCAGCTTTGTAAGTGGAATGAAAGAGCCATTTGTTTCCAAACGGTTTAAGGGGCCAAGCACCAAAGACCAGCCATGTTCACAAGGTTCATCCCTTCCAGCTGGTGCGCATCTTGGCAAACATTCCATGACCTTTGGAAAAGGGCCTCCATTTTCAACCCGCCCCCCCCCTTTGAGGTGAACAAACGGACCAGCTTAGAGTGTGTCTACTCAGTCCTTTGCAGCCCCCATAGACATGAACAGAATCACCCAAACATAGAAAAGCAACACAAAGACATAGGCGCTGGTCATCTAGTAAATCTAGTGGACATGCTGCTATTGCCGGGTGACACCCGGATGAGCACATACGGCGAGCACACAGAACCATCTCTCTATGACATAGAAATATCACTGAGGCACATTTGAAACACGATTAAGGCTAGCGTCCAATGCTTCGAAGCCAAACTGAAGCGCGCTGCGCTTGCGTCCGATCCATGGTTTTGAGTGGATCTCAAGCAACCGTCAACCAAAGGGAAGGGCTCACCGAACATTTCGCTGTGTGGGTTTTGCTTTTTGCGTGAACAAGATCGCACCCGAAAAGGGTTCACCAACAAATGACAGCCCCAATTTGTCCCCCCCCAATTCCGCTCAACCGCAGTTCCTTTCAAGCTAGATATGTCTTCAGGATGTTTCTTGTAACTCACCCTGAGAATTGGACAGCTACGCTTGGAGCAAAAGGGGATTTATGATAAAGGGGGATGATATCAAAAAGCAATCGCAAGGGGGCCCAATTCAATCCCTGCAACCGTCAATGGACTGGGCGCAATCTCATAACAAGCACCCTAAACGGGGGATCCCCTTCCAAAACGAGCTGGTGGTACTTGGATGTTCAAGTGGTAGGTCCAGTTCTCCCAGCGAAAAACATGTGTCATATCCTATTTAAGTGGGTTGAGTTGGCTTCAAGCCAAACTACACTCACGTGCAACATGGTCCTGCAATGGAAAGGAATGCTGTACTCAGGCCGGCAAGGTCAATGAAAACCGATCGCACCGCAGCAAGTTCGCAAAAGTGGGGAAAGACGCCAAGTTGGTCAACTTCTTCCGCGTATACTCATTGCCCAGAAGGAACCCCTCTGGAAATGGCACCTCACACAGGACCTCGAGGCACCAACGAGCTCTTGCCAGCGCTATGTGGCGTGCGCCAACCCTGGACCGATGGTCCCGCTGCACCACCGGTCAATAGCCAGGCAGCGCGACAAGGGGTTGAGCATCCAGGTAAGGCTACCAGAAGTCGCGGTGTGCGTGCCTGCTGAGACTTTCCCAAGTCTAGACTACCCTTCCTGGTGACATTGGATAAAAGCAGTCTAGACTTCTCTGCCACTCCACTGGTCCAAGCCCAAAAAAGAAAAACCGCCCCCATGGGGAGTGACAAACCCGAGGTCCCTGGTATGTGACCCGCCTTGGTCCCTTCACCCAGCGCGTCAGCGCGTCCTCCGGCCCTCCTGAGAATCCTCGGCGGCCATCAGCTTCACCAGCACAGGCGAGGGACTTGGCAGCTGCCGCTTCTCCTTCACTCGACAAGTCGGGAAGAATGGGCCTGTGGCCATGGGTCATAACCTATGCCTCCATTTTTGGGGCGGATGAACACCCATGTACCACCTACTTTGATGTTCACCAGGGGTGCAGGGTCTTGACCGCAAGAATCTTGGTTGCCGTTGACCCCCTTCAAAAGTTTTAAACTGTTTGGGGTTTAGTGGAAAACACCTTAAATAGTCCAAAGAGTTAAAGTCTAAAGATCCAACCCAATAGCAGTCAAGGAATGCGCATGTCAAAATAAGGAAGCAGCTCGAATGACGGTCTTCCGTTTTGGTGTCCTTTTCAACCAGGCTGAAAATAATTCCATGAACAAAGTGACGCCCCCCAAACTGAAAGTCATTCCCTTTCGGTTTGATACTGAACTTGGGGGAAGATTGAACATTTTGGCACTCTGTTTTTGGTCAGTGTTCAACTTTAAAAGTGGGTCGTTTACAGGTGGCAGAATGGAATACTACCCTCTAAATCGTGGTTTGAATGGAACAACCCCCAAAGTGATGCTCAACCCCAAAGTGATGCTCAAACCTTGGTCAAACGTCAACCCCGGAGGGGTCTACAGTTACTTTAAAATAGGGGCTACTCAAGGACTCCGGCGCTGCTAAACCCGGAATCTTGACTTGAATGTGGTTGTGTTGCGTGTTACAAAGATACTGCCATACTCTACAACACTCATTATGGGACCATGTAACACGCACACACAGCCAAATTCTGAATGTGTTCAATGAGGGTCTGGACAAAATGAAAAACCACACCCGCGATTTTCTGGGAACAAAGCAAACCTACGTTTATGAGCTGTAGAAGAGAAACTCCCCGGTAGAGCCCAAGCCTCCCCGGCAGTTCTTGCCACGAAATGAAAAAAAAGCCGGTCTGCGAGTTTCTGAGGAGGCCTGGAAGGTTGGTCAGGGAACCGAACGGAAACTCACCATTTCTCTAGGGGTAACTTCCATTTCCATTCTTTCCAGGGATCCTTTAGAAAACCACCCAAAACCCTGGAAAAAAAGGCGATCGGTTTTTGAAAAGAGCGATGGCTGAAAAGAATGGAAAAGGAATCCACCTCTCGGATTTTGGGGGTTTCCTTCCATTTTGACTCATAGACCCAATGCTTGACCTGGTCTTGAGGCTTCCCTCGCTTGATGAGGTAACTTCTGGCGATTCTGGCTATGTATCTAGAACTTGGCCGCACATCGTTTGCTGCCCGGTTTCAATCAAAATGAACTCAGTTGTGCGTGTATCCCTTACCAAAACCTCTCTTTAGTGGACTGCCACAAATCCCCTCAAAACTCCAACAAGCAAAAAGTCCAAGGGAACCCAACCCCCAAGAACCGAACAGGGCCTCCTTTTTGTTTGATGAAGAGACACCCTTCCTTCAGGGAAAACGAGGAACCCCCCTGACGTGGAAACTTCCGTCTCCTTGCCCACCGCTGAGAGCAAATCTGCCAGGGCTCCAGGCTCCTCACCGGCGAGGGGATCTGGGGTGCTTCACAAGTCCCTCGGGAAAAAAAATCGGAACTATGTCCAGTAGCGATACGGGGATCCAGATGCATTATACACCTGAACATTGCAACTTCTAAATGGTGGCTTGCCTTTATTTTGGTGGAAAAAAACATGTTTCAAATGGTTGCAAAATGTATCTGTTAAGGAGCCCTGTGATAGAGTCCCTTCAAAACCAACACGGGAACAAGACTGACAGATTCTGAAACGCAAAAGGAAGAGGGCTCTCAGCGGCATGGAGGCAACTTGGGTAACTTGGCCAGGACCATCGGAGGGAAAACGGGGGGCGGAGCAAGAAGCAAGAGCATTGTTTGTGTGTGCGTGCCGTCAAACAGCATGCAAATATGTCATACACATGTTCGGCTTTGATCGGTCACAAGTGGCAAAGGCACCTTCGGTCATGAAGGTAGGGTTCTGATGCTTGACTAAACCAAGCAGACTTTTTATTTGTATATATTACACATACTTGCTGTATGGCGCTTACATACCTCCAATTCTCCTGGTAGTGGTTGCTGATAGTGGCTTGGCGGACAAGTGGCAATCATCTTAGATCAATTCAAACCGGGCATGATTCTGCTTGTTCCTCATGTCCATGGGAAGCCCCAACCCCCGAAGCCCAAAGCCCAAGCCAAACCCCGCCCCCCTTCGTTCCCTCGATGTCCCTCAAACCAATCCGCACAAGCTAAGGCCAGCTAAGGGTTACCTGAAACCAGGGCTTGGTTCAAATGCAAATCCAAACCCATCCACCCGAGCGTTACAACCGCAATCCTCGAAGGTCTTGCCCTCCGTGGTGTTGGGGCACGACACGTTGAGCACCACGAAGTCCGCCAAAGGCGCCAAGGTCCGGAAACTCCCGCAGAAGTCTTCCACTGCCTCGACGAGGCGGCTGGGACCAAAGGGTTTTGGGACGCCCTGTGTGGAGGTCAGCGACAGCTCCCTTGGTTTTGCGCCCATTTTTTTTTGGTGAACAAGTCATGTTGGCCATTTAGATGGGGTGTGGAAGGTCGGGAGGTGCTCTGGAAGTGCACAGAAACAGCGTGTTGCAAAGCCCCTGGCAGAAAGCTGGCGGGCCTGACCATCACAAGGACGCAACAGGCATTTTCTATTAGGGCCTAACTCATTTGACTGGGGTTGTGGGCTATCTCAAAACCACATTTAAAAATCGGGGGTAAACCATTGGCAAATGTTGAGATCAACAGTCAATTAGCATACCCAACCAATAGATCAGCTAGCATGAATTTGGAGATAGGAAAGGGCCGGGCCCCAGATTGGGTTCCATGACACTGATTCTTTCGCGCTCTACCCAATTTTCTCTGGGCTTCTTTCTGGAAAATCGACCAGCAATAACGGCTGCTAGTGCCCAGAAAACGAAATACTTCTTCCTGGGGAGCTCTCTGCCAACTACTTATTCTCCTTCAAATAGGTGGTTTCCATTGGAATTCATCCTTGCAATGCGTACCCACAAGGCCACACCAAAAGGCAAGAAACAATTACCCAAGCAAACGCGCTCACATCTCGAACAATTTTCCGAGTGTGCAAACGAATGCCTAGAATTAAGTATCTTCGACAGTGCCTGTCTCGGTCATTCCAATTTGGAACCGAAGGTGTCCTTTTGGAAACAAGGCACTGGCAAATGTTTGTACTGATTCCAGTGGAGTTGAAGCAGACGGCGAATGGTGGAAACAGGGCCCCCATATCCCAGGCACATCCAACCATTGCCGACCGTCACTCATGGAACTTCCCAAGTCCACAGAAAATTATGTTATAGCCCGTCCAGAACTTTGAACTGAGGGATCCCCAAGATAAGGACCTACATGGCCTCACACGCCTCACGAGAGGTTGGTAAGTGGGTTAGACCCCCCCCCCCCGTCGAGCCTTGTCACCCAGGATCTGCGGGTCATGTGTCTTCGCGATGTTCACCTCACTTCGCAAAGGAAATTCACCGAAGGAGCCCGGTTTAAAGAGGATGGCCAAACCAAGAGGAATGGTGCCATTTACTTTCACCCAAGAGGTGGTTCACCCCGGAAATTTTGGGGATGTGCGTGTTAAAATAGGGACCCCCCCCAAAAAAAATAGTGGTTGTCCCACTAGTTTCCCATCTTTTTGGGTCCCCCCTGCAAAAACACACGCACAAACTTGCGACCAGGAATTTGATCAAGCCCCGCTGCCAAACCCGGCGAACCCCATCTGGCAAAGCGCCGAGCCGCCCCCACGGGATTGCGGCCTTTGGCTGTCTCCCGCAGCTCTTTGAGCCGCGCAGCCACTGCCTGGCGAAGAAGCGCGAAGAAGCGCGCTGGCGTCTTCGCCGAGCGTTGGGCCCAAAACTCAGAGCCCCCAAAACCCCAGCGGACTTGCTACAAGGTGATTGTTTGTTGGTTTTGCCATACTCTTCATTGAAGTAGGTAGAACCACGTACCAAACTGGCCAACAGACATGTCGGGCCAAAGGCTCACTTCAGTGGGTTGGTCTGCTGACCGCTATGGTCTTCCCCAGAAGTGCTTGAAGTCAGAACCAAAACAATGAGCATGAAGCCAGCGTCAATGCAATCGGAGCCTAGTGGATCGGAAAAACAAATGAAGCAAAGAACAATTGTCTTTCAAAGGTTCCATTAAACCCCGTTGGTGTCTTGGATTCCAAACCCTCTGGTTTGGTTTGGTTTGGTCTGGTTTGGGTGGTTGGGAGGTGGAGGGACGTTGTAGTTTCCTTCCCATTTACCCTCGAGGACAAGGCCTTCAAGTCCTGAACCACTCCAAACCAGTTGGGGGTAATCTGACCGATGCGAACCGGAACCACCCGGGAAGGTCGGGCAGTTTTTGCTTGGATCCACTTGACATCACGCGCGCGCGTGTGTCCGTTTTGGAAACCCGTTTGGCTTTAAGGAAACCACGCGGAAGTCATACATAAATACATTTGTGGAAGACCTCATTGCTTTGCATTCGTTTGGTTACAAATGATCGTCTCAAAACAAAAATGGCCCAAAAGTGAGTGGCATCGACGCAATGCATGAGCATCCCGCATTGGTTGTGTGTGACCCTGGCAATGGGGATTGAACAGCAAGACGTGGTGATGCGACGGTGCCGGCCCATCAGGGTCAAAAGAACCACATAGGCAACCCTCAGGGTCTGAGAGCGGTAATTGCTCCTTAGGCTCCATTGAGGTCCTGGCCCCATACCGACAAATTCATGGTCGCGGACTGCGCACACATGGGGCTCCCTGCTTTGGAAAAGAACCCGCTCGCGACTCGCAACGTTTGATTTTGCACCGCCTTTGAAAGAAGCCTTTCGAACGGAATGCGGGGAACCCAACAGAAAGTCTGGCTTCAGTCCCCCCAATTCTAGACAACACCCACATGAGGAAGCCAGTAGCAAAGAAAGCCAGAGTCGCGGTCAATGCTGGAGGTGGCAACTGTAATCTCAAGAGCGATCCTATCTCAAGCGGATCTTCGGCCTAGACACGAGTCACAACCAACAGTGTAACCAGCCAAAACCCATAGACAATTCCGAGGGTGGATATCCACTCATCGTTTCCAACGAGACCTTCAAGCCTGGCGAAAAAGGCGCCGACGCCTCCCCCCAAATACGGCTTCTTCACATTTTGCCGGGAAAACGTTGGGGTTGCCGCTGTTTGGAGTTGTTTTCAAGGAAACCTTTGGAGTCTCCCCAAAACAACCGCGCACGGGCAAACATTGGACTGCGCACCTGTGGATTTCGCCCAAGCAAAATTCACAGACCTTTCCGGGGTTTCAGAGTTGCAGCAGTAAGGTCGTACCCCGTGGCCAATGACCGTCTGTTGGAGGAGTTTGTCTGAGGCCGGAAGGGTGGTACGACCTTAGTGCTTGCGATGATGGTTCCCAAAAGTTGTGCCCCTGAAGGTCACTCGTTTCACTCCCAGCTGAGCTCGCCATGATTTCTCTACCGGTGGAAAGAGGCCAGCCCAAGCTAGTACCGAGCAAAAACAGGGGGGTCGTAGCTTATAACACTGGCCCCCAATTCCAGAGGAAAAACGCTTCCCCGTTGCGTGGTGGAAATGAAGATGCTGTACCTTCCCAAACTGAAATTAAGGGAACCGCCAAGTAGCGGACTTTCATCATGGGCGAATTGCTCGTTTTCACCTCGGAAGGGTGAGCTAATCACTATGCTTTGCCCAGAAGGATCCATGTGGGATTGAACTGTAATTGGGAACTCTTTGGACATCATCTATGCGGCTGTACCAACGGTCTGGGGTTTTCCAGCTGTTAAATTGTCAGGTATGCCTTGATTGATGGATGTTGATGGCTTGGATTGGTGGTTTCAGGACTTGGACATCCAGTTCGTCTAGAGGATTATTCTAAATGGGAAGCCGCTGAACCAATCCAAGCCACCAGGAGGGATGCTGAGCCTGCCTCAGCGCCCTGGTTGTTGAGCCCCATGGCGTTCACCACCGCCTTTGCGGCTGAGCCCCGAGCGTGGCAGACATGGGCAGAAACCATGCGAACGAACCCCCCCATGGAAGAACATGTTGCATTTGTGTTTATGTATATATACGTATTGTACTCTAAACATATATATATATATATATAAATACTTCTATGTGTGCGGGGCGTGATTTAGAACGGAAGACTGGACCTGCCAAAATGGAGGACCTATAGAACCGAAAGCTGGACTGTTGCAAAGAGACCCCAAGCCAACGCGACAATGTGGGGAAATCTGACCAAATGGCATGAATTGGGGGGGGGTCTCAACTAGAACTGCAGACACCCGCTTAGATACTTGAGGTACTGTTTAATCCCTTTGGTGGACATCAATCAGGGTGCAATTTAGGTCCACCAACCACTTTTTAAAGGGTTTCCGACTCTTCAAATTCACATCCACTTCAAACAGGGATTTCTGTATTTCCCCTTACAACATCACCCCTCCAAGGCAGACTCACCTTGAAGCTGCAAAACGGTGATATTCAAAACCTCCAAAAAGGGGACTATACTGACCCCACAGGAAACCCGAAGACACCGCTTCAGTCTGCCAAGCGTTCCGTTGCCAAACTCGCGCGACGTAAAACCGCAAGAGTTCCCCATGGCGATGGGTGCCGGCACCGTTTTGCCGCACTTGAAAAGAATGGCAGACAGTTAACGCGTATTCCTATTCCCAGTTGAGTGGATTGACTTGTTGTCTACCCAAAAAGCCGCAAGCCCACAAACAGACATGGGAAAAGGCAACGTGTTTCTTCAAATATCAACCTAGGGAACAATGAACACACAGAAATAACAAATTCTGCCGAAACAGAAACATCGCAAACATCTCCAAGATCATGATTTGAGTGTCCTTTTTCGAGGATACCCCTTTTTCGTTGGCAAAGGGAAACCAAAAGGAAAAGCATCTTTTTGGGCCTCCTAACAAAGGACAAAAACACCAATTTCAGCCATTTTCCAAAAGTCCTCCCCAAAACAAAGGTCCTCCGCCAGGACCCTCCACCCCGCCCCCTACCCGACTCTCGCCTCATCGGAGGGGATGCGCCAGCACCGGGGCCGGGGGTTGCCATCCGCAGGGTTGCAGGACACTGAGCCCACCTGCCGCGATGGCCAGGCGCCCCATGTGCTTTTGTTTTTGTTGGCCAGGTGCATGCCATACATGCAGGAAACATACAAGGCCCTGTTGACTTTGTACCACACTTTGCGTAGATCCCTTTCAGTCCCAGGTTTTGATGTTCACTCACAGTTCTTCCTTTCCTCTTGCCGAGCTAAGCCTCCACCGCTGCATTTTGCTTTGGGGCCCGCCAACAGTTACAGCACAGTGGATGGCCAATTTGGCACCCCTTTCACCTTTGAGATTATGACCATTGTTATAAGCCAACTACCCCCAGTTGCACCGGTTGTAACCTAGTAACTCAGGTGAAAAGGTTAAGCTTTTGGAACCTGGACAACAACTGACCCTTTGGAACCTTGCCTAAAAAAAAACAACCTTCTGGGACCTCGCATTAAACAATGACCAAACAACAAACCACTGCCCCTACGGGCAATGCGGTATATACCCTCTACATGGTGGCAACATAGCGGGTGTATATAACCCATTTCCCCCAGCAGTAGTGGGAACCCCGGGTCAATAAGCCATCCTGATAGGGGGCTGTCATGCACAAAAGTACGGGGTTCCCAGAAGAAGGGGGCCCCTCATTAATCAATCACAAATTGTCAATCCCTATCAATCAATCAGGGGGTTGTCAATCGAGGGTTAGCATAGGATAGCTTTTGGCTTCAAAAATGAACCCCAGAATTGTGGCTTTTGCTTGTTCAAATCATTTCTTTCTGGTTGTCCTTAGATTCTGCTCAATCTTTTGTCCCGTCCCTTGGGATGTTCTCTGTTTTTCCAAGCCTCAGAAACCAAAGGTTAAAACCTTTGGAGCCTTGACGCATCACATCAAAACCAAATCCAAGGTGAACCTTTCGGAACCAAACCAAATGGACCAAATCACTGGTGCGACAGGGGAATGAGACATGGAATGACCAAGGCCATTCCGTAACTCGTGGCTTCCTTTCGGGAATCCCCAAAACCGGTTCATTCCCACCTGGGTTTCCTTCCCAAGCCCATGGTAAGGAACCCATAACGGCTGTTGGCACGGCACGTTGAACCGAATCATTCCCTTCACCTTCTTAGGTACCTCTCCAGCTTTCGCACCCGCTTCCCCTCGATCGCCCGATCGCCCGATCCTCCGCGAAGCCCAGGCCGAAGGCGCCCAGCCGGTAGAGCGGCACCTCGCGGTGCCCATCTCGGCGGTCTCGGCTTTGAGTTGGTGCCCTAAGCCAAAAGGAGAACCACCAGTTAAGTTGCACCTAAAAACACACACAAACACACACATGGGTATGGCTCAAAATTAAAGAGCTGGGGTTACGCGGGTTTTAGTCTTTGGTTCCATTTACCAAGGTGCCATTTTGGTACCACATGTTTTTTGGGGGGTCTCTTGAAAAAGGACAGACCCAACTTGGGCTCGTTTGGGTTCTGGGTTGAGTTGCGCCCCCGAAAGCGGTGGACCTTCGAACTAGCTGTGCTTCTACTTGAAGACATGGCAGGGCCCAGGTAAAACTTCATAACCATTTTTTGGCTCCCTGATGTTGAGGACTCTGTACAATTTTGGGGCTGCGCCACCTCAGCGGAATATAAGAAAAGTTCCAGGGGGGCAACACACAGGCTTGGCTGACGTGGCTTTACGTGACATCGCTTCAACATTTGTGCATCCAGTGTCCGCGTGGCTGCGTAGCTGGCTGTCTGTGTGTCTTTGCGTGCGCGTGTCTGCGTGTCTGTGTGTGTGTGCGGAGTGTCAGTTCAACCCTGACGCCACAATGAGCAAAGCAGGGGGTGGCAGCAGCAGCAGGGCCGAGAGCTTGCCACCAATGAAGACACTCTGCAGTCTCTGGTGAAGCAGTTGGAGTCCAACTGTGTGCCTGCTGACGTTGTACAAAGTCCTTTTGGCCTCCCCTGAAACGCTGTTGTTTCTCTCTTTCCCTGTTGAAGTAACTAGAGCAAAGCTTTCGTATGCATCTGTCTCGCCACTAGAACCACCCACTCGAATCACCCCGCTCGAACTTCAGCATTCTCCCTGGCGTGTCTGTGTGTCTGTGCGTCTGTGCGTCTGTGTCTCTGTGTGTCTGTGTGTGGGCGCATGACTTCTTGATAAGACACCTATCAAGGGCGCCAGCGCCCATTTCAAGGCCAATAAGAGGTCTAAACGCCTCTCATGGGGCATCTCCCAGCTTTTGATAGGATCACAACCAATGCGCAGGCGCTGCCTACTCTTTGGATCCACACGCGAAGGCACAACGGGGGTCCGATAAGCTCTGCAGAATGATTGGCGCTGTCGTTCAAATGCAATTGGGGGGTCCAAGTGCCTGAATGGCAGCCCAAAGAAACACTACGGGTGCACAGTTGGGAGAAGATGCACAATTCCCTCAATGTGGTTTAGTCATCCCCCGTTTTTACTCACATGTAAGAATGTGCCAGCCAGTCTCCTTCGCCCACATCTGGGGTACACAGAAAATCATATCTTCGGACTCTGTTTAACATTTCGCCTACCCTAAAACTCAGATTCCTTTGTTGGGATTCAAAGGGGCGCCCTTTGGGTTGATTTAATCTAGGTGTGTCTCAAAATATCGGGAGGCCCGTGACGTAAGTCTCTTCAAGCGTCCAGAAGCGCGTTCTTGTCAAAGCCCGCCGCGATGCCCACAGGGTTTTCCTCAGAGCCGCCAGTCTGCGAGCTGAGCGCTCCATTTGCTTCTTCTTGGCTTCCCTTTATAAAACGACCAATCGGGGTTCCTCCAAAAAATAGACGAACCAAGAAGAGACTCTTGAGTCCCCTGGCAAAAAATGAAAACATTTTTCGGTAGTGATAGATTCCTTTCAAAACAAAGGGAAATCAAACATATTCTGAAGCGCAAATGGAAGTTTAGGGTCCCGGTTTGGGAACCATCCCCTTAGTATACTGACTAGTGGTTGTATATCCCTTCTTAAATGTCCCCCTTTTGGGGGAATCGACCAACAACTCCAGGGCTTAAGTCTACCGTAGCACAGCTGTGCAGAGGCTGCCGTGTGACAATCCATCTCTTCAGCCACTTAAACCTGGCTTTGACCAACTCAGAACGACATGTTCTGAGAAGCGGTCTAGACAAACAGAACCTGAACAAGAAACATGTCAAACGCCGGGTTCCGGCATAGC
>CAUJNA010000114.1:1290561-1335305 GCA_963377175.1 Effrenium voratum
GCACGGCTTGTTGTCATTTTTTAGGGTCCTCCCAACATGACGGGGTTCCTCTTCTTTGAAGGGGCTCCAAGCATTTGGAGAAAACATTTTCACAAGCTGAGATTCCGGACCAGAAACCAAGTCTACACCCGAGTGAAAGCAAATGTACTGCGCAGCACCAAAGCAGACGGGTCAATTTCCTTTATGTGGGTAAGTCACCAGAATGATCAAACTAAACTGGCGGAAGGTTGCCATCGCTTGCACCCGGCTGTAAACCTTTCAGGCCTTGACTAAGAGGACAAACCGAAACCTGCCGACAAGCTTGACATTTGTCCAGGCACCAGGCAAGACAGGGCATCCCAACGATGGAAAGCCCTTAATTAGCGGGCATTCCGATGGCCCTCATGAAGTGATTGTGGGCCTGTGATTTGGGGATCTCCTTTTGAGGTGCCTTGACAACCATAGGATGTGGGCTATGCTGACCAGGTGCAAACAATCTGAAAAAACAATCCAGGTCATATCCCTGAGACCCTGAGATACAGTCCATCCCCACCTCCCCAGTCCCTACTTCTTTGTCTCTCTGACTTTTTCTCAAGGACCTCAACTTCTGGCAAGCTGCATGCAGAACCTGCTGCTCTTGGAACGTACGAGACGAAACCTAGACGTTCTGCTTGTAAGAGGAATTTCCCTTTGGTCTGCACTTTGAGTGCTCCCCTTCATCTCATACCGATTCGCCCTTTGGGCGACATGTGGGTCACTGCCAACGCCAGGACAGTATGTAAGTTCCCAGTAATTAGATGGTTCTCTGAAAGGTGAGCGTCCAACCCAATAAACTGGCAATAGTGTGGATGGGCGAAATCCTGCACCACCTAAAATGCCCTGGAATGACGGCTCCCCTGAAAACACCAACAACCAACCGTTTCCCATGGTTTGTTTCAAAGTGGTCTGAAATGGATTCCGTCCATCCACTGTCTTTTTGCTTCCGCATACCCACCGGTCACCTTTGTCCCCATTCCCCGCACAAGAAACTGGCGGGCGGCGCAGGATCAGCGGCAAAGCCTCGGCTTCCGCTTCCGCGGCGCAGGCCGAGTGTCGCGGTGCGTGAAACGGATTGTCCGGAGAGCAACCCCTTTTTTTGGCCTCTTTCATGGGAAACCAAAAAACAAAAAGGGAAAGATACCCCGTTCTTAGTATATCATGGGAAGCCAACAAACAAAAAGTGGAAGGCATAACTAAAGAAGGAAGGCCAAAGGTATGTTCCTTGTACCCACCAAGGGGACCAATGGGCAGCGGATGGGGCCTTGATCATGAACCACGCGCTGACTGCGCAAAGGTTGCCGTAGGGTCCATGTCACCATTCTCAAAGCCAGTCACTGCTTGGGAAGTGGAGCAAGGGCCAACATGACTCTGATAACTATTGAGCACTAGTAATTGATTGCGGTCCCTAAGCGTTCCACCAACTAAAGAGGAGCTTTTTAAGTGGGGATGTGAGTTGCAAGTCAGCCGGTCTAAAGTCTGCAGCGGGCGTTTGGGGTTCGTTGACTATGACTTTACTCCACACGGCGGACCTTAAGCTCTGGAAGCAAGGACCTTCATCCTGTGGCAAGCTCGCGTTAACCCCCCAAATAGACCCCTACCCACAGACCAATTCGTACGCTTGTTGAGGTAGGGACCAGGCCCGACAGGTAGTCAACCCTCCAAACAAGAGGGTCCATCTACAACAGGGATCCTCACATTATACACCTGAACATTGCCTTGTAAATGGTGGTGTCCCTTTATTTTGGCGGAAAAAGCCTTGCTTCAAGGGCAACAAGTATCTTTTAAGGAGCCCTGTGCAAAAACATTCATGTATCCAAGGATAGGACACCGAACCAAAGTCCACCTCCCCTCCTCTGGCTTCTCCAGAAGGCCCTCGCAGGTTGGAAGTGGATCAGTCCTTGCTGCCGTGGTCATCTATGTTTCACATGAAAATGCGTACATGGTCGTACATGGTCGTGCTGCAATGATCCCCCTGCGGGCAACGGCGCCGCTGCCCAAAGACTCTGAGACTCGGGCAAAGGTCCGGTAGAGTCTTGTGCTCAACGACTCAGACCTGCAAGCTGGGAAAGAAACCATTTTGGGAGGGGATTGAGTGAGAACCATCTGGGTAAGGCCATTTGATCTAGGGAAATACCCAAGAGCCAAGGGAAAATGGTTCTGGTTGCCCGGTACACTGCTAACAGCTAACATGGATGCACTGGGATCTCTGATCTCAAGTTTGAGCCCGCCTTTCCCTCCACCTGTTCCAACACCACAGCGGTTGGCCAACTCAAGTGTCATGGGTTTTTTCTGTGGTCACAGGGGCCCGACAAACCAAACCTTCACTGAGAGGTCCCGAACCCTCGTCCATTGGGAGAAGGAACTCTCTTTTGGGCCGTCTAAACGAAACAGGGTACACATTTGGCTGTGGCTCAAAAACAATGTACCAGAATGGCACCTTGGCAAGTGGAACCAAAGACTAGAACCTGCGAAACCCTAGCACTTTAATTTTGAGCCACACCCATTTGAGGGGTCAGTGGATCTTCACCTCAGCTGCCAATCGCTGGGTTCAGCCATGACCTTGCCACGTCAGCATCCTTGTGGGAGAGGGAGACTTGAGGCAAGGGTAATGAATGGAAGTGGAGTCGCCAACTGTCCAAGGAGAGAAGCTGTGTGTAAACTAGAATTTTCAGACAAGGGCAACCCCCCCCTCACCCCACTCAACCCTCCCCCATTCCTTCTTTCCATCCATTCATTCATCCGTCCGTCCCTTTCCCCCCATTTGCTTCCCCCTCCCTCCCTTCCCCCTCCCTCCGAAACGGACACTCTCGCCGCCCGAGCTCCCCTGGCCACGCGGTGCGATGGTCGTCCTTCCGCGGCAGTCGCTGCCAGTAAGCCTGGCTCCGAGATGAGCATGTACAAGGGGGGCCAAATGGAGCCCGGCGTTTTATGAAGGTGTCCTTTTTTTTGGAGCTGGTACCTGGTTTTGGAAGGCTTTAGAGGGAAACCAACATGAAAACAACATTTTGTTGGGGGGGGGGTGAACCTGTTTGGAGTTGGTATCCCTTTTTGTTGTGGTTTTGAAGGGAAACTAGAAAAAGGACACACCGACTTTGGCAAGAACGGCCAATTACCAACTGATGGGGTCAACGGTTGAAAAGGCATTAAGCTGCGGGATGAGCAAACACCGGCAACTACTGTGCCAACCGGGAGTTCAAACCTAGGAGCATCACCTCAAACCTCTACTTCCACACGGGGCAATTGCCAACTTGTATTCCCGAATCCATGTTTGTAACCTATGAGCATCACCTTTCTGATCGGGAAAGGTGATGTGGGGCGCCTGGGATTGACCTATACTCACGTCATGAGTAATCCACACAAAAAATGATGGATTCCCGCAAGCAGAGAACACCTCCCTATTCACCAAGCAGGGTTGATTCATCCTTCCGTATCGGTGAAACTAGAGCTACATCCTAGTCCCCAAGGTCAAAATCGGACAAAGCGAGCGAGCAAGTAGAACATCTGCTGTGGTCCATGGGTACCCATTCCCGGATTTGTTTTAAGCCCCTGGTTGAGTACAAGGGGTATGGGAACTCTGGATCAAAGTACAACCCCTGCATTGAATTTGGGTGAGTGCCCAATTGCCGCAAAAAGGAGAAGAGATGGGCTCTACTTGGATCTGGGGTCAACATTACAAGAACTTCACAACCCGAAACAAGGCATGTCGGGCAGCGCTTTTGCCATGTCGGGCAGCGATGTTTCTGTTGCCCCAGAAACTTAGCTGTTTTCAAGGCAAACCTAAGAAATACCGACGCAGTGCATGCCGGGGGGTGCCCGATCAAGAAACAAATTTGAAACAGACCCTCTCAATTCAAAAAAAACGGTCCTCCTCCTCCCACGCAATGTCCATTGGACGCTTGGAATTGAGGGGTCCAGGCGTGAGACAACTCCCCCCCCAAGTTCCGAGGTCTGGGCCCAGCCCAGCACTGCCGCCCCTGCGGGTCTCACTCAGGGCCAAAGTCCCCGAGTTGGAATGACCCAGAACGATCCAATCCCTAGGCTCAACATAAATTCCCCTGACCCGCAAAATGAGTCAGAGACATTGGCTTGCCAAGGTCCCTTTTTCCTTCTCGGGTGGCTGAGGACCATGCACAATTGGAAAGGTTCTCCCATCATCTTTCACACAAGTTCAGAGGTTTAAGGTCGAACCAACGCTCGAAGTCGGTTCCGCTTCGTGAAACAATACCCTTGTTGGGTTGCTACCGACTTTTAAACACGCAAGTACCGTGGATTCCCCGAATGCAAGCGAAGAAATATGAAGAAGTGCCACTACCCGACAGCAAACATAATGAGCCATGTGCATTCTGAAAAAATATCCTATCCTTCACAAACAGAACACAGTATGAAGTGGGTGCTGCACGGAATCAGTCAGGAAAGGAAGGTCAAAACGAAGGCTGAAGCAACAAGCCTCTTCGATTGTTCAGAAAAGGGTCGAACGCGGATGATTTCAGCCCGAACATCTGGGTTGGCCTTTGACCCCGTGAAACAAATATGTTGTGTTGGCATTCAGTGGGCAAGCAACCATTTGCCCGAACACTTCACAGTTGTTTCGCTGCAGCTTCACCTGGGCGATCAAGGAGATCCTGTCAAGAAGACCCCTTCCCTACAACTGGTGTGTTTTCCTGCCCCTTGGTGAACAGCATGTTTGTAGGGTTTGTCCCTCACAAGGATGTGGGCACCCCTTTTTGTTGGTTTTAAAAGGAAACAAAAAGGACAACCACCATGCTTGGGGTCCCTGAAAAGACACTCCATAATCCTGCTGAACTCGAAACATCCAAAAGTCTGCGGGATTTCAACTCTAACATCCCAGAGCCACCCCAACTTGAACGTGCAAATCACGAGCAGAAAGTAGCTAACCATGCCCAAACAATCCATGTAGGTGATACTGTGGAATCCACAGTATTGTTCATATATACCACAAGTTTTCAAGTAAATGTGGGTATATAATAGCTACATGGATTGTCTGGGATATTTAGAAACGAGATATCTGGGATTGGTGTGCTTATGATGGCTATGACCAACTTACTACTCACCTGCCAACTATGACCTACTTACTACCCACCTGCTAATTATCAATCTGGAATCTCAAAGAATGGGTTTTTGAGCATGCTTCCAATCGCCCCAAGTCCAAAACAGCGTCGCTTGTGTTGCTAAAATAGGCGGGACCACAACGGTGGGTCCTTGGATTCCCGTTGGTATCCTTCAAAAACAGAAGAAGAATATAAACACACATATTGACCAATAACAGTTTGGGCCAAGATGTCTTCTCAAACGGATACGGAAAAGGGGAACGTCCTTTGGATTTTTGTTTTGGACCGGTCGATCTTGAATGGGGGTTGTTCCCTTTCGATACTTCACTGTTTGCAGGGCTCCCCCAATTGACCGTCAACGAAACATCCGTTTCAGAGCGAGGTGGGTCTTCCGCAGCAACCGGGTAGCTTTTTGGGGATATGTGAGTGTGTCCCTTTGAGGGGACCCCCCAAAATAGAGAGTGGGCCCATTGCGGGTCCCGTTTTTTTTTTACAGCGTTTGTAGCTGTTTTTCTAGCTGTTTCTCGTCTCAACCCATGTAGTGAGACTCTTACAGGCAATGGTATACAGCAAAGTCGCATCCTCAAACGAAATTGACAAATTTGCTGCAAGCATTCCATTGGAATGCATTCCCTGCTGATTCACTGATCTAGGAAAAAACATAGTGTACCAAACGCGCTCAAAAGACATCCAGCAACTCCTTCTCCGTTTAGCGCTTGCCAGATGAGGAGGCAGGCCTTTTCTTGGTCGAAGACACCATTCACGATGAGGCGGCACGCTTTCTGGGCACGCAAGCGCATGGCGCTTGAGGAGGTGAGAGCCGAGCACGAGTACGACCTCCCACTTGGGCGACGGAAGATCTCGAGACCTGCACTGGTTGATGTGATCCATGTCGGAGTTGCCCATCATCAGGTTGCGCTGCCGAGGGTAAAGGAGGACTTAAGCCGGTGTGAGTCTGCATTCGTAGTGCTGAATGTTGACGCATAGCCCTGTTGACGTCGAGGCCGGCGTTTGAGGCGCTCCGCCTGGTAAGAGTTGCACTTGCAGTGGTCGACATGGAACTGCAACCAGTCGCGGATCTTACGAAGCGACTGCTTCTTCTCGCAAGACGCCCTGGATGCAGCTGATGGCTATGCCTTTGGTATCGGGCTCCTTCATCTCAAGGACATCAGGGATCAGGCCAGTCTCTGGACTGCAGACCATGAACCCTTGACCAAGCATCGCAGGCGTTGCCGCAAAAGCATGCCGCGACTCAGATCGAATGGGAAGATGAAGCCGGGTTGATCCGCTGAGCAAGGCACGTCAACCAACCTCATGCAAGCAAAACTCTGGCTCCCAAACCTCGCGAGGAGCGCGGGAAGCGGCTCCAACTCTGCGGCCTCCTCAGAGTTTTCACAAAACTTGAGAAGCAGGTGGACGAAAGGTAGCTGCACGGCGAGGCACGCGGCCGGCACTCTGCGCCGGCACGTCTGCTCGCTGGCTGCTGCCAATGTTAGCGGGAGCACTCAGGTTGGAACGTGTTGGCAAAAGAAGTGGTAAGCCCACCACTCGACTTTTGCAGGATTCCCGTGCGAAAAGAGCTTTCGTCATGTCCAGGCCTTGCGCAAAAGGCCGCCCACTGTCCACGGCTGCTTCTGCTTCAGCTCGCCTGTGCCCTGGACATCCACCGTCTGGTTTTGCAGGTTTTGAGGAACTTTGTCATAGCCACCGCTGAGGCAACTCAAAACCCTTACCACCATGACCTGGCACATCAGGTTCACCTGCTGCGCCGTGGACAGCTTCAAGACAGGCATCCTTGCCGGATCGAGTCTGCGCATCTCTCACAGCCATCTGCGTCACAGCTGTTAGGTCGGACCGGCGCCGGGAACCTGCGAAAAGCTTGAGGCCTGCTTTGTCACAGCTCGTCGAGCCAGGCCACTAGCGCAGCCAGCTATAACGCCAGAACTCTGGTTTGAGAGGGTTTGCCCAGCCACGAAACCAACCCAAAACAACCAAAAACAACCAACAACCAAAGTACCGGATTCGGTGGTCGAACCACCTTCAGGTTAGTGGCAGGCGAACCAAAGCCCACGGAACCGAAGACCCCGGTTGGAGCGAGGTGCATGGCGCGCCAGGCTTGCCGATGCATCCCGGGCGAACATTGGTCAGAAGGTGATGTTGAGATGGCCCATGCAAAAACTCTTATAGCTGTCCTGGAAGAGCTGAAGTGCTGAAGGAGCTGGAGGGTTGCTCTGGGCCTCCTTTGGAGGAAACGGGTCTTCCACCTTCCATATTGGTCCTGAGATCCGGTGCTAAAAGTGAAACCTCTGGGTCGAGAGGTTTGCCCAACCACTACACCAACCATAGCGGACGATTCACTGGTCGAACCACCTTAAGGTTAGTGGCAGGCGACCCAAGACATGGCCCATGCAAAAACCTTTATAGCTGTCCTGGAAAAAGAAATCAACGGGGCGAACTTGGAGGGGGTGGGTTGCTGAAGTGCTGAAGGGAAGGAGCTTGAGAATGTTGGTCCTCAGATCCGGTGCTAAAAGTTAAACCTCTGGGTTGAAAGGGTTTGCCCAACCACTAAACCAACCAAAAACAACCAACAACCGAAGTACCGGACGATTCGCTGGTCGAACCACCTGAAGGTTAGTGGAAGGACTCCCAGGGAG
Organism: Effrenium voratum; assembly: GCA_963377175.1. Taxonomy (NCBI): domain Eukaryota; class Dinophyceae; order Suessiales; family Symbiodiniaceae; genus Effrenium; species Effrenium voratum. Next base: position 1,298,303 of record CAUJNA010000114.1, read on the forward strand.
AAATCGAGCCTCGGGGGGGGGGGGGGGGGTCTAAATAATTGATTATTTTCAATGTTTTCGGCTCAAATAATTGGGCATTTGAGCCCCCTTACCCTGCTTACGCAAGGAGAAACTTCAGCTAGCTAGGCTAGCTTTGGTGAAAAGGCCAAGAAGGCGAAGAAGGACAAGCGCAGCAAAAAGGCGAAGAAAGCCAAGAAGTTGGACAAGAAGAGAAGGGCCAAAGCCAGCAGCTCGAGCGCAAGCAGTGGTACGCTGGGGCCAAGTCCATTTCCCGTCTTTGCACTGGCCTGGGCGGGCTACAGGGCAAAGCTGGTGGCAGGGGACTTGGAGCCTTCCATTTTCCGCAAGCTTTTCGACGTTTTCTCTTCCTCTGCCTTCGTGTTAAAGAACTGGCAGGTAGCGATGTGTCTCTTCCCGTCTCCGGAGGTCACGAGCTGCTCCTCCGTCAAGACACTCTTCAAATACTCCGCGCCCAGGCGCCGCAGCGCTCCCCAGTTTGCGTCGCGCGTCGTCTTTGCGACGCGCGTCGTCTGAAGCTCATCCTGCTCACACTCTTTGCGCCGGATTTGGCACTCACCCAGGCAAAGTTCACGCGCGCGTCCGGCAACGACCGCAGCAACTTCTTCTCCAAGTGACTCCGCAGCTCCACCTTCGAGGCCTGCCTTGCAACAGCTCTCTTTCCCGTCGCGGGCACCGAGCTTTGTTCACATGGAAGGGCTTGAGCAGGGCCCGCAGTTCGCAAGCCAAACCAAGCTTCCAGATGCCGGCTGCGCTGCCACAACCTGTTTAAACAAAAGCCCCGCCTAGCCAATGTCAATAACCCGCGAGGCCCTAGCACGGCTGACTCAGTTTAGAAACACGCTGACTGCGCCGCAAGCCAAGCCGCCTGTTTTCATGGCGCTGGCGGCCCCGTTTTGCTTCAAACCGCCGCCCTCTGCGAGGACCCATTGGTCTTGCGCCAGTTTGTCGTTTCTGTTTGTGGCAGGCTTTGTTTGCTCAAGACATGACATGACATGGTCAAGGTATGTTTGTTGTTTCGACTTGTTGCAGGCTTTGTTGCCGCTCTGCCCTTTGACGGCAGAGCCCGGCCAGCTCCCCTCCGCCTGGTCTTGTAGCTAGCCGCTGTTAGCTTGCGGCAGACCTGGTCCCTGGCCCTCCCGATCCGGGATCGGCCCTCGCGTGCGCGTCGGGGCCTTATACTGGGAGCCTACGTGTGTAGGGGCTGGAGTAGCGGTCAAAAAAGCGGCGGTGCGGAATTCACAAAGGATGCGCGAAGCAGCGTGCGCAGCGCGTTCCGGAATCTTGGAAGCTCCCCGTCAACACAACAGCCCACACTCAGACAACACTCAGTCAACTCAGTCAACACCACAGTCAACACTGCAGTCAACACTGCAGTCAACACTACAGTCAACACTAGCAAGACCCTGGCAGAGAGAATGAAGCTGTCCAGTCAGTAGTGAAACTATCAAAAGTATGAATCTAGCTTTTTCAATGCCTGCGAGAATTTTGGAGTGTTGACTGCAGTGTTGACTGTAGTGTTGACTGAGTGTTGGCTGAGTGTTAACTGCGCAAGCCACGTAATGCTTTGTTTTGCGCCGCTTGCAAGGCTACCTCCGTGCACGTGTGGCCATGCGCCTGCGTGAGACAACCTGGGCTGGTTTCGAGCGTTTGCCTGCGAAGCTGCACCATATCTCGGGGAAGCTTAGACTGAAGGAAAACTTTCTATCGCTGAGGGAACTAGCGACAGAACGCGCAATGGCGGCAGGTAGAATTTGGTTGGTTTGGTAGTTGGTTGGTTGACTGTAGTGTTGACGGAGTATTGGCTGTTGCGTGCACGGGCTCAGCAATCAGACATGAAGCAACGCAACAAAGAGCCCTCTACACCAGTCAGTAGCCACGGGCAAGTTGAGCATCACTTTTTCCAGCGTTGCGCAGTATGTTGTAAACAGCGCGCTGCAGAAACCACAAAGCACAGGATGCACGAAGCAGCGTGCGCAGCGCGTTCCGGAATCTTGGGGATGCGTCAACACAACAGTCCCTCCGTGACCCTAAACCCTAAACCCTATAAACCCAGTGGTCGGCGCGCCCCTCCCCCTGCCCCCCACGCGGTTTGAGAACATTGCGCCCTGAGCGCGACGTCGATTGTCGAGCTCGCTGCGGAAAAAAACATTAACGATTTGTGTTAACGCCACGTTGGTCCCCGCGAAGGGCCGCCTGTCGTTTGGGCACTTTTTGCGAGAAGCAGGTACCCCACCAAAGCCCGGCCTGTAGCGCCCGCTGCCTTGGCAGCTCTGCGCACACCTGGGATGAAGTGGGCTGTGTCGCACCTCCCTTCGCCTCTTGCTTTTCTCGCCTGGGGAAAAACATGTGGGTGTGGCTTAAAAATAAAGAGATAGGGCTACGCAGGATTTAGTCCAAGTATGCATTTTCCAGGGTTAATCCTATTTTGGGCCCCCTACTTTTGAGCCTCATCCCTGTGTGTTCAGCTTCCCTCTGGTTGATGGTCTCGTGGTGTTCCGGGGTCGTTTCCCATTTACCCTCTGCAAGAACCAGGGCTTCAAACCCCCAAACCACCAATCCATACCACCAAGTCTGTGCTACCTGCGCTGTGTCCTCTTTGGTTGGGACCAATCAAATCCCCCCTACCAGTCAAACTCCCTGTCAAATCCCCTCTAAAAGCCGGTGCAATTCCCCTTCCCCCCTAGAAACCAGAGACAATTGCACCTTCGCTTGGCCCAAGCCCTCACGCGCCGACTCATCCACTCTGGCAAACACAACGCTGCAAGGCAAACTAGTATAGACCTCAAAGTCTCAAAGCCAGCTAAAGCGGACTGGCCGAGGCGGGCGACACGAAGAGCTTACAGAAATCACAGAATCTGGAGTCTCCCATCGGACTGCAATATTGGTATCCACTCCAAGTTCATCAGACCCATAACTATGGAAACTGGTTCTAGAGATGTGCGATATGCAGTGGGATTAAATCTCAATAGCCAGTTTGTGACTCCGAAGAAGATTTATCGGTATCCCAAAACATGGCAAAAACAACATGCCCCACAACGGATGGAGGCTACACGCTGTGCTTTCGGTAGTTTGAGAGTCCCCGTGCTTCTTTTTAGGCGAGTCCATCTTACTTTGCGTGCCTTGTTTGCTTGGTGAAGTGTTTCAAGGCGCCGTGGTGTGGGTGTGCCAGAGCATTCAAGTCGTTGTAGGCCGAGCTGCTTGGAGCCTTCTTGGCTAAATCCGCTCGGCCCGGAAGGCACCCAAAAGTCCCAAGACTCGGGATGGGGATTTTCTAAGGGCCGCAGCCCGACTCAGTGGCACCTCCGCTGTCAAATTTCAGCCTTCCAGGGTTGGGGACTCGATGCTGCGGCCTCCATGCGCAGGGGTCACAGGCCAAAGCTTGGGGGTCTCTTGGGGGGGGGGGGTGGATATGGGTCTGAGGGAGATTGTCCAGGTTGCCAAAGCAAGCAGCGAGCGGCATAACGCGCAAACAAAAAACTAGGACTCCAAAATGAAAGGTTGACAACATGAACCAAACCAGGCAAGCCAAAGGTCAGATCTGGTCGATTGGCAGTGGTTGCAAGTGATTCACTTCCATTGGCCTTCCACGTGCCGCAACACAAATCATGATGTATGATTCACCAGTCATAGCCCCTTGCCCCAGAAAAGCAATGCGGAGAAATCCCCTATCACCAATTCAGCAAATGAAGAGAAATCATTGAATGGACCACCCAGTAAGAAGGGGCTCTACTTTTGGGGGGGTCCCTTTAAAAGGCAAACCCCGAGCGCACGCTGGTCCATTGACAAAAATCACATGTGCAACAGCAAGCAAGTTGTCCTATTCATCTCACACTGGTGTCCACAAATACCTCAAACAACGGGGAGTCGTTGGAGGATTGCGCTTTCAGGGTATGCCCAAATCTTGACCAACAAGGATTGGGTAAAAGTAGAGCAACACAGAACCCGCCGCGGACCTGCTGGCTGTGAACAAAAGCAAACCCATCATCCATGTGGGTTCAAACGAACAAAACAAGCAGCCACTACAAACTGAGCTGACACTGGGTATTCAATAATTGGGGCTCTTGAAAACAACACAACACAAAACACGAATGGCTCTCTTTAGCTTCCAGTGCGTTATTCGCACCCAGAAAATGAGCGCCGGTCCCATAAACCCTGCAGGCCAGGCGCCACTTGCCATGGCAAAGGCTCAAGGGCTGGATAGATGGCGTGTTTGGCCCCCAAAGAAAGTCTCAGCCAACCTGTCGCTTGCCGTGGGTGGTGAACATGCAGCACTTTTCTGGGCAGATGGAATCAAACAGCTCGTTGTTTGTGGTAGAATCTGCGGCCAAAGTTCTGATATGCATGTGTGGCTTCGAGATCAGCGGCCTCCCGGTGAGGATGCGAGCAAAGCTGGAGAGAACAGGGATCCTTACATTATACATTATACACCTGAACATTGCAACTTCTAAATAATAAATAGAAAATTGTGGTTTCCCTTGATTTCGGTGTTGAAAAAGCCTGTAAATGGTGGTTTCCCTTTACTTTGGTGCTGAAAAAGCCACATGTTTCGCATGCTTGCAACATGGATATCTTTTAAGGAGCCCTGGAGAAAAAGAAGTAGTTCTGCTCAAAACCCGAACGGGAGCGGATACGAGAACAGCGGTCCCTTTCTTTAGCCAGCTCAATTGTGGGCCAATTTGGGCCATGGCTTTCGGTGTTTGGGAAACATAGGTGCATCCGCATTCGAAGCCCAAATCCTCCAACGGGACCTAGAAGCTGCAGACCTAGTGTTGGAACACAAAATGAAAACAAACAGAAGTCTTGAAATAATAAATCAACACCCCCATGACAAGCCATGTCAAACAGGTCGCAGAAATGCTGGCACAGGCTGCTTGCCCACTCGCCCTGGTAGAAGGGCACACCTTGTTTGGGTTTGGGGAAGCCGCCAAAAGGAACAAGGGCGCTGAGTGGAAAATTACGACATGGGAGTCGATCAATAATCCTGGCCGCCACATGACCATAGGAAACTTTTCTGGTTTTCCCCAATGATCCCAGGCAAAGGACCTTGTGATCAAGCCCCACTTGAAAGGTCATAGTTTCTTGTGGCGAAGGGCGAGATCTTTCAGCCCCAGAAATGTGTGAGCTCGTGTTGCGCAAATGGAGGGGGCCCGGTGTCCTCACGGTGGATGTCCTGATTTGCTCGAAACTTTTGCGTACCGCCGCGTGAAAGGATTCTTTCCAGAAACTTGCGAAGCGCGTATCCCTTCAAGTTAAACCAATCCGAGGTATAACAAAAATGCACCCCGTATCCTTCAAGTACACCAAACGGACGTTTAACAAAAATGCACCCAAACCCCCTTCCAAAGCCAGACATGCGGCCTGTCTTCTGCTTCCGTCGGGCGCAGCGGCGGATCGAACCGGCCGACGGGCCGACGGGCGGCGCGACGTCGCGCATCGTGGTTCCTTTGGACGGGGTGAAACCGCTCTTGCCACGCTGGCTGCGCTCGGAAGAACTGCCCTCACGCGTAAAAAAAAACAAAAAAACGGAAGAACTGCTCTCACGCGGGAAAAAAACAACTAAACGGAATGCAGGCTCCACAAAACTTGCAACTTGCAACTTGGGCCATTTCAGCAACTGGCGCATTTGCGCCTTACCAGGCGGGGCCCGGCGTGGCTCGTCTCGCACTGTCGCCGCCCATGCGAACTTGCATGCCCTACCTGGGAAAACGTGTTTTTGTCCGCTTACATGGTTTACCTCTTGTCCGCGGGACATGTATGGAGGGTCCTTTATACCAAGTCTGCCCTCCTTCCATGCATTCATGGGCGGGGATTGCAGGAAACCATAGGGGCGATCAGCACTCACAGCCGCCCAGCATTTGCTGGTGCAGCAACTCCGGGTGTGTCAGAAATCAGGGATCCCTCTTGCAGTGATGGTTCCGTTTTGTGGGTTACACTGGAACCCAGCATGGATTTTCCCCAGACCAGGGCAAAAATGCAACCCCTCCTGCGCAAATTGTGCAACCTACGGGTTTACCAAAATTGCCCCAACAGCTTCCAGTTGGCGTCCTTTAGCTGTTCAAATCCGAGTGAATCCGATTACACCCAAGAGGTCCCCCATTTCAGACAGGCCTATCTGTAATAGACAACGCACGCGCACGCACCGGTACAGTCCCGTTCCGGGCTGAGCTTGGCATGGGCGTGTTTAATGCAAAACCGCTCAACTTAGTCGTAAAACTGCTGTGATTGATTCCAAAGTGTTGGTCCAGATAAACCTTGGGACCTGGTTTCAACTAATCGACTGCCAACTTATGTAATCATGTAATGTACTCTACGTTCCGCATATACCCCCAGACAAATTGCGCACAACAAAGGACATTGACATATGGGTGTTCCTTAAAATCTGAGACCCCTCTGTGGTTTTCGTTCAAGTTTCCCTTTAGCAGCATCCAAAAGGGCTGTCCTCGCAACTCATGTCATGGCTCAGAATTTCAGTTGTGGAACCTTTGGTGATATCATTTCCATCGGGATGATGCACTCTCTAACCTCTTGTGAGGGCTTTCCAAGCAAAAGTCATAGCCATGTCAATCGTACCCTCTTACAAAGCATAGCCAGTAACATGCGTTCGTTAAATCTGCATGTCTGTACTAATAAAATTCTACCACGAGTCTAGAAAGTGTCATTTCGAGGGTACCAAGTCCTTCTCATAGCCATTAACACATAGAATGCTGGCAGCATGTTGAAGACATATCATGACTTTTGTCTGTTTCGTAGCCAGTCCTGCACACACCATGGACATTCTTACCAACCTTTTTTGATAAGTGAGTGAGTAAACAGGGATCCTTACATTATACACCTGAACATTGCCTAGTAAATGGTGGTTTCCCTTTCTTTGGTGGAAAAAGCCATACTTCAATTGGACAACATGTATCTTTTAAGGAGCCCTGGTAAATATGCCAAATTTATTGCTCATGCTTGCCGTGGAGCCTCTCGGGCCTAGCCAGGTGATACTGGGCCGACCTGTGTGGCTGGCCAATAAGACTGTTGGGAGGGTAGCCTTTTTGGGGTGGCTTTTGACGTGAAACCACCATAAAAACACACCATTTGTTTGGGCCTCCTAATTTGACTCATACCCTTAAGTGAAATGCTAACAGAGATCCCAGAAGCTCAGAGCAGAAACATCGCCCGCATCTCTCTCACGGATCTGCATCGATCCAGCGGATGCGCCGGCCGTCTGCCCACTCGCCTGCGAACTAAAAAAACATCACCCAAAGAGAAACTCAGACAAATCGGCTCAAACGGCAATGTGTAAACTGTGAAAACCACCTAGAAATCTGTGGTTCTGCTTGGGAGCGGGGAGTCCCTGAGGAAGCCAGCTTGGCTTGGAAGGGTACGAATCCACGGGCCTGATAGTTCCGCAACAGGCTTTGGGGAGGATCGTGATCAGAATGGGGCTTGGCTTGTGCTAAGTTTGATGGACTCATTCCCACGCCTGGAGCTGTGCAACAAACCATTCTTGAGAGAGCGTTCCAACCTTTGAAATTCACGGGAAACCTGTGGCAACAGGAACCCCCGAACAAATGCCTAACATGGCTCCTTGTTTCTTTCTTTAACGACCCACAGGCGGTTCACCCGCCCCGAAAGGGACCCATCCAATGGCAATCGGCTTCTCTGGCCCCTGCCTTTGCGCTCGTCACCACCTGCAGTGACCTGAATACAGAGGTGACGAACATGCAAAGGTTGCTACATGCTGACACTTGCCAAAGATACTTCAACGCGAAAACCAAGCAAACAATCAACAACACAACAAGCAAGCAAAGATAAGCAGGCAGGCAGCAAGGCAGCCAATAAGCCAGCAAGCAAGGCAGGCAGGCCCGCAGGCAGGCAGGCCCGCAGGCAGGCAGGCAGGCAGGCAGGCAGGCAGGCAGGCAGGCAGGCAGGCAGGCAGGCAGGCAGGCAGGCAGGCAGGCAGGCAGGCAGGCAGCCAGGCAGCCAGGCAGCCAGGCAGCCAGGCAGCCAGGCAGCCAGGCAGCCAGGCCAAGAAGCTAACACTAAGCCAGCAGAGAAAAGCAATATACATGGACAAATGTATATATATATATATAGTGTGCACACATACAGACGCCCGACGGGCTAGCTCTTTCCTTTGGTTTCCCTATGAAATCAACCGCCCCCAAAAAAGGGTACCCCTCAAAAAAACAGAAAACAAAAAAAAACACCCAAATCAGGAGACAGCCCCCCTTAACGAAAAACATGCCCTGGGGCTGCGACGTAGGTCCCGACACCGTGCTGCTTTCCTTCCTTCCTGGCAGTTCTCTCTGCGGCAAACAAGCGCAAATCAATATCAAACTGAGTAATTTCCTGGCGATGTGGCGAACGTGCCCAAGTTCATTCCCTTTCGTTGCTCCTTGTCACTCGTAAATGAGCCCAAAAAGGCCTCCAAGAAGTGGGATGGCTCGCCAACATAACTGCTTCCCTGTCGTTCAACTGGCCTTGGCTGAACATGACCTTTGGGCACATGAGGTTTCCTCTCGACGTAAGCAGAGGCGCCTAAACGTTGCGCATCGACGACCAAAGGTGTGTGCAGGGTTGCTACCTTTCACCGTTGACTCTCCCGCCCTCCAAGGGGAGGATATCCTTTGCAAAACAACAAGAAACACACAAATAAAAGGTGCTCAACCTTTGGAGTTGCAATTGAAGGAAATAAAATAAGTCAAACAAACCGACCAAACCAAGCCCGCAAGCACACACCAAGTTTAATGCTGAAACTGAAACTGCACCAATGCCACGGCCACACATCAATTCGCTACTGATTCGCTTCCGGGCCAATGATGTAAAAAGAGAGGAAGCCTTTCAAGAGCTGAAAGCGGAAAAGGAGAATCGCTGAACTGACTGCGACAAAGGGCAAGGAAGTTGTTTGTTCAGACACTGAATCCCAGGTCGAAGTTGCACGCACCTCTCAGTGACCAAGGTTTCATGGAAAGGGCGGTTTCACGTGGGTACTTTTGGTTTCCCTTGATTCTGGCAATCATATTTGGTGAACTTCATGTACACTAGTCTCAAACAGGTCTCTGTTTTGGGGATTGACCGTGTTTTGTTGGGAACCCCCCAAACATGTGCTGTGTTGAAAACGCACCAAACGAAAGGAGGTTGTCAAACATGCCGCAACTGGATCATACACCTCCATTTGCTGAAGTCCCCTGGAAAAAAATGAGAACATACTTCCAGCAGTGACACATCCCCTTTAAAACCAACCGGGGAAAAAAGAAACCAAACGTTTTTTTTCAGCAAATGGATCACCACGCACTCTCGGGGAAAAAACAAAAAAACATCGGGCACCGTCGCAAGCTGGTCAGGCCCACCACTGGCCCACGTACTTGCGTCCATCCGGCCAATTGAACCTCAGCGTCGCAACACGACCCCGGGCACCAAACCCTACTGTGGATGGACGAACTCCTGCACCACCTGAGAGACCCCGGAAGGATCATTGCCCTGTAAATACCAACAAACAATGGAAAGTTTCAACCATGGTTTCCAAGTGGTGCAGGATTTTGTCCATGCACAGTACCAACCCACCAGCTAACATGGAACCTGACGTTTCGGGGGGTTCTCGTTTGGACCATTGCCCTTCTGCAGGTGCCCCCTGTCAGGTTCCATGTTACTTGGCGAGAGGGTACTCTCATTTGCCCCCCTTTGGCACCAGAAACAATCCTCCCCAACCTGACTTTCTTGGGGAATGGACAGGCAGGGAGTGTGGACGGAAGAAACAACTGCTTGGGTCAGGATACATGCAACCCTGTAAACAATGGATAAACCACCAACCAACTGGTGCGGGATTTTGCCCCGCAGCATCATGATGTCACGGAAGCAAAGGTTGAGCCGTTGGCGTTTGCAGATTGCTGCGTCCCTCAAAGGGGACGAACTCGACGCTGGGTAAATTAGCAAAGGAACCTGCACAAGTGAGTTTGCTTTACCCCCAAAGCTCGCAATCACATTTTGCAAAACACTGCCCAAAGAACTGCCCGTGTCATGCAGCCGAGCCGACCAAACAGCCAAGCGAGCTTAGAAATCAGCCCGTGAGCTGCAGGCAAAGCTCCCAAGTTGCCCCAACCCTCAGCTTTTGAGCCTCCCAGAAAAGTGGGAACGACGTTGGGGAGAAAACGCAAGAACAACCTCCTTTAACAGGCCATCCACCATCATCAACCCATCCACAGCATACAGTGCATAATTCCCACTTATTTGAGTTTTCCACCTACCCACACACACTGGGCCTGGGTATCCTGCCATTTGGTTTCCTCTGGTGTATTTCCCCGCAGGTACCCGGAATTGGTGTGGCTTGAAACAAAAGAACATCCGCGCCACCAACTCACCCCGGTTCTTCCCACAGCAAGCCCCGCATTTTTGGCGCGGATGGGGCCCCCACGTGCCGAAGCCGTCCTTCTGGTCATTCTTGTACTCACCCTCGTAGGAGCGGCCGTCCACCCAAGTGAAGTGCCCTTCGCCTCGGATCGATCCACCCTGAAACTTGGCCCGGATTCACCACCATTTCCCGTGCAGTCCCCATATTTCAACACAGCACCCCGATGTACTCAGCCTGGAAACGAAAGGTTAACCTTTTGGGACCTTTACTTAAAGTGGACCAACATGGAAAACCAAAAGGTCGGGCCTTGGACAACTGAAAATATTCAAGCCAAATTTAAACCAGCAGACACTGAACTCTATGTGCAAAGTCTGCCAGTGTGTTGCATCGACATCCTTTTGGGCTTGACAAAGTAGGCCGTAAAGCAAGGTTTCGTAGAGTCCGGAAGTGTAGTGTCAACTTGTCTGAGGCTATCCTTTTCACCTTGGCTCAAAGAAGAAAATGGACAACACCAATTTTGGGGTTCCTGCTATTTTGAGACTCTGAATCACACCAATTTCAAGAGATCCTACATCTGGCTGAATCCAACAATTCGGGATCTCCGAAAAGAAGCTTTGTGGGCAATACAAAACACTTTCTTTGCCAGGTTGGCAAATACCCTTCCCTTTTGGATGCCTAACCGTACCTCAGCCCCTAACCCCTCAGCTGTGGGGAGGTCTTGGAGGTGGGTTGAAATAACAACCTCGTGGACAGCCCTTACATCCTTATGCCCTAGTATCGGTCAGTATCGGTTCTTTCCTCAGCATCAGTTTGCAGTGCTTTGGCAGCTCTAGCTGGAAAGTCGCAACTTTTCAGCACAAGTGTAGTGCAGTCCAGCTGGAAAGTCGCAACTTTTCAGTACAAGTGTAGTACACAAATTACATTTTGGCAGCTGCAGCTGGAATGTCGCAACTGCTCAGTAGTATACGCAGTGCACTTTGGCAGCTCCGGCTCGAAAGTCGCAGCTTTTCAGTGTAAGTAAGCGTAGTATACTGTAGTTTACGAAGTACATGTTGGCAGTCCAGCTGGAAAGTCACAACTTTTAAGTTCAAATGTAGTGCACGAAGTACATTTTGGCAGCTTCAGGGAAGGCTGCAGGGCGGCTGGTTGGATTCGGCATGGCGGCTAATGAGTTGGGTATCGGTTGGGCATTGGTTTGGGTACCGGTTTGGGCGCTGCAAATGTTTGATTCCGCAATCTTGGTCTGTGACATTTTTCCTCAGTATCGGTTTACAATGGTTTTGGCCTGCAAAACAAGTCAAGGGACGGCCCCTTACATAACGAAAAGGCGCGGGGTTGTTTTTCAGCCCAGGTGGGATCAGTGAAACATATAGAAGCAGGGCCAGGCTCTGGGACTGTGCAAAGCTTTCATCCAAACTCTGAAACAAGCAATCAACTATTGGCTTCCCTGCGGATAAACAACATTGTAACATCCATTTCGCAGCAGTTGGGATTGGTGGTTTATCCCCTGATGGACAACATCCATTTCGCAGCAGTTGGGATTGGTGGTTTATCAACCCCTATCTATATAGGGCTTCATCTATCCCAAGTGGCGTCCATCTACAGTATGTCCCTTGCAAAAAAAGGCCAGAAAAAGTGAAAACAACACACACACACACACAAACAAACAACAAAAAAACGCTTACACCTTCCTGGCAGCCGCTATGTTGGCATATCTTGTCGGCAGAACCCTCAAAATTCACACACACACCCACACACTTTATTTTGAAACATCCCTTTATTGGCATATCTTTTTGGCACAAACCTCAAATATCTGCATCAGTATTCGCACAACGCTTCGTAGCAACTATCCTGTTGGCACAAGCCTGCATTTCATCGGCGTATCTGTTTAGCACAACCCCGAAACTGGCGTATCGTTGTAGCACAACCCGCCCTTTTGGAATATTTGTCACGACCCTTTTGTTTGGACTCTTTTTGCACACCCTCTATTGGCAAATATTTATGGCACGACCCTTTATTGTGGCATCTGCGTTGCTTGGCACTCTATCTGGCAAACCTATCTGGCAAACCTATCTGGCAAACCTATTTGGCAAACCTATTTGGCACAATCCTGCATATTGCCAGATCATGCTATTTGGCATCTGTTTCAAACACTCTTAACAGGGATCCTTACATTATACACCTGAACATTGCCTTGTACATGGTGGTTTCCCTTTATTTTGGTGTTGAAAAAGCCATGTCTCAAATGGGCAACATGTATCCTTTGAGGAGCCCTGCTTAACCCAACCCCCCCCCCCCCCCCCGGGCCGCTGAAGTGGCTCCGGTGGGACGTGGGGATCTTGCTGAGGCCAAGGCCGTGCATGCGGTTCTTCACCCATTGGCCCTTGAACTTTCGGCCATCGCCCTGGCCAACTGGCGGCTGGCCTTCCCCAAAAGTCGGGGAAATCGAATCGGCAGGTGCACATAGGTGCCCTTTTTGGATTGGTTTGGCGAAAAATAGATGGCCCGGGTGTAGATGGGTCTCCTTCCATTTACCAGGGCCATCTGGCTGTGGTTGTCAAAACCGCTTTGGGATCCCATTTTGGTTTGTAGGTGAATTCACCACCCATTTCAGGCTTCCTATTTTAGTGGTTGGATTGGGTCCCGTTCACTGGGGGCTAACCGATGTGGATTTTGACCCATGGCCAACTGGGTCTGGGCGGGGTTCCGAGGGCAAGCCACTTGGAAGACCCAACAGTCGTTCCGACAATGGAAGTGCACAAATCGGCTTGTTGCAAAGATAATGCTCCTTGCTTTTTGTTCGGTCTCCTCGTAAAAAGCTAGCCAGGCGAAACCAGACCACGTTTAAAGCAGGTGCCAAGGCAGCCACAACGTCTCCTTGTGCTATTGGTGGGGGGGGGGGGATTCAGGGTTCGAGCAAAGATCAAGAAGCTGTTTCTTGTTTGGCTTGGCTTTTCCACCCTACAAAAAGTTCAACTCTTCCTAACTAGCGCGGAAATAGTCATGTACCAAAAGGCCAGCAGGCCTCTGATCAAACCAAAGAGCAATCAAACAACCAAGTAATGGATCAATCAACTAAACCTCGCGCCCACACCTTGCTTTTCAATGAGCCCCAGATGCTAAGAGAGCCTATTCAGGCGCCGCATGTCCCTTTTCGAGTTCTGTTCCCGGCACAAGGGCACACGCAGTCCACCCTCAGATTGGCTGGTCCCTGATGGACCACGCTTTTCGTATGAGCATCTTGAAACAAAGACCCCTTTGGTCAACGCGAAAGCGGCCCTGGCGAAATTGGCAGCACCTCCATCTTTTGGAGATGGGAAACCACAGCCCTCCCACCTTCCGCAAAGAAAGCGGCTGCTCAGCAATTACCCACCCATGTCTGGGCCTTAGATTGACGCGTTCAGTGTTCACCTCACTCTTGCCACACGAGCCATGGTCATGGCTTATGTGCGCCATGGGTCCCTCCTTGAAACTCCGCATATCTCACAATAGCTACAAAGAATCAAGTGCCACTTTGAGGAGGCAACCATCAATCCCATTCAGCTTCCATCAGCTGGTGGTTTGGATTGGTGGTTTGGTGGGTAAGGGGTGGTTTCCCATTTAACCTTCACAAGAACCAGGAGTCCAAATCCCCCAACCAATCCAGTTAAGGGTAACCTTGACTAGGGCTGGCTAAGCGAGCGAGTCAGATCCTTGCAGTTCCCCAAGCTCAAACGCACCCCGCGCCCATTGATAGACGCCCACGCCGTTGATGTCGTTGTCCACGAACTCGCCCTGCCAACCACAACACGGGGACGACTTGCGGAATTGGGGTCAACTGAGTACGCTTTTGGGGTTCGTGGAAAAAGGGCATCCCCCTTGTAATGGGAACCCCGGATGAAGAAACCCATTTGGTTGATTCGGCCGAAGCGAGGGGCCTCTGGTTCTATGGACAATGCTCTTGATAGGGAAAGGGGATAGGGAAAACGGATAAAACGGATGACCTTGCACTTAGCGGGTTTGCTTCAAGCGAAGGCGGGGCGTGTGTGTGTGTGTGTAGATGAGAGGTGTATTAGGGACATTCACCCCATCAAACTGACTAGACGCCCACCCCGGATTTCAGAAGAAGCTTTCGAATGCCAACGCGGCCTTTCCCCCCAAAAAAAAACAGTCCAAAATGCCTGTTGAAATGGGACACTCTCTCTGTTTCTCGGCTAGGGATTTGTGAATCCTGGGCTCCCATTTTCTGGGAAGGACTGGGAAGGCATGAGAAAGTGTCAACACTCAAACTTCCATGTTTTGGGTATGGCTCTGCAAACTCGGGAATCCACCTGGGGATCTATCTGGACCAATCCCTCGCGACACTCGCCTCGTACATGGACCCATCTGACCAGGAGAAGTGGCCCTTGCCGCTCTTGCGGCCCGCCTCGCGTTGCGAGAGAGCGAGAGAGAGAGAGGGGGCAAACAAAGGGTTGTCTTTTGAACCCTTTTGGGGCTGGTGTAAAGGGAACCAAAACGGAACCAACCTAGTTTGGAGGTTCCCCTATTTTGAGACAAACCCAGATAAAAAGACTCCGTCATGAATTATTCTGCAGTCAGAAAGAAAGTGTTCTTTTGGAAATTGGGTACTAAACTTGCCGACAGGTGCCTTGGCCGCTTCTCTGATGAGTCTATGGGCAACATCCTTTGTTGCCCAAGAGTGCGACAATTGGGTTTCCCATAATTTGTTCATTGTTCTTTCTTTTTCGTTTTGGGCGGAGGCATTTGGGTTGTCACGCCCTTCTTGTCCTCCCAGACCAGACCAACGCTAGACAACCTTTTTCGTTTGTAAGTTGCTCACAGGCAAGGAGGTCTGAAGGTGGGGAAATCACGGCACAGGTTTTCTTGTTTTTTGGGGGGGTGCGTATGTCGGGGTGGCAGGAGCATGTTATGGCGTGAAGGCCGTTGTCCTTGCTCGCTACTTTTTTGGGGGCAGTAGTGAAAGCCAAGCAACACGAACCAACGAGTTCAGATTAAGGCATTGCACATTTCCAACCTTTGGCATGTTGGCGAAATCAAGAAGTGCGGTGTTTGCAGTCCACACGCTAAGATGATCGGCACCAAACAAAGACTATAGACTTGACTAGAACGCATGTCAGAAACAGTGAATCAACCTAGATTTTGGCATAAGCCAAATCTAATTGAAAAAATATGATAATCATGGGTGAATTTGTTGCCACCATTTCGGGCGAACTTCACAGCTTCGTTTGCCCCCAAACCGAGGCCCCAGCTTCGTATTCGCCCTCGTACTTGGCACCTGAGGCACGGCCATGTCCGTTTGGAGAAAACCCCAGCCAGGCAAATTGAATGGATTGGATTCCCCACCTAAGACAGCTCCTGAGATCGGACCGGGGGATCCGTGTTGATTTTGAGAACCAGCGCAAAGTCCCTGACTCGAAAATGTATGTTTGCCTTGGAAAATCAGGTTCTACCCAAAATATGCGGGTCTCGGTATCATTTCGATGGGTTCCCATTTGTTCGGGTCCATGAGATGAATCCATATCCAAAAAACACAACGGATGTTCGAAAAAGGGGCCAGTCTTAAACACCTTCAACCAATCAAAAACACACACTGGCACACACACACACACATATATATATATATATATGTATATATGTATACAACTACACACACACACACCTCTCTCGCTCGCTCGCTCTCTCTCTCTCTCTCTCGCTCTCTCTCTCTCTCTCTCTCTCTCTGTCTCAGCATCGTGCCATCCGGCCAGATCTCCATCCCTTGCCTGGGATCGCGGCCAAGCCCAACTCCGGCTGACTTTTGGGTCTAAACATAGCTAAGGTTCGAAGAGGGCCTATAACCCCCCCATGGAACCAGGAAAAGCAGGTCCCAGGTGGAACCGACCAAACAAAACACGCGAAAAAGGGGCGTTGGGCGCTCGCATGGAACCTGCAAAAGGCTCAGATCTGGGTTTCATTGCTGAGCTCCAGGTATATCGGTCAACTCACATGAGAAAATCGGCAATAATTCCACCAGAAGGGTAGAATAATTGTCATTTGCCCGGCAAAACCGATTGGGGCCTACCCAAAAGTCCGATACCTTGGTGCAACGTTGGCCATTCATAAGTCCAGGGTGTACTGATGCTCTTGCAAGTAATGAACTAACCCGAAGTACGCTCCTCTGAATATTGCTTCAGTACACCAAGCACACACACCATGGTGTGAAGAATTGGGCATGTCTGTGTTTGAGGGTATTTACCCATTTTGGGTTTGGCTTAAAGGGAAACTATAGGGGACCAACCTTTAAAATGGCACACCCATATATATATATATATGCAGGGGGTACCATATGTATATATATATATATATATACTTCGATAATCAGCCTAGGAAGCTCACTTTCCCTACGGATCCCGATGAATTTCGGGCCCTCAGTCTGCGTGTGCGTTTTTGCCTGGGGCCTGTCCATACGAACCCCGAGGACCCTTAAGGTAACAGGGCCCAGCAGGCGAGGTTTAAACCATTCTGTCAAGAAGCCTATGCTGGACAGTCATGGGAAACCTGAAATCCAGGGCGCCATCAGCAATGGGTCAACCTCGTGTTTAAACATGGCACCTCCCTTCAAAGGCAAGGACCTCTTAGCCATCAGGTACTAGCTCCTGGTTCAGAGAGTCATCCTGGGAGAATTCTCTCCTCGGAAGGGTTTGAATTCCTTCAGGCAACTCACTACAATTTTGTGGCTTTTCCTTGCCTTCGCTGGTTCCATTGTTGTCTCTGGCACAAGAGAAAGCCTTAAGATACGGTCCCATCCATCAAGGGCACGTGTTCCACAGTTCCCCTTGGTGGCAAATGGACATCATGTATGCCATCAGCAGTACATGTCCCATGGAAGGCGTTTGTGTCAAGCCCGCGCAAACTCGGTTCGGACACATGGTCAATGTGGGGTTCGCGATATGGGCCGAGGGTATGCACCAGTCAGAGGGGAGCCATCAATAGATCCTTTAAAATCGATGAGTTCCTTCACGTCGCGTTTGCGACATTTGAATAAACAATAGTTCCCAGTGGCTGTACTCCAACTGGCATTTGCAGCTTCCTTTCAACCGCCTCGCTAGGGGCCCTTACTTTGAGAGCCCTGAATGTGCAATAGGTGCAAGCTATGGAAAAGGTCTTGCAGAAAAAGATAACGGTGAACCGAGCCCGCCCAGTTTGCGAGGCAACATGTCAGAAGCACCCGGGGGATCACAATATGTCACGAACACGTGGCATCAAAGTGTCAACCAAAAACATATGGGCGTGTCGGTTTTTGAGGTTGGACCCCAAATGGGTCGCTTTCCTTTTGGCTTCCTTTTAAAACCACCCCACAAGGGGTTCCCAAAAACAGTTTGTTTCCTTCTAGTTTCCCTTTACGGGTCCATGTTGAGAAACCCCCATTGTCCATCTGCACTATAGGCCCCTGGAACAATATGACTATTTGCAGTAGTGATAGATTCCTTTTAAAGGCAAAATTCTAGGGGTAACTTCCATTTCCATTCTTTCCAGGGATCCTTCTTTCTAGACAACCACCGACAAACAACCTTGGGGAAATGGCGATCGGTTTTTGAAAAGAACGATAGCTGAAAAGAATGGACAAGGAATCAACCCCTAGAAAAGTAGGAAAATCACAAATACCCTCCTGTCCATTAACATGGGACTGAGGGGTCCAAGATAATTTTCATTGATTTTCCCTTTAAAAGGCATTTTTAGGGTTCCATGTTAATGGACAGGAGGGTATGATGCAGCAAATGGAAGCCACAGGAATCCACGGGAACGGCCCGAGGCCGGGAACGAGAGCCCGGGAGCCGAGCCCATGCTGCTTGTCGTCCGCCTCAGGGCACGATCAGTCGCGTTGTCTGCAGCCGGAGTCCGAACGGACCTGCGAATTTCGCCCAGAAAAGTGGGACCTATTCAAACAAATAGAAACGAAAGTGTCGCAAGTTGCCAAAATTCATTTTGGAGTTCAAGAGTAGCAAGGATAGTGAAGGCCACTCATTTTGGGACGCAAAGCTGAAAACCAGTGCCAGGGCAAGAAAGGTGTTTTAAGCCCCTTGAGGATGCAACGTTTTGGAACCCAGTAGGAACAAAGGGGCCGGTGTTGATAATCGACGGTGCCCTTTGAACAGGGACACCCTGGATTGTTTGAAGGGAAACCAAAAAGACCGTCGTCATCTTCAGGCCTCCCCCCCAACCCCAACCCCGACCCGAAGCCCCCCCCCATTCCAAACACGACTCAAAATCGCAATGCAATCAGCTGTCGGCCCCTTATGTTGAAAGCCAAAGGGCGCTTGGCAAAGTGGGTGGCAGAAACTAAGAGTCCAACACAGGGTGGTTTCCTCTTGGCTTCCCGTCGCCATTCACCAGCAAGGGTGGCTTCCTCTTGGCTTCTCAAAACCATCCACTAGGAGAAAGGGCAGTGGCCTGTGTACTTCCCTGAAACCACTCTGCCAATGGGACCAAAATCTAAGTCTTGCAAAAAAGGCATGTCTTCTCTTGGCACCCAAAAAAGGCTGGCTCTGTGCCGGGCCGGTGTTCACACAAACGGCGGCTTCGGCTATCAGAAGGGCCCCCGGACCCACTGGCCCTCGTATCTCGAGCCATCGGCATGGTGGTACCTGCAAGCGGGTCTGCCCCACAAATAACTGCGTGTCAACGGCCGTGGTGATGGCGTGGGAATATTTTTCCAAGTACCGATGCACCAAACAGGAGCTTTGACGGCACACATGCTCCTAGGTCAAGGTCAAAACCTGCGTTGGGCAATTTTTGCTGAAGCCACCACCACCCGGTTTCTTTAAAAGCAGTCTAAGGTTGCTTGAACAAGGGGTTGCCCCAACCCCTTTGTCAAAACTCCTTAAGCCATGGGCCATGGTTCCCTTAGTCGGGATCTTTGTCACGCTTGTCTATATTTCCTATGACGCCAAGCGGGAACTGCTACAATTCCCATGTCTCTGCCAAATGCAACAAAACTACTGGATTTGACTAGTCCACTTTCAAAAAAAAGGCTTTGTCTTTTTTGGGGAACCTCCTATTGGCTGGCTTTTAAAGGGAAACAGGGAGAAACGAAGCCATTTCCAGTACAGAGCCTCGCCAGGCTGCTAGGGAACCTGAAAAAAACACACATCCATCTCTAGAGGAATCGCTTGGCTTGGATCCTCCTGGGTTCCGTGCCATCCGAGGAATGACAACTAAACCTACAGCCATGTTTGCTGCTTTGCCGGTTGCCATATGCCCCACTTTCCTCCCCCCCCCAAAACAAACAACAACGGGCGGTTGGCGCACACTCCGTAACCGTGGGCCTTGTCAGATTTCCACTGGCCTTCATAGACCTGAGGGGCGCTCGAACGCAAAACTGACCTAAAGTGATGTAAATTTGCCGCCTCTGTGAGGTAATCATGAACAACGGACCAAACCACTTGTTTCTCAGCAAGGGACGACATGTACAAATTGGGTGGTCCCCTGTTTGTTGTGCAGGAGGTAGGGGTGTCCCCTCCGCGCCCTCATCAAACAACAGGTACCAATCATGTCATTAGTGACTCACATCCTTGCCCAGTTGGCATCTGGAAAACTGGGGCCGCTTTTGCAACTGCAATCTACCCCAAAAACAGTAAACAAAAGAGCTTCATCGCGGTGAGCTCGCAAGAACAGCGTTCGCACGTGGAGGGAGGCCGGGGGGCAACGGGGGTGCAAAGCGGCTCGTTCATCGACAGCTACCAAAAAGGGGATTCCCCCCCCTTCCCTTCCCCAAAAAAAAAGGAAAGAATGAATAAGCTCAGGTGACATTCCCAACAGCATGTGGTGCTCTTTTTAGTGCTCGCACCACCCCGCAGCCCTCGCAGCCCTCGCAGCCCTCGCAGAACCTCGTGGAACCCTGGTGGAACCCTGGTGGAACTCCTGGTGGAACCCTGGTGGAACCCGGACCATTCCAGAGCCTATCTGGGCTGAGACCCCAAAGCTTTCAGCCGTTGGGGAACAAACACATATGAAAATGGCGGCCGCTTCTCCATGCTCGGGCTTCAAGGGCCCGGCGTCGCCGTCCACATGCTCGAAGCGGCCCTTGCCGTGGGCCTTGTCGTTTTCCTCGGAGATTTGCTGGGCGCCTGAAAAGATGACCTGAAAACACGACCGCTTACAACATGCCTTAAAACGCTGACCTTGAAATATGACCTTAAACTATGACCTCAAAACACGACCTTAAAATGTGACCTTAAAATATGACTGTATGACTGTATGACCTTCAAACATGACCATGCCATTTGGCCACTCAAACATGACTAGCATGACCACTCAGAGGATACCCAAAGGAATCTCCGTAACCCTTTTTGAGCTTGGGGCGCCTCGAAACACAAGGCTCCTAGCGCAACCGGTCTTTGTGGTTCCGCATTAGCTTTCGGGAAGGTAATCAATCTGGACAAATTATACTAGCTCGCCGACCAAGCATCAGAAATGGGTGTGTCTTTTTTCTTTGTTTTTTCGAGGGTGCCCTTTTTTTGTGGTTTCAAAGTCCCTAGAAAAGCACACACACACACACCCAAATCAACCCCCAAGGCAAGAACCTTCACTTTGGGTGCCCTCGCAATCCTTTCAGACTGGTTCGTAAGTGGGTTGTAGCCCACGCTACGTATACTTGGGGTTACCTAGGCTTGATTACCTAGGCTTGACTCCCTTGGATGCAACCTACTAAGTGGGTTTAACATCCAGGGCATGTGGGTATAACACCTCCTTCAGTTCGGTCTTCCCTGGAAATGGCCATCAACTCTAGCCCCCACAACATATGGGCCAAACCACCGAGAAAATCAAAACAGCGCCCTTGGGCGACCTTGAAGGGTCCTGGACATGTTTCGTCCAAACTGATTGCTAGCGTTCCTGTAACGAGCGAGTGATCGGCCGCCACACTGGGCTGCTCCAAATGGAGAGTCAGGTCAGGACTTGTTGCAGAATCAAAGTGCACTTTAAACGGGACCTCAACAAACAAGTGTCCTTGAGTAGTTGTGTTACGACCACCCGCACTTGGAAGCAAACCCAAAAAAAAGGTATCCAATGGTGGTCCACATTCCCTATTGGGAAATCTTGCGGGCTTTCATTGAGCAAACCAGAAAGTAAAACGGTAAACCCGCCTCCCTTGTTGGCAGGACGTTGCCTTGTTGTATGTCGAAGAACATCTCTATCTCGTGTAAGGTGTCTAGCTTTGAAGACATCTTTTTGTCAACCAAACAGGGCGTCAAATTCGAACCTGCCTTTGTTCTAACGGTTTGTCGCCCCACAGTGCTCCCATTTTCTCACAACAAACTGATGTCACAAGGATGGATCATGTTCGTGTCTCCCAGAGACGGGTTACAGTTCTTTCCGCTTTACCATCCTAAGACCAAAAGTCAGCTGAACCGGGCGCTCAAGGGGACCCCCAAAATGGTGGGTCTTCCTTTTGGTTCTCCTTTCAAGAAAGAAACAGGGCGCCAACTCCAAAAATTGACACCATGGCCCGGCTTTCCTTTAAAGGGGCACCCCTTAAATGCCATGGCCCTCTCCCGGTCTGGAGCCCCCGGCCCAAGTGCCAGTGTACCGGGCGCCATCAGGCCATACCTGAACAAATCCTAAAGATATCAGGGCTCGAAAGGGCGAGGTTTGTGACGTCTGGCCATTTCCGGTGCGGAAGGGGGATTGGCACAGGGCCCGAATCGAGGCCCACATGCCTGCAATTGCACGTTACAACCTCCTTAGGTCGAAGAGCACGACCTGTGTCCCGAAACCCAATGAGCTTGTCCAGCTGAGCGGCCGTGCCCAATGACTTTCAGTACTGTTGTGGAGGTTTATATTGGCCTTAAGACAAGGCACGTGAAACCAGTAGAACCTCCTGCTCAAAAATTGCCAGGGCCAATGGGAAACTAACATAGGTGGTTTCCCTTTGGCTTCGTTTTCAATCAGCCCCATTTGCGTGTGGTACCCACGCACATTGAGTTTGTGGTTTCCTTTTGGTGTCTCAATTGTTGTTTCATCTTTCGGGCGTGTACGACATCGCTCAAATCGGACCAATCTTCATTCTTCGGACGAGCGTGATTCACAAGGTAAGCTCGTTCATGATTTGAAGACTATCATTCCCCTTATGATTTGAGTCAAAACCGATCGGTTTTCATGGATCATTTGGTACCCTGGGTTGGTTTTCGCGCCGACTTTGGAGAGGGCCCCCGAAGAAGGTGTATCACAGATGTGTGAATCTGTTGACATCTGTAGCACACACTTACCGTGTTGGCTCCTGCATCTTTCATCATTCTCTCGGCATACTGCACAATCAAATTTGTCCTACATGATCCCGTCTTCATACCCTACTTTCGCTTAAAGTGAACTGGTGCGAGCAAGGGGTTCGTGCAAAAACTCGAGGTTAGCCGAACTCCTCCGCTCCGCTGTGCACCGAAAGGTCGGCCGATCCACTGGGATGCCCCGCTTGCTCACCTTGACCGTGTCGAGAATTGCCTTCGAACGGGTGATATTCGTCAAACCGTCAGGTCTTCAGTGCTTCCCATGTGGGAGAAGAGGGGAGAGACTCCCTCAACCGGATGGTGGAAAAAAAGGGACCCGACCCTCTTTTTCAGGGCTGCCATATTCCCAACGTTAAAAATCACCCCACAGAACAGCGGCTTCTTTTAGGCATTCATATGGCCTATTTGGTATCCTCTGATTGGAAGCCATTCCCAATAGTGTGTCCCGTCCCTACCAGCCCTTGGCTTTATATGGCCATGGGGCATAACCTATGGCTCCATTTGGGGTGGATGAACATCCATTTGCCACCTATTTTGATGTTCACCAGGGGTACAGGGTTTTGACACACAGCCATATCAGAAAACAAGGGCTTGTAAGGGAGCCTGGCTTGATCAGCCCTGTGCGCTGGCACATGTTCCGCCCATTCGGGAGAGTAGAAATTCGGTCCCTGCCTGGCCCAAAAAAAAAAAACATGGATTCCTAATACACCCATGCAGCGGAGTCTCCACTGTTTGGAGCTTCCGTTTGCTTGGTCAGAGGACAAGCCATGCAAAAGAAACATGCGTTGCATTGCCTGACAAGCCGTGTCGTCAAGACAGGTCTGGAATATTCAGACATGTATGCACACAACTCATCTGCTGAATTGACTGGCCAGAACAAGTTGGAACTGCTTGGTTTTGACTGAAAGGATAAACTTACACCGTTTAACAGGCAAATCCAGTGTCTGACATACCAAATCTAACCTGCGTTCCAAATTGGGGTCCGAGGTCCCCCGAAAGGAGACTTCCTCATGAAGGTTTTGGGGCTCCACGTTCATCAAGGGAGTAGGTGCTAGTTAGCACGGCTTACAGGTCTTCACAAGCTTCGGGGGAGCAGGGAAAGAAATACTGTGGGTGGACAAAATCTAATGGGAAACCATTGTTTGTTGGTATTTATCAGGGAATCATCATGCCGGGGATTTTTAGGTGGTGCAGGATTTGGTCCACCCACAGTATGTGAGTTGAATCATGATCCAGCAGCCAAGAAGGAATGGGCCTGCAGCCACCTTCATGGGTCCCGCGCCGTTCTTTTTGGACCCCGCCCCCTCCCGCCTGCCCACTCTCCAGTATAGGTGGCGCCGTTCTCAAACCTAGCGGGGCATCCCGGAGGGCCTGCCCTAAATCCATAGCGAGCCCAGCCGGGGAAACCTCTGGCCCCAGCATGTTACAATCAAAGCCACCCCCCAAGTTGGTACGCTCAAGGGGCACGGCAGTTGCGGACTTTGATAAACCCCAGAAACCGCCAAACTCATGGCCCTAGTTTCTTGGGGCGTCTTTCGGTTGGTCCGAACCACCCCCACTTACCTAAGCTTGATTGCGGGCAACGGCAGACATCCGAAAGAAAAGGAGTGTCTGCTGGCTCAGGGTTGGAAACGTTCAGTTGGAAGTTGGCTCCTGGGTTGGTAGCAATTTTGGTGGCTTGGCCAGCAAATCTCGGGGTGTTGCACCTTGCGCCAGCTTGCAAAACGTAGACAAGGGCCTCGGCGCAGCCAGCTTGCAGAGCAAAGCCTGTCTCCAAATCGGAACACCTGAATATATGCATATAACGTGTATATATATATATATACAAATATAGTCATAATATATTTCTATATACACACACATGTATATAGTATAATATATATATACACATACACGCTCAATACTTCTAAGCAATGAATCTTACACATACTGTATACTCGCAGCGCATGTGACGTGCCATTGGCCGAAACGTCAACTTCGTGAGGTCTGTGACACTCGGGTGGTGTGGATTATGGGGGGAGGTCCTGAGAGCCCGTGCTGCGTACAGCTTTGACCCCAGGGTTCAAACCCCAAAGAATGGCAAGGGCCCAATCGGAAGATGAGAATCCTTAGGCCAGCAATGGTGGTTGCATGAACCCAACCATTGATTTAATGGCGTCAGAGTGATGCATGTGTGTGTATAAAAATATAAATATGTATAAACTTAATTTATATAAATATGTATATAAATATATAAATACACTATGTATATATGAAAATGTCTCGCCAGTTCCTTCCCGGCGCCCGGGCTGGTGCGCCCCCCGCTTCTCTAGCTTGCCATCCAGGAAGTTGCCCTCGCGAACTCGGTTTTGGAGGGAAGCGGGAAGCTAAAGGGCCACCACCAAATGGGTGCCACTTTTGGGGGGTTAAAACACCATCATTTTTGGGGTCCCCTAATCAAAAGTGATACAGTATCTATTTCAAACTTAGACTGGAGTAAATAAATACTAACGAACGCAAACAACCAAATGGGCGCCACTTTTGGGGGCTTAAAAGGGAAACAAACAGGAAAACCATCATTTTTAGGGGTCCCCTGAAAAAGCTGGAGTCTATTTGGGTACTTGTCTAAACAGCGGCACATGATTTCGGGTTTCCTGCGCGGTTTCCCTTTCATGGTGCAAATTACCCAAACAACACACTCACAGACTCATGCAGTGAATTCCGGAGGACCGGAGGACCAGAGGACCATACTCCCAGCTTAAGCTCCCGGAAGATAAGTTTGGAAGAGCCCGTCACGATCACAGGTTCCGTGGCAAAGCTCAGGTGAACTTGGCATGCATCCAATCAGAGGAATCCCGCCATCACTTTCAGCATGGCTCCCTCTTGGCAGATTTGCATTACTCATGTCTGCACACTTGTTGTGTTTTATTTGTAAGTGCATCTTTGTTTGGGAGGATGTGGAGACTTGCAGCCATTGCAGCATTCTCAGCTGAACAAATGAAACAGTCGTCCGAAGTCCACACCTTTCGCCGGGGAATGCTAGAGCAAGGCTCGGGTTGGACCATCTACAGTCATCTAGTGGGCTGCCTAGACTGCTCCGACTCCCCCAAAGTTGAGTCGGGAAAAGTCAGGACACCAGAGGCAGAAATGGCCGAAGGGCCAACAAGGCCGGGTAATTACCTGCACTTTCATGGCCTCATCCTTCTTCGGCAAAAAAATCAAATTAAGGTTTCAATCGTTCGTTCAAACCAAAGATACGAATTGGATCCCCGGATCCCCAAAAGGACCTTCTCAAACTGGACATCAGGGGACCTTGCCAGTAAGCCCCTTTGTCAGTTCGATCGCCTTTTACCTCCGGATCGGCGGCATCGCTGGTGGTTCGACAGCACCCGACCAGGACAGGGGCAATGCCACAGCTGACCTCTTGGAACAATAGATGGATTTCCGTGGTAAATGGATGGCAAAAAAACAAAACACATCCAAACCAGTGGAATCAATCTATTTCTGACCAAACTAACCGATCAAAAGGACAAGAAAAAAGGCAATGCGTTCCAAACCCGCGCTCAGCACCCAACCCGCGTGCCTCAATGGCATTGCCTTCTGCACCGGTGCAGAAGGTGCAGCCGCCGCTATTCGCCCTCGGTGATTGGCGTCCCGTTCCAGAAATGCATGGCTGGCTCGCCTGTTTTGGGCGGTACCCTGTTTGGGGTTGGTTTAAAGGAAAACCAGCAGGAAAACCTGTTTTTTGGGGGCCCTAAAGAAAGACACACTCCAAAAGGTAAAGGGATGACCATTGGCTGGAAAACCACTAAGAAGATATGTCCCACACCCAAAAGTCATTTGGAGATTCCCTATGTTCAATTTAGGCGCCCTGGCTGATTCTGTGTCCCCTAGGATTTATCACTACCTTTGGAGGGAACACCCCCCAAAAAAAAAGATAGGACAGGTTGTTGATGTGGGGTCAACATTATAGGGCCCCTCACGGTTCGATGAGAACTCGATCAGATCTCCCAAAGGTTCCTTCCCAAGGTTTGGGGGGGGGTGGGATTGGTTGATTTGCTGCAAAGGGGTCGACCCAAAAGCCGTGTAAAAATCCCTGAGTCTGAAGAACAGCGCTATGATTGTGGCGTGTCCGCCAGGAACCCAAGTTGCAGATCCTTTGCAGATTGATATGAGTGTCTCGTTTTTGAGGGTACCCTTGTTAGGGATGGTTTTAAAGGGAAGCCAACAGGACACCCACCATATGCTTGGGGTTCCGTTATTGTGACGCGCGTCAAACATCGCTATGCTGGTTACAAACATATTCTAGGCATCTAGGTGAATTTCAAAACTTCCAGGAGACCGAATTAGAGTCCAGCAGGCAGACAAATCAGAGTCCAGCGATCCCTCTTCACACGTTTGATAGAGGTTTGCTCCCTTCGGGTGCTTTGAGAAATCTGTGATCCGTTCGTTCTGAGGCATTGCAGACTGAAAGAAAGCCCTGTTGGGACGTGCGACAGTGTTCGCCACTTTTCTGGGCGGATCAAATGCAATCAAGATTACTTACCTTGCGAAAGAATGCGGTTTGCTTGGTGGTGTTTTTGTTTGCACTAGTTCTGCAAAATCGGCTTGGCCAATCCAATTTTGAACTGCTTGTCAAACCTGCCACTTCGCCTGAACTGGTAGCCAGGCGCCCTTCAATGCCTGTCGGTCTTGGAGGATACCCCGTGGTTTGGTCAAGGGGTAAAGGGACACCATGGGAAGCCCATTTTGGAGGTTCCATACAAAGCCCAATACAGAACACCAGGATCCCCCATCCACATCAGCCCGTCGAAGCTGAGAAGATGCCTTCCGCGTGTGCGTTTGTTCAGGCGCCTCCATATGCTTCCCTTGTAAGGACAAAAAGAACATCTATGGGGAAGGGTCGTTTATTTTCCAGACACACGCCGCTATAGTTTGGACACGTCGCTAGCAAGAAACAAGAAACCATCAAGACACCAAGAATCTTGAGGACGCTAAAACACCACCAGGTATTGGACACTTTCTACAACCGTGTGAAACCCCACCGCCGGACGTGTCCGTCCGACGTGTTTGGTCCCACCGTCTAGGCCCTGCACCCTCCCATCTTCGCAGGCACAGGAGCTTGAGCTAAGCTGCTGAAAGTCGACCCGGAACATTGACGCACCGATCGGTGCGTGAATTAGCTGCAACAAGTCTGGACTTGTTGTTGAAAGGTATTCGAAAGAAAACTCAGGGAGTGATGCTTAAACTGGCTGGGTCTGGACTGGTTGCTTGCCATGCTCCAGTATTGTGATGTGAATGGTGCTTCAAAGACGGATGGGGTTGACCAAATTAATTGACGTACCCCTCCAGACTGGTCTAGTGCGTTTTTTAGCTGTGCCAACCATTCAAATTATCCATGCCGACTTTGCCCAGACGTCACGCTCTTATGATGTTCCAAGACATGGTTGGCTTTTCGTGGGCATTCATTCCTGGCATCCATGAGCAAAATTCTCACCCACGAAAATCCCCTCCCCCCAATGTCTTCCCCAAACTCACAATAGACTACCAGTATTTATTGTCAGTTGCTCATATCAGGCCTTGACATCTGAAGGATGGTGACTCTTTGATACCAACACTGAATTGCCTCAACCGAGAACAGCATTTCCATGCCTGAAACGCCTTCAATGTCGTTCACTCACAGACAGAACATGGGAACATGTATCATGATCTTTGCAAGCCGGCTATGGACATGATTTCCTAGGAAGTCCCCATGGGTCCATGGTCACCACCGAGACGTAGCTTTTCCCTCTCACCGGTGGTGAAACGGAAACGTGAGACTTGCAGGGCAGTATCAGCGCAAGCACACGATACCATTTAAAGGAAACTGTCAACCGTTTTGGGGGTCTCGAAATGGATTCTTAAGGCGGGGTGGCCTGGCAGCAGGGTCATGACCCTTGGCAGTCCTGAGGGCCGCTTTGGAGACCTTGATTTGAGGGGTCCATCGTTCGGCCCCTGCCAAACTGTTCAGCTCTTCCCTGTTGGACAGAATCCATGCCGAGCAGCACCAGCCGAGCTTGGTGGCTTAAGGGTTCCATCCATTGCTGGCGCAAGTTCTTGTTCACTCACATGGCTTCGAGTTCTAGCGATGCCCCAGAAGCTCCGGCAGCAGAACTTACCTCCAAAGGAGTGCCGCCGTGAAGCGGCTCCAACCTGATTCCAAGTCTTCGACCTTCAAAAAGTTATTTGCTGGTATTGCGAATCGACGGGCAAACTATAATTCTCCCAAAAAACTTGAAAGGCTTCAAAGGCCTTCGCTTGCAGGTTTCTTTTAGGTTCTCCGTTGCTCCTTGATTTCATAGGTCAAAAAAGCAACCACCATGGGTGGGAGAAGCTGGGACAGATTTCAATCATCTCGTCGCGCTCTGTACAAACTTATTGATGTCAAGCTTTGCACACAAATAATATTGTGTTTACACGAGACAGCTTAGACTATCCGAGAGGAAGAAGATCCAGGTATGAGACGTAGGGGATGGCTAGTCTCTGTCAGCTGTTGCTCCAGTACTGCCCTTGGTGCCGCGACTCGGATCTGCATGCTCTGCATGCGGCTAAATCCATGTGCTCTCAGCTTTCTCGCAAACTGGTTGCAACTTGCGCTGCGCAAAGCGGAAATGAAAGAAATCCCTGAGTACGGAAGCTTAATGGATGTCAGGATCGGTTTCATTCGTTTCTCCAACAGGCTTTTCATTCTGAAGTTACTCCTCTTCAACCGGCCATTTGGAAAAACGCCTCTAGTGGGTTGCATGTGGAAACCCCAAGCTCAGAGCAATGGACGGCCTCCGTGTCCTCTACGAGGGCACGGATAGGGGAAAATCATTCGGCGGCATCGCGCATGGGCGCTTCCTTTTGGAAGGCCGGTCCTTCTCGCTCGCTACACGGCTTGGTACCAGGGCAAGGCTTGCCTGCTCGCTGGCAAACAAAAAGCATCCCCTGTATCCCTTTGGGTGTGGGTCAACATTTAACCACCAGGAATTGGACCGCAGGTTTTAGTCTACTTTTCCATTTACCAGGGCAAGCCATTTTGGGTACCCATTTGTGACCCACGGCCCTTTTAATTTTGCGAATCCCTGAAAAGCCAGTGAATGTCACACCGTCCCTCTCCAGGAACTGGGCCAAGTTGATTTCAACCCAACCACTTTTGAAGGGGAACCAAAAACGGCCCGTCTCCAAACAGGGGATGTGCCGTATGCCGTTGGTTTCCCTTTACCAAGCAAAAGGGACTCCAAAGAGCGACACTCCCAAAACCCACGTTCTTTCAACAATGCTTGGTCGACGCTTCAAGGGGAGCAACAGTCCCATTTTTTAAGCAACTAAGTGGCTGGATTTCCACCACTAAACCACCACAAGATCAAAAATGATGAACAAAATGTTTCCCAACGACAAGCCACGAATTCAAGTGCTTCGCTTCCCGGGGCCTGGCCCCATCGCCCCCAACCCGCCGCTCCAAGCCGCGGGCATTTTGCCGATCGCGAGATCGAGTCCGCGTCCGCGTCCGCGCATCAGCGGGTGACGAAGGGCAGGTCTGGCGCCCTGGCGAGGCGATGTCCCGTGGTGAATGGACGCATCCAAAGGTCCTGAGTGGATGGCCCACAAAGAAGGATCGCACCTTTTGCATGCTCTCTAAAACGGCCTTCCCAATAGAATAAAGTAAAAGTCCATGAACACAGGAAGTGAGAAAAGGGGTTCCGTTGTCAACAAGGTGTCTTCCTGCAGCTTCCCTTTCCAACAAACTCTACAGGGGTTGTCATCACCCGTGTCACAGGCGGACACTTTGGTACACTACGCCCCCATGAACGTTGCCATGCCTGTTGGCGTACCTGACACAAGCAGGGCCCTTTTCGACAATGTTCCTCTGGAAGGAGCTGTCTGGTGGGTTCCATAGCAACATGGGAGCGTGCCCCGCAAAAAGAGTGGTTTCTCACAATGCGCGAATCGCTGTCCAAGAGGGCAATTCCAGTGGCCTCTCAACAGACTGACAGGCAAAAATAATCTCCAGACTGACAACCAGTGGCTTCCCCCCACTTCGACGCTCGAGCTATCGCGCTATACGGTTGTGCGTCACCTGCTGCCCCCAATTGCTCCACCTGGAAATGGGTACATCTCAAAAGGGAGCATCCTCTTTGGTGAAACGAAGCACCGGTCAATGGTCATTCAACCCGTGTTGCGCTGCCCGCTAAATACAGTACTGTGGATGGACGACCTGCACCACCTAAGAAACCCTGGAATGATGATGCCCCCGTAAATACCAACCCACCATGGTTTCCCCCGGTGGTCTGAACTGGTTTTCGTCCATCCACAGCACCCTCCCCTCGACGCCTCAGATTCAAGATGTTGGCAGTCTGCTGCAGCGCGATCCGCTTGTTCGTCATGCCCATGACCATGTGCGGGTGCTGGCGGGGCCCATGTCATCTGGGTCTGTTTATTCAGAAAAGTCCAAACATGTTGGTGTTCCTGTTAGTACCCCTTGAACCCACTCCAAAAAGGGTACCCAAGAGAAAAGACACACAAGGCGGGTGGTAGGAACTGAGATGAACATCCAGGAGCAAAACGAGGTTAGGAAAATAGGTTTCGTTTTCACCTGCAGCCAGAAAACTGGATGCTTGGCCTAGTCGTACAAGTATTCTCAATATCCATCACAGGATCAACACCAAGCGAACTCCGAATTTCAGAGCCAAGCCCCCGCCGAAGGCATCAGGAGTTGATAGTTTGGCTGGAATGAGGGAAATATGGTTGATCAACAAAGCCATCCTCATCCAAACTTGACTCAAAAGGGACCGCCGACTCTACAGCAAACCCTTTCAGCTGGCTCATTCTAAAGTATTCTAAAGTGACACCCACTGAACCACCATTGAGATGCCAAGAATTTGAGGGTTCAATGAAAGGGTCGGAATCTCGACTGCTCAGGATCCCTGAGGGTCAGCAGGGACTAGGAACAAGCTGCTCCAAACCCGTACAAGCAAGGGTACCCTTTTCACCTTCCAGAACATGGGAAAAGAGGAAAACTCGCTGTAATGTATATTGGTCTTATTTGTGTTTTGCCTTCTTTCTTTCTTGTGGAGGGGGGGGGCATTAGCAACGTTAGTCATGGCTTGCGTCACATTATCTGCAGTCGTCCGTCAACTTCATATGATCATTGTAGAAGTTCTGACTTCCTCGAGTTCACTCTATTTCCTGACAAGTACATGTTTATTCATACAAAGACTGGCCTTACGTAGGTTCCAAGGATGAAGCCAGAGAACAAATGATAGATTCCTAAGACTCTATGATCTATCAAACAGTATGTTTAAAACAACGTCTAGATGTTTAATGCTTTTTGTCTGTTGATGTCGTATGTCTTCTCCACTTGATGATTCCCTTTCTACATCTCGTCGCGTCTCAACTCCATCCATTCATCTCACCAACAAGCTGGGGATGAAATTGTTCATATACAAAGACAAACCAAACTATTCTAGAATTGATTTTGTTGATTTAATGTGGTGTCTTTTCTGTCTATGTAGTGACGTTCCTTCCTTTAGTAGTATCTCAATTGTAGTTTAGAACATTTAAACTATTGAACATTTGTCTTTATTATCATGATTCTAAGTAAACGACAACCGCAAAATGGCCGACCTGCACATATTCACCTACCCCGCCCCGATCAAGACATGTGCGCAATCTCTCGCTACCATAAGTTCGGCGGCTAAATGCAAGGACCCCGGATCAATCCTTTCAAGAAGTCAAGTTCCGGAGATGTGTGGATTACAGCCTTCCATTTGGTCAATAAACGGCGTGCTGTGGTCCTGTTTTCCGCAGGTGAACTACAGGCATCACTACTGGCACCATGGCTTGCAGAAACCGGGGCCGTTCTTTTGCCATGCTCAAAGTCCCTTCCCAGCAGGTAAGTGAGACCTTGCCCCAAACCTGACAGTGGACGAAACGATCGTGACCAACTGGGTGGTCAATAGAATTGGGGAAGAACATCCATCCCCTTTTGGCTTATTTTAGGGAACATTTGAAGCACTGGCGCTATTTAGCAACCAGGCCGGTGACCATGGTTGCAAGGGCCCATTTGCCCGGTGTTGACGATGTTCAACCCCCGGAAGCCCTCAAACAAAAAGGGCAGGATACGGGTTGCTCTGAGCTTCCCAGTCCCTAAACGAGCTAAAGGCAAATATGGCTTAAACCCACAAAAGTTCACGAAAAATCACAAAGCTGACAAAAAATCACAACAATATGCTAAAAGCTCACAGAACATCACATGGTCTGACTCTGTTCCACAGTTTGCCCCCAGCCAAACCGCCGCTCTCCTGGGCCGCCGGGCCGTCTTGGGGCTCCAGCGGCAGTCCCCCCACCCGGCCACCGAGAGCCGCAACGGGGCGCCGCTCTGGCTGAAGGTCTGGCGGCGCGAGAAGTCAAGCAAGCGAACACATCGGGGGGGGGGGGAAGAAGGCGGGGTGTTGTTTAGTCAGGGAAGTATCTCATCAATCCAACAAAATGACAAAATGGGGGAGGGAGGGGGGGGGAGGGTGGTTCACCCAGTATCTAACTTGGACCTCTCTCAGGAAGAAGTCCGCCGACCCTTCACCCAAAGGGGGAGGCGCACGGGAAGGGCGATGGCAAGAATCGGCGTTGTCCCTGCCAGAGATGCTGGGATACGCAGTGATAGTCAGTATCATCACTGCTAGAGATGCTGGGGGGTGGTTATCATCATCGCTGCTAGGGATGCTCAGGATCCATGCTCAGGATCCTCGTCATGACTCGTTTTCGCAAGTCTTTGTTATATACCTTTCAAGTGTACCTTTCAAGTGTCCCGTTAGACCCGGCTTGGCACGCAAGCGATGCGTAGTCATGCTTATCATCATCGCTGCTGGAGATTGATGCTTATCATCATCATTATGATCGTTGATGGAGATGCTGGGGATGCGAGTGATGATTGTCATCATCGCTGCTGGATAGTGATGGTTATCATCATAGCTGCTAGGGATGCTGGGGATGCGTAGTGATGCTTATCATCCATCCTCATGATCCTCGTGATGATTCGCCTGCTTCGTCTTCTCAAGTCTCTTCTATATACATTTCAAGTGTCCCGTTAGACCTGGCTTGACATGGAAGCGATGCGTCGTCATGATTGTCATCATCGCTGCTGGAGATGCTGGGGATGCTTAGTGATGATTGTCATCATCATGATCTTCGCTACTGGAGGGGATGCGTAGTGAATATAGACGCTGGGATTGTTACCATCCCAGTTGCAGATGCTGGTGTTGCAATCATCATCATCATCATCGCCGCAGTGCAGTCAATGCAGAAGCATGCAGCGCGCTAAGCCGGGGTCGGCAACGGCCCCAACAAAATACAGCAGCTTTAAAAGATGTGTGCGCTACCCCGAGTTGCGCGAGCCTGTCGGCGGCTTGCTGTTGGCAGCGGTCTGCAATGGTCTGCGCTTCAAGGGGCTTTCATGGCCAGGCTGGCGGGGATTCGCGCTCCTGTTCTTGCAGCCGCGGGCCGCGGTCTCTCACGGATTTCCGTTGGTTTCTTTGCTGCGACTACTTTGTACTGTACTGCTTGTTGCCATCGCAAGACGCCATCAAACAGTTCTGTGCGGACGAGTCTCAACACGTGAGACTTTACCGTTCCGGGGCCTCCGTGTAGAGCCCGCCGCAGCGGCTCGGTCGGTGACCTGTGGCGCAAGTTTTCCGCTTCGCCCGTGTTTTCTTCTTCTACAACCCGCGAAGCAAGCTGCTGTACGCACGAAATCAAGTTGCTCTGGATTCAAAAACGCCTTGTCGGATGGATCTCGCCGCTGCGCAAATTCTGCAAGCCAGGCGCTTACTTTTTCCGCGCGTGACGACGACGCTGACACGCCACTGGATCTTAGCGTAGAACACTTTCGCCAAGCATTGGAGCCGCCCGCGCGGGAGATCGCCACTGGCACACAAAGCTCGCTCGCGACAGCGCAGGCGACATGGAATCTAGCACTGGGACGGACGCGATGCACGGACAGAAGTTTGCCTCCCTGCAATTTGCCTGCTGTTCTCGCCTTCTTCTTTCAGAGCTCCTGCGAATCAAGCGCTGTCTCTGCTTCGGCTCTTGGTGTCTTGCAGGCTGCGCTTTTCGACGCAAATACTAGCACGCGTGGCATGCTCCTAGCCTGTAGGCAATAGTACCCTCGCCACTGCATCGCCAGACGGCGCGCGCTGTGCATACCGCTATTAATTCAGGCTTGCCTGCAGCTTAGTGTGCAAGCACATGCCTAGGCTATCAGCTTGGTTCCAAACAAAGCAAATAAATGCACAAGCCGGGCTGTTTCAACCAAACACCGTTCTGCGGCGCCAAAACCCGCTCAATGCGTCTGCTGCAAATTCGCTTGAAGAAGCTGCTCTGCGCCTTTGAGCCGGCTCCCCTGTGAGTTGCAGAGGCGCTGCTCGCGCCGCGCAATGAGTCTATTCGGACTCCGAAACTTGCGCCGCTCTGTCCGAAGAGCCTGTCTGTGATCCTCAACATCCTCCGTCTTGCTCCCAGTGCGAGGATGAAACTCTGATAGACACTTTGAAGAAAGCATGCAATCTGAAATTCAATCACACAAAGTACGACCGGTCATTTGTCGACTCACAAAGCTGCACAAAACGGCGATCCAAACTTCGCAAGCTAGAAACCTGATGTGTGTGAACAAAGCACAGCACTTGGTGCCAACTTGAAACAGACAAAATGCGCCAACCTCTAGCTCAGGCCCACACAGGGAACCAAGCCTGGCCGCTCCAACCAAACGACTGTTCCGCCAGGCGCCAGGACCAAATGTGCAACTCGCTCGCAGAAGCTGCTCTGTGCCCCGGCACGTTCGTGAGTTGGACGCTGTGATCCGCCGCATCCTGTGTCTGACTTTCAGTGAGAAAATCTGCTAAGCACTCTGAAAAAAGCGTTCAACCCGTTGTTTAGACACCAAAGTGCCACCGAAGGCTGTGGCAGGTACAGCCTGAAGACTGTACCAAAGCCACAGCCCGAAGGCTGTGGCAGCCAGGCTGTGGCAGGTACAGCCCGAAGACTGCACCAAAGCCACAGCCCGAAGGCTGTGGCAGCCACAGTCTGAAGGCTGTGGCAGGTACAGCCGAAGACTGTACCAAAGCCACAGCCCGAAGGCTGTGGCAGCCACAGCCCGAAGGCTGTGGCAGGTACAGCCCGAAGACTGTACCAAAGCCACAGCCCGAAGGCTGTGGGCAGGTACAGCCCGAAGACTGTACCAAAGCCACGGCCCGAAGGCTGTGGCAGCCACAGCCCGAAGGCTGTGGCAGAACAGCCCGAAGACTGTACCAAAGCCACAGCCCGAAGGCTGTGGCAGGTACAGCCCGAAGACTGTACCAAAGCCACAGCCCGAAGGCTGTGGCAGCCACAGTCTGAAGGCTGTGGCAGGTACAGCCGAAGACTGTACCAAAGCCACAGCCCGAAGGCTGCGGCAGCCACAGCCCGAAGGCTGTGGCAGGTACAGCCCGAAGACTGTACCAAAGCCACAGCCCGAAGGCTGTGGGCAGGTACAGCCCGAAGACTGTACCAAAGCCACGGCCCGAAGGCTGTGGCAGCCACAGCCCGAAGGCTGTGGCAGAACAGCCCGAAGACTGTACCAAAGCCACAGCCCGAAGGCTGTGGCAGGTACAGCCCGAAGACTGTACCAAAGCCACAGCCCGAAGGCTGTGGCAGGTACACAGCCCAAAGACTGTACCCGCATACATGCATAACATACATAACATACAAACATACGTATCGTACGTACATGCAAGCATGAATACATACAATACATACATACATTACACTACATTACATTACATAACATTACATTACATTACTCATACATTGACATACATTACATTACATTACATATACATACATACACTAACATTAACATTACAGTACACCTACATTACATACATAACATACATACATACATACATACATAACGGACAATACATACATACATACATACATACATAACATACATACATACATACATTACATACATACATACATACATACATACATACATACATACATACATTACATTACATACATACATACATGCATTACATACATTACATTACATTACATTTACATTACATTACATTACATTACATACATACACTTCATACATACATACATACAAACATACATACATACATGCGTTACATTGCATTGCATTACATTACATGACATTACATTACATACATACATTACATACTTACTTACAAACATTTACATACATACATACATACATACCTACATACATACATACATACATACATTACACACATACATGCATACATACATACATGCATGCATACATACATACATACATTACTTACATAGATACATACATACATACATACATACATACTTACATACA